>OW240916.1:324262682-324355477 GCA_933207985.1 Pelobates cultripes
TGACCTACCATAGAGTGGGTCTGCCCTGTTTGTGTGTTTAACCTGCACAAGAACTAGGAACTAGGGCTAGTGATGTATTTGTAATGTGGAGTTCCCAGGTGACACACATTTACATATCTTTATTACAATGCTAGGTCTGCTGGCAAATTGTGCAAATTGTTTCATTTAAATTCCCACCTCTGTTAAAGAAACAGGGGAACCGAAATCTGCTGGCTATTTACTGCTTGATATGCGATGCCCTTTCTTTACATGCAAAATGGAACTTGTGTTTCTTAGACATGAAATAGAAGATAATCTACTGCTTAGTAGACAACCTCGAGAGGTGTTTAAGTCATATCACTTTAGTTAAAGGATATTTTGTAGTTATAAATGGACAGGTTTCGAGATATACATTAAGTTGTTTTTATTGGATAATAATAAAGACAATTAATTTGGCAAACCATTTTTGTAGTATGCAGTATTTCCGCTTTTGAGCAAGATGTCCCAGTGTTTTAGAGAAGAGCAGCGACCGTATTAAATGTCTCGAAGATCGATTTGTGCCTCTCTGATTACTTTGATGAAACTCGCAGGCCCCTTAACCTTTGCCGAGCATTGTATTGATGACATTTTCTTGCCTAAAGCTGCGTCCATCTCAGAATTATTGAAAATCTTCAAACAATGAATCCACTCTCCCTCGTATTCACAGCTTCTCAAAGCAATGTGAATTTCAATTTTATAGATGTTAATGAAATCATAAAACGAATAACTTTGTGGCAGATTGAGACACCAACAGAAACAATTTCGTAAATGTCTTCGGCTTATATAGCCAAATAGCAAACTGTAGGCTTGGTCATTTGCTCCGCGGTTGTCAAAATATTACAAGTGATGACACAAAATCTGTAAACAGAGATTCCGGGAGGTGATTGGAAACTGCAAATACGAAATGTATGATAATGAACAGTACTGCGGGAGATGATATGTTAAAGAAAGGATCTTAAATGACAAAAAATGCTAATGTCCAAATATAGAAAAAGCTATGCTTTGCCATATATATTTTATTGATCTCCTTTTTTTTCCTTCTATTGGTCACTTGTTTTCTGGAGCCACGAGTGGAACTCAACAAGTGTCAAACGAGGATGTTTGCCCACAAAGCTACTATTATCATTTTAATTTTTTTTAATGCCATTTTTTTCATGGTCCGTCTAATGCTGGTTAATTCCTATTATTTGTGTGTTGTTCACACAGTAACATACATGACATAAGCATAGTCGCATTTCCAGCATATGCATGATAAACCCCCAAAAAAGAAATACTTAGACACCTTTATTTGGGAAATTTTCACAGCTTTATTAATATGTATAAATGAGTAAAAATAATTTAAGTCATTGTCACTGTTACAATTGCCCCCAGTCTAACAGGAGGGTTGATCGCTTGGATGTCCTGGTTCCCGGGGTCAGAGAGTCGAACGTGGTTCCATTCGGTAGTAGCTGAAAGTGTAGAATATTCCACTAGCTGTAGGAGCGCTAGTATTCCCGGATCCCTACAACACCAGTCGAGGCTGCGAGTTGAGGGTCAAAACGAACTGGCTTTACTGGCACACAAGCATGGCAATTTATGCAAGTCTTCAGATCCAGGGACAGCCCCCCATGGACCCGATGGGATACAGTTACAATTTCCCAAGTATTCAACCAATCATAATACAGTGTATCATTCAAACTAGTACCCGCCCAGCTTGGAGATAATGAAGCCAAAGGTTATACAATATAATTATCTCCAAGTGCCCAAAAAGACCATTCTTTATTATGTTACAGAAAACAGTATAAAAATATATAACTCAGCCATTATCAAGCGAATATAGTCCTTTCCACGTATCATTCGGTAGCTCAGCGCTGGATGCATTAAAGGACCACTCTAGGCACCCAGACCACTTCAGCTTAATGAAGTGGTGTGGGTGCCAGGTCCTTCTAGGGTTAACCCATTTTTTTATAAACATAGCAGTTTCAGAGAAACTGCTATGTTTATCAATGGGTTAAGCCTTCCTCCAAATCCTCTAGTGGCTGTCTAATTGACAGCCGCTAGAGGCGCTTGCGTGATTCTCACTGTGAAAATCACAGTGACAGCATGCAAGCGTCCATAGGAAAGCATTATGAATGCTTTCCTATACGACCGGCTGAATGCGCGCGCAGCCGACGGGGCGGATCGGAGGAGGAGAGGAGGCAGAGAGCTCCCCGCCCAGCGCTGAAAAAGGGTAAGTTTTTACCCCTTTCCCCCTTCCAGAGCCGGCGGGAGGGAGGGGGATCCTGAGTATGTTTTCCTGGCACTATAGTGGTCCTTTAAGTGTGCGAATTGCGCCCAGCTCCCACGAACAGAGCAGGAGGTTTCTGCTATATAAAGTCCTGTTCGGTAGTTGGATTCTAAGCCCTCGATGGCGGCCATGTTTTTGGGTCTGTCAATGGCCAGCGAGACCTCGATGCTGTATTCATGGAGCGAAGGCTGGGTACAGAATCATGCGAATCCCCGCTACCCGTCTGCTTGTCCCGTCCGTTCGTGGTACTAATGGAGCCCGCCCGGGAGAGGCACTTAACCTGCGGTTAACCGCAGACCGCAATGCCTGAGGGGAGGTTGATAACCGGCACAATCCGCACACAGGTGGCCGGCTATTCGGTACTTTGCGGGGTGACGAGGTTAAATGGCGGCACACGCCTAAGGCTGGGTGGTCAGCCGTTCGCACTGATGAATTAGGCTTTATAATAGTTCGTATGATCCGTTCGCCTGGCCGGAATGCCGTTAAAATAGTCTCCATAAACTGAAGCAGGGAATAACAATGTAACGGATCTTTGTAACGGAGTCTTTTAAACAGTCACATTAACATAACATATCCCCCAACTCCTTTAACAATACTACCCTGGCAATGACCCACAACACAATAAGTGAAACCACATTAAAACATATAATTAACATACAAACATAACTATTGCCACCGTGGGCATGACATAACCATTACCACCGAGGGCATGGTTACCAGCTTTCTTCCATGTAGGGGCTCAAACCTACCAATACTCTACCAAACTGTTCTTAGCGAACCAAAATATTTTCCCTCAGGACAAACAACCTACACCCCAACTTATCTATCATCCCCTGTAATAGCTCGGAACTCGACACCTTGAGCTACCTGAGTGCTCCCCACCACAAACGCTCGCTGACAACCTTTCTGAAACCCTAACAACAAGAATTCCGTACCCACGTCTGACAGATGCACCCCATCTTGCCTGTAATAACCTGTCAACTGAGTTTCCAACTCCCTATGCCGAAAAAGTACTCCACCCAAATGCCTAACGTAAGTTGCAATAATTTTATTTACTTTCCTCCTATTTTTCACCACTGCCTGGTGGTCCCTGCTATGGCACCATTGTAACCGCGTTACCATCTCTGACCATATGACAACCACGCCAGGGACCATCTGCCTCATCCTTTCCAAATCCTTCTACATCCCCGTGATCAAAGCCCTCTGTGAAATCAAGCTGAAGTCATTCCCCCGGCATGAAACAGAATAATATCTGGCACTATACCTTCTCTAATCCTTTTAAACAGCTCCAAGCACAGCCCTGGACAACTAAAATCCCTAAAGCCAAACCACTCAATCTGCACCATCAAGTGCGGGAAGCCCAGCTGTATGCCATGTCGACGAACTGCAGCTCACTGTTGTGCCCAGTACACGTACGAGTGTCCCATCACTCACGCAATGCAACCTACGGAAGAAAAACATTTTACCAAACACAGAACAAACAAAACCATAGCAACCAAACCTAAACCAACTGGTTGTCCCTCACATATGATCTGAATCTCATGGATTCCACCTCCTAATCATAACATACACATCAGTTTTGGAACAGTGGAGATGTAGCACCGCACGATTCTGCCACAGTTCCAAGTCCACACACTGTAGCCCGCCTCTGCCCAAGCAGTTGCTGCTCAACAACTCACTTATCCTGAACGCCCCAAAAAAGACCCAACTAAACGATACTGAAAACAACAAGATTTTGTACTCTGAAAAACAAACTCTTGGAAGCTCCCCGAATAAACCTTGTAGAATTTTGGAGGACACTGGCCTGCGTGAATGCCACGACGACCTGCCTCTCCGAAACCCTTTGATAGCCTGACATACTAGGAAATGCTTGGTCAAATCCTCCCAGCCATTTAGCTTAAATAAAAATGCCAAGGCCGCCATGTTGAACCCTATAGCAAACGGAGATGCCGAATTCTGACCTCCCGCAACCGTGCCGTGCATTGAACACAACATTAAACTGTATGCAGGAAAGAACAAGGCAACAAAGAAGCCAAATAACAGGGATAGAAGAAGCAAATAAACCATTAGCAGCCTCCACCACCGACATGTTGTCGGTAAAGAAGAGAACACTCCTGTCCCTCAGCTGTTGCCCCCACAATGCCAGCACCACCACTAATGGAAAGAATTCAAGAAATGCCAAGTTGCAGATGAGCGGGCTAGCTTTCCACTCCTCCAGCCATCGCTCGGCACACCACTGTCCTACGAAACAAGCCCCAAACCCGATGCTCCCAGATGCGTCCGTTAACAACTCCAAGTCCGGCGAAGTCGCCATGGGCTCCCGGAAATATACCCGCCCATTTAAGTCTCTTAGAAAATCCCGCCACACATCCAGATCGGCTTTCATGGATGCAGACACCAGAATGAAGTGATGCGGTGATGCTACTTCCAAGTGCTGTTTCTAAGTGTCTAGTTGGAGATATTCTGGAGAGTTTTACAGAAGCTTCAACTGTCTAAGAGTCGTGCTAAGAGCTTTCTTTTCTACTGTTACAGGTAAGATTCATCTGTAGGAAAAGGTTACTGATTGCCCAAGGTTTGAATTCCTGTTGGTAAGATTCATCTGTAGGAAAAGGTTACTGATTGCCCAAGGTTTGAATTCCTGTTGGTAATTATAAGGCATTTGATTTGATTAAGCTAGTTACTTGCTGTTGATTGATGGTTAATTAGCTATTGTTTGCAAATAAGCAGAGGCCTACCAAGGTGTTAAACATTCCTAGTGGGTGGTGATTTAAGGAGTTATATAAGGCTTGGTCTCATTAGCTTGTCTAATATAGCTTGGTGCTACTTCTAAGTGCTGTTTCTAAGTGTCTAGTTGGAGATATTCTGGAGGTAATCTGAGGTATTCAGGAGGATAAAGAAAAAAGTTAAGATTTGTTAGATTTAAATTATTCTCATAATTGGAATGGCAGGCTTAGTTCAGTGTAACAATTGCTATGCATTTGTTTCACGTTCCACTTTTTGGAGGTTTGGTTGTTGTCTAATCTGTAGACAGTTCTCTATCTTGCGGCAGGAGATTGTATTTTTGAAGTCTGAGATTTGTAAATTATCTGGTGTAGAAACTCAGACTGGAACTGCTGCAAAGCCACTGCCGCAGAGACATGCTAGGAAAGGCAGATGGATTACTGTAGGATCTGGTAGACTTAGAGTTGTGGATAAAAGGCATTTTGCACAGTCTGTTGCTCTTCATAATTCATTTTCTGCACTTTCAGAGTGTAATGGTGTTGTGGAGAGAGGCACTGAGGCTAGTGGTGTTGTGGAGAGAGGCACGAGGCTAGTGGTGTTGTGGAGAGAGGCACTGAGGCTAGTGGTGTTGTGGAGAGAGGCACTAAGACTAGTGGTGTTGTAGAGAGAGTCACTGAGGATAGTGGTGTTGTGGAGAGAGGCACTGAGGCTAGTGGTGTTGTGGAGACCAGCTTGGAGACTATGGTGAGGCCTAATAGAAAGCAGTTGTTGTTGGGTGATTCCATTATAAGAGGTGTGGAGATGGACAATGGTGGTCTTGTGAGGTGTCTTCCCGGAGCTACTGCTCACAGAGACAGGAGACGTATCTGTAATATTGTTAAGCATGCAAAGCAGGAAGGGGAATTGGATGTGTTTTTGCCAATGATATACGGCAGGTTGCTTCCACACTGTCGTTCTCTGAAGTTCTGCCTGTGCATAACACTCAGAACGACAGGCGGATGCGTATTAGGGACTTTAATTTGTGGCTTGGTGAATGGTGTCGGGAGCAAGGATTTGGCTTTATTTCTCATGGTAGCTCTATTTGGAATGGAGATAAGCTGTACAAAAAAGATGGTTTGCATCTTTCTCAAAAGGGAACAAATGTTCTCAGTGAGCAGTTCAGAGGTTTTGCTAGGATGTATTTAAACTAGAGGGGGGGGCAAAAGGGTGATAAAACATCAATCCAATTGTCCCCCAAAACAAGGACAGAAGGTGCCTGTAGCAAGTGTGTTAAAAAATGATAAGTTTAGAGTCATGTCTACAAATGCTCGCAGTTTAGGGAATAAGATCCATGAACTTGTGGCAATAATGGCAACTGATAGTGTAGATTTAGTCGCTGTTACTGAGACATGGTATAATGAGAAAAATGACTGGGACATAGCAATACCAGGGTACTCTTTATATAGAAAGAAGGGAAGGCAAGAAAGGGGGAGGGGTGGCCTTGTATGTGAAGGATAGCATAAAATCTAGCCTAATAAAAGTTAGTGAGGCAAACATAGAGTCCGCTTAGTTACGTTAGAATTTGGTAATCACACAGTAACTCGTGTAGGTGTGATTTATAGGCCCCCAGGACAAATTGAAGAGTTAGATAATCTACTAGTTGAGGAAATAGCTAAAATGACAATGAAGGGGAAGTTATCATCATGGGTGACGTTAATCTTCCTGATGTAAATTGGAAACAAAATTAGCTACTTCTGCCAGGAGCACACATATTCTAAACTCCCTACTGGGATTGTCTCTAAAACAAGTTGTTGAGGAGCCAACTCGTAAAGAGGCCATACTAGATTTGGTGTTAACAAATGCAGATTTGGTATCAGATATTACTGTAGGTGAACGTTTAGGATCCAGTGATCATCAGTCAGTGTGGTTTAATATAAGAACAGTGACTGAGTCACACCACACAAAAACAAAAGTTTTAGACTTTAGAAAAACAGACTTTTCTAAAATTAGAATATGTGTAGAGGAGTCAGTATCAGACTGGAGCAATTTAAAAGGAGTCCAAGAGAAATGGGATTATTTAAAAGTTGCACTATTGAAGGCAACAGAAAATTGCATTAGGCTTGTCAGTAAAAGCAAAAAATTCAAGAAACCACTGTGGTACCCCGCAGATGTGGCCAAAATAGTTAAAAACAAAAAGTTAGCATTTAGGAATCATTTAAAAAAAAAAAACAGTGAGGAAGACAAAATGATCTATAAGATTAGGCAGAAAGAGGCTAAGCAAGTTATACGAGCTTCCAAATCACACACAGAAGAGAAAATAGCACAGTCAGTAAAAAAGGGGGACAAAACATTTTTTAGATACATAAATGAGAAAAGAAAAGTAAAACAAGGATTAGTTAGATTAAAACAAAAGAAGGGAAGGTAAGGTAGAAGAGATAAAGGTCAGGTTGACTGTCTTCAAATGAATATTTTGTTCTGTATTTACAGATGAAAATGAAGGAAAGGGACCCCAGTTGAGAAAAAGGATAAATGAGTCATTTATTACACGTGAGTTTACAGAGGAAGAGGTTCTATTTCAACTGTCAAAAGTAAAGACAAATAAGTCAATGGGACCTGATGGAATACACCCAAAGCTATTAAAAGAGCTTAGTGGTGTACCAGCAAAACCATTAACAGATTTATTTAACCAATCATTGTTAACAGGAGTAGTCCCAGAAGATTGGAAGTTAGCGAATGTTGTGCCCATTTACAAGAAAGGTATTAGGGAGGAGTCGGGCAACTATAGGCCAGTAAGCCTTACTTCAGTAGTGGGGAAAGTGATGGAAACCATGTTAAAGGATAGGATTGATGAACATCTAAAACACATGGATTTCAAGATCAGAGACAACATGGGTTTACTTCAGGGAGATCATGCCAAACTAATCTTATTGATTTTTTGATTGGGTAACTAAAATTATAGATCAGGGTGGTGCAGTAGACATTGCTTACCTAGATTTCAGTAAGGCTTTTGACACTGTTGCACATAGAAGGCTTATCAATAAACTGCAATCTTTAAGTTTGAATTCCAATATTGTTGAATGTGTAAGGCAGTGGCTGAGTGACAGGCAACAGAGGGTTGTAGTCAATGGAGTATATTCAAAGCATGGGCTTGTCACCAGTCAGGTACCTCAGGGATCTGTACTTGGACCCAATCTCTTTAATATTTTCATTAGTGATATTGCAGAAGGTCTTGATGGTAAGGTATGTCTTTTTGCTGATGATACCAAGATATGTAACAGGGTTGATGTTCCAGGAGGGATAAGCCAAATGACAAATGATTTAGGTAAACTAGAAAAATGGTCAGAATTGTGGCAACTGACATTTAATGTGGATAAGTGCAAGATAATTCATCTTGGACGTAAAAACCCAAGGGCAGAGTACAGAATATTTGATAGAGTCCTAACCTCAACATATGAGGAAAGGGATTTAGGGGTGATTATTTCTGATGACTTAAAAGGTAGGCAGACAATGTAATAGAGCAGCAGGAAATGCTAGCAGAATGCTTGGTTGTATAGGAGAGGTATTAGCAGTAGAAAGAGGGAAGTGCTCATGCCATTGTACAGACCTCACTTGGAGTATTGTACACAGTACTGGAGACCGTATCTTCAGAAGGATATTGATACCTTAGAGAGGGTTCAGAGAAAGGCTACTAAACTGGTTCATGGATTACGGGATAAAACTTACCAGGAAAGGTTAAAGGATCTTAACATGTATAGCTTGGAGGAAAGACGAGACAGGGGGGATATGATAGAAACATTTAAATACATAAAGGGAATCAACACAGTAAAAGGAGGAGACTATTTAAAAGAAGAAAAACTACCACAACAAGAGGACATAGTCTTAAATTAGAGGGACAAAGGTTTAAAAATAATATCAGGAAGTATTACTTTACTGAGAGGGTAGTGGATGCATGGAATAGCCTTCCAGCTGAAGTGGTAGAGGTTAACATGGTAAAGGAGTTTCAGCATGCGTGGGATAGGCATAAGGCTATCCTAACTATAAGATAAGGCTAGGGACTAATAAAAGTTTTTAGAAAATTGGGCAGACTAGATGGGCCGAATGGTTCTTATCTGCCGTCACATTCTATGTTTCTATGTTTCTATACCCCAGTGGTTGCCCTTGAAAGGAACCTGTTGAACACCCTCCCTACCGTGATCATCCGACAAGCAAAGTTGAGCCGGCCCACCAAAGACTGAAGCACCCGTAAAGTAACCTTCTTAGCTTCCCGGCTGCCTGCCGCAGAGCCCTCAACTTGTCCTCCGGTAACCGACATTCCCCCCGGACTGAATCTATCTTCAAGCCAAGGAAGGACAAGCAAGTAGTCGGCCGCACCTTGTCATCTGCCAGCGGTATTCCGAAGGCAATCGTAACCCAGTCCAAAGTTCTCAACCCTATGAGGCACACCTCTGAACCCGCCGGCCCGACACAAAGGAAATCGTCTAGGTAATGGACCACGAATCTAGTGCCCGCCTCGTATTTGACCACCCACTCCAGAATAGTACTGAACTTTTCAAAGTACGCACACAGGATGGAACACCCCATCGGTAAACACAGATAGACAAAATACTGCTCTTCAAAAAAGCAGCCCAGCAAATTATGACAGTAGAGGTGGATGGGTAATAATCGAATAGCCGCCTCCACATCTGCCTTGGCCATCAACGCCCCTCTGCCTTCCCGCCGAAACAACTCGACCACTTTGTCGAATGATGCATACGACACCGAGCAGAGGGCCTTGTTTATATCATCATACACTGAAGCCCCATGCGGGTACAATAAATGACGAATAAACCTGTACTTACCGGGCTCCTTTTTCGGCACTACCCCCAATGGCGAAACCCGCAAGTCACTCCTGGCGGCTCTAGGAACGGCCCCGCCATCTGCCCTAACTGCACCTCCTTAAGTAGTTTCTCCCTCACCACCTCCGGGAAATCCCCCACAAACTTCAGATTCCTCCGATTCCGGACCCCCTCCGGTGCCAAAACGGAATTACGAACCCCCTGCGGAGAAGGACTTACTCTTCTTGAAGCAGCAATTGTACCCATGCGCACCTCCACCCGGAGCATTCATGTTTTAAACGACACGCTAAGCCCCACTTACACTGCCCCTCATTATACATCCAGCAGAACAATTTTTTGTGGACGGCCATCGAGATGGAGGAAGCCTGCCCTGGGCTGAAAGGGGGACATCTTCTGCGCTATCATTATCTTCATCCACAGCGGCAGGTCCATCTGGTCCCACCTCATGCCCGGATTGACTGACAGCCTCTGCTGAAACTGTTTGTCATACTGCCACCACGCCTCCATAAGTGCGGTAAGCCTCCCAGAGCCCATCCAAGTAGAAGAACAACTGTGAGCAGTGCTCCAGGGATTTCTCCTCCACAACACTCGTCAGAATGCAGAGCGCCCTCAACCAATTCCCAAACGTCTTGGGAATTTTCCAATAATTGTGCTTTTTCTCTTCTTCCTCCTTCTTGGCATCTTTCTTATCCTTTTCCTTCATGTCCAAGTATTCGTCCAGAGGAAGAAGAGAAAAGACCTCCAAAAAAATCCCCTTTCCATATCCTCTCTTACCTCGATTTTGAGATGACAGCCCAAGGCCCTGCGAAGGAGACATGAACATTCTGACTAGCTGCATCCAGGATTTCCCCTACCAGTTCTACCCTCTCTGCTCCTAAGTCACCTGTGGCTGTCACTGACCTAACCCCCACGCACCCGGCAGAGCCGCCACTGGTCTCCGGAACCGCCACCGTCTCCGCCCCTGCGCTACCCTGCCTAGGCGCCCACACCTGCCCAAAGCTAACACTGGCCCCCTAACCCCCACTCCATGAGTCCAAAAAACACTTGAAGCCCTCTAAAAGGTCTCCAGAAGGTTTAACGGCAGATAACTCACCCCGCCAGAACCACTGGCCACTGAAGGCCGTGAGACCGTATCCCGCCTGCCTTCGTCCAGGCCAGGACGCGACGACGCCCCCAGCTGTATCTTCACATCCCGAGGCCTCACCCGTACCGTGGGCGACCATTTTGGCATCCTGGGAAGACAAAAAACTCTAGGTAGGCTGTATGACTGATACCTGGCTGCCCTACTCTCTCTGGGACCCGGGGGAATACTCATCCTCTCTGCACCTGGCCACCCTTCTCCCGTGGCCATGCTGTGTCTCATAGTCCCCTCTGGAACTCCTGCTAGATGAGCCTGATCTGCTGCACCTGTGGCAAACACCTGCAAAACAGAACATCACAACAATATTATTTTAACAGAAGCCCTAACAGGGGATCCCAAACTACGCTCCTGGGTAGACACCCTGTGGGTCCCCTGCTGTGGTGCCCCGTTTGCTCACTATGGTCACTCAGGGATCTATAGTGTGACCCCTGCTGGCCTGACGTGGTATGCCTGAGTGCAGCGCTCTGTGCCTACCCACGAAGGGGATCCAATGGGTATGGAAACCCGCCTACCCGTTTCCCAACCTCCCGAACTCCCGCCGCTCCCAGCAGCCTCTGGCCACGCTTCCAGAGACGGGCTCACCATCCTCCTCCCGTTGGAGCCAGCGGTAGGGCTCAAGCGTTTCGGCGGTCTGGTTCTCCGAGTGGGACGACCAGGAAGCACTCCATCGGTCGCTGTGGACCAAGATGCAGAAGGACCAGATGGGACCAGGGCCTCTCCCAGACGCTCTCGGAGCCAGTAAACACCTCTCTGCTGAACAGCAGCATGGACACCAGCCTGCCAATCCTCCATTCTTCCAACAGCAGCACCTGCAAGACACAAGTCAGACACCACACAGCCTGCACAAAACAGGTAAGTGAGGATTAATTAAGATGGCTCCTGGCCTAAAATGGCCACTATATATACTCCTCCAACACAGACTCCTCCTGCAGTTATCTAGCCGGTCCCCATATATTAAACCCCTCCTATGCCTGTCTCCTAGCCCTGTCAAGGCCCATTCCCCTTAGCTGCCCTGCCCCATGGGCTACAACACATTTCTTTAAAAACCTGCAAACAATCGAAACAAAAAATCACAACAATATTATTTTAACATTTTCTTTCTATAAAACTTAAAATTGTAAATATGTGATGTGTACCAAGATATCTCTGTAATGTCTTAAAAAATCAATTTAAAAGACAAATTATGGAAACATAGATAGTATTTCGCTTCCATTCTGTGCTGTGTGATTTATAAACTCAGTGGATTAGTAAACCATAGTTACTTTTTTATTTTCTCTTTTTTGCCATATTTCAGGATTTTCTAATCTGTTTAAGTTAGAAAACCGACTTATGGGAATTCTGTTTATTTTGTAATTATTAATATTACAGATTAAATCTTACAGTAGAACTTTGTGCAGACAGAACTATTTTACAATGCTTCTAATCGGTATGCCTTGACAGATTCCTATTGGATTTGAGAAATCTTGTACCAGAGACATTTGGGAGATATTTGTTTAAAGACAAGACAAAAAAAACCCACAAAAACAATTGTTGTAGGACTTTCTAAATTTAGGGTGTTACATTCTCTCTTAGGGTGATTCAACTAACAGTAATATGAGTCTAGTATCACAGAGCTCCACAGCAATAAAACTCCCAGTGATTTGCAGTATGTGTGTATCAAAGAGCTCCACAGCAATAAAACTCCCAGTGATTTGCAGTATGTGTGTATCAAAGAGCTCTACAGCAATACAACTCACAGTAATGTGCAGTGTATGAGTGTATCACAGAGCTCCACAGCAATAAAACTCACAGTAATGTGCAGTGTATGAGTGTATCACAGAGCTCCACAGCAAGAAAACTCACAGTAATGTGCAGTGTATGAGTGTATCACAGAGCTCCACAGCAATAAAACTCACAGTAATGTGCAGTGTATGAGTGTATCACAGAGCTCCACAGCAATAAAACTCACAGTGATTTGCAGTATGTGTGTATCAAAGAGCTCCACGGCAATAAAACTCACAGTAATGTGCAATGTATGAGTTTATCACAGAGCTCCACAGCAATAAAACTCACAGTAATGTGCAGTGTGTATGAGTGTATCACAGAGCTCCACAGCAATACAACTCACAGTAATATGCAGTGTGTGTATCACAAAGCTCCACAGCAATAAAACTCCCAGTAATGTACAGTGTGTGTGTATCACAGAGCTCCACAGCAATACAACTCACAGTAATATGCAGTGTGTGTATCACAGAGCTCCACAGCAACAAAACTCACAGTAATATGCAGTGTGTGTATCACAGAGCTCCACAGCAATAAAACTCACAGTAATGTGCAGTGTGTGAGTGTATCACAGAGCTCCACAGCAATAAAACTCACAGTAATGTGCAGTGTGTGAGTGTATCACAGAGCTCCACAGTAATAAATCACATAGTTAAGTGTACAGTGTTTGTGTGTGTTACAGAGCGAACTCTCAGTAATTTATTTTTATACTTTAAACAATTACAAAAGGTTACAGGAACAATAGGTAGGTGAGGACCCAGCTCAGACAAGCTTCCAGTCTTATGATGGTGGGGTATAAAAACACAGTAGGAAGGGTAATGAGGGCTACAGCAAACAGCAGGGTGGGAAAGTAGCAGGACTAGAGGTAAGAGAGGGACGACGGGAGAGAAAAACTGAAATACTAAATATGTTTGGAATTAGCTTGCACACATAGAGCACAAACAGGAGCCATTTGGGGTCAAAGTGCTAAATAAGCACCACTTAGCATGGGAACCAACAGGATCCCTTATTCCCTTTCCTTGTTCAATATTAAATTCTCCGCTAAATGAATGTGTCTGCCCATGTGGTCAGAATCTCTTCTGGAAAAAAAATAGCAGAACTACCAGGGTTGTAATGGTCATTATTATGTAGGGGACCTGGGGTTCCACCTATAAAGGGGGGCCCAGGCCATTCAGGGCCCACCTTGCAGAACCATTATCTAGCTTACTGCCACTTCAATAATATATTAAATAAATATGTACAGCAGGGAGGACTATAAGTGGTTCCTCACGGATCTGGTGCTTTGTGGTTCAATCAAAGCGCTCGTCAACTCTATAAATCATTTAGTGCAGGGGTTCTCAACCCAGTCCTCAGGACCCCCTACCAGTCCAGGATTTGGGGATTACCTGGGTGTGTCTCAGGTGTTTAGAAAAAGGGAAAAAGACACCTTAGACACACCCAGGTAATCCCTAAACCCTGGACTGGTAGGGGGTCCTGAGGACTAACGTTGAGAACCCCTGATTTAGTGAGAGCTGGACTGGAAGAATGTTTAATATGGTATGCACCTGCTCCCAACTGGTCCACCAGGAATGTAGTTAGCAGCACCATAGGACCACCAGGAATCATAACCCCGTCCTCGCAAAAGGTTAAGGGAGAGGAGGAAAAACCCACATTTCTTTACATTAATATTACATCCTCCATTCACCAATACACTTAATTAATAACACTCAGCCAGACATACACTACAATCACACTCAGCCACCCACTATAATAATACTCCGTAAACCACACACACCTCACTTAGGTTACATAGGCTGAAAAGAGACATGTGTCCATCAAGTTCAGCCTTCCTCACATT
Organism: Pelobates cultripes; assembly: GCA_933207985.1. NCBI lineage: Eukaryota > Metazoa > Chordata > Amphibia > Anura > Pelobatidae > Pelobates > Pelobates cultripes. The sequence goes on from OW240916.1 coordinate 324,277,241, forward strand.
TGTTTTTTGCTGTTGATTCAAAAGAAGGCAAAAAAAACCAAACAATTTTACAACAGACTAAGAAAAAAAAAATCCCTTTTGACCCCAGAATGGCAGTCAGGTTTATCCCTGGATGTAGAAGCTATTACCCTACAATTAAAAAATGAAATCTTTGAATATAATGCTTTTGCAAGAATGCATCTAGTTGCTATTTAAACATCTGTACATACACTGATAAAACCTCCTCTTCAGGCAGAGAATTCCACATCCTTATTTTTGTTACTGTAAAAAAAAAAAATCTTTGCTTTGCCTTAGACTAAATCTCCTTTCTTCCAGTCTAGATGCATGACCTCGTGTCCCATGTAAAGTCCAGTTTGTGAATAGATTTTCACACAATGATTTGTATTGGCCCCAAATATATTGTATATTACTATCACATTCCCTCTGAGGCTTTTTTTATTAGGGGGACCCTTCTTTTATTTATACACTGCAGCCCCTTGGTTCCCAGTTATGCCCCTATCTAGAACATCGCCTCTTTCTGCTCATACATCCATACTCAGCTACAAGCCAACTTCACAAGGTATCTAACACATGTGAATTGCTCCGTGTTAAAGGATCACTATGGTGCCAGAAAAACATACTCATTTTCCTGGCACTACAGTGCCCTGAGGCTTCCCCCACCCTCAGGGTCCCACTCCCGTGGCGCTGAGGGGGAGGAAGGGGTTAATCGTTTACCTCTTTTCCAGCGCCGGGCTCCCTCTGCGCTGGAGACTCTCCTCCCTCTTCTTCCGTCATCGACTGAATGCGCATGGCAGCAAGAGCCGCGCGCGCTTTCAGCCAGTCCAGAGGAAAGCATTTTCAATGCTTTCCTATGGACGCTGGCATCTTCTCACTGTGGAAATCACAGTGAGAAGCGCGGAAGCACCTCTAGCGGCTGTCAATGAGACAGCCACTAGAGGCTGGATTAACCCATTTGTAAACATAGCAGTTTCTCTGTTTACAGCAAAAAGGGTTAAACCTAGATGGACCAGGCACCCAGACCACTTCATTAAACTGAAGTGGTCTGGGTGCCTATAGTGGTCCTTTAAGGTGTGGCAGCTAGAGAATATTGCACATCAATGCAACATAGGTGTGCGCAGCCTATTGAATAAGGGTGTGCACCCTAAAGCACAGACACAAACGCCGAGTATATGTATGTATATATATATATACATATATATATATACACACACACACATACACTGCTGTGTGTGTGTTTGTGTGTGTGTGTGGGCACCGTGTGTGAGGGCACCGTGTGAGTGCATGGGCGCTGTGTGTGTGTGAGGGTGCTGTTAGTGTGTGCTGTGTGTGAGGGGGCTGTGTGTGTAAGGGTGCTGTGTGTGTGAGGGTGGTGTGTGTGTGTGTATGTGTAAAGGTGCTGTGTGTGAGGGTGCTGTTAGTGTGTGCTTTGTGTGAGGGTGCTGTGTGTGTAAGGGTGCTGTTAGTGTGCTGTTAGTGTGTGTGTGCTGTGTGTGTGTGTATGTGTGTGTGTAAGGGTGATGTATGTGTGAGGGTGCTGTTAGTGTGTGTGTGCTGTTAGCAGTGGCGTACACAAAGCCCATTGAGCCCCAGTGCAAAAACTGATCCATGCCCCCCTCCACCCCCCGCGCTTACTCTGTGCGGGCTGGGGCCGCAACACATGGTGGCGGGCACCTGGTCGCAGGGCTGCAACCCCTGCGACCGCGGTATGTACGCCAGTGCATGCAGATACACATACACTTAAAGGACCACTACAGACACCCAGATCACATCAGCTCAATGAAGTGGTCTGGGTGCCAGGTCCCTCTAGTTTTAACCCTGCAGCTGAAAACATAGCTGTTTCAGAGAAACTGCTATGTTTCACTGAGGGTTAATCCAGCCTCTAGTGGCTGTCTCATTGACAGCCGCTAGAGGAGCTTCTGCAATTCTCACTGTGAAAATCAGTTGAGTAATGCTTTCCTATGGGCGGTTTGAATGCGCACATTCGGAGATGAGAAGCGGTTCGGGGCGGAGAGATCCCCAGCGCCACGGGAGTCCGGCGCTGGAGAAAGGTAAGTGCTTAAGACACACACACACACTCTCATGAACAGACGCATACACACTAGCTAACAGACACACACACATTACTGACAGACATACATACACACTCAGTGTCAGACAGACACACGCTCACTCACTTACAAAACACACACTCACTAACAGACGCACACAAACGAACACACTAAGTAACAGACACACACAGTAACACACTCACTGACACACTCTAACACTAACACACACACACACTCTAACACTAAAACACACACACACACTAACACACACTAATACACACACACTCTAACACATACACACACTCTAACACTAACACACACACACACACACTAACACACACACTCTTACACTAACACACACTAACACACACACACACACTCACACTCACACACACTAACACACACACACACACTAACACACACACACACACACACACACACACTAACACACACACACACTTACACGTTTTTTTAAAAGAAATTGAATCCCCCCAGCCTCCCTACCTTTGGGAGAGCTGAGGGGATTCCCTTGGGTCCAGTGGTGTCACCCGGCGGGCTGGCTGGCGGGTGTGCGAGGGAGCACTCTCCTCTGATGTCAACTTCTGGCTCCGGTATCAGTGCGGTGCGCGAGGGAGCTGAAGAGGAAGCACGCAGGAGAGTGCTCCCTCGCGCGCCCGCCAGCCCACCCGCCCGCCCGCCCGCCCGGTGACAGCAGGGCCAGACTCGGGGGGCCCTGAGGTGGCCGGCTCCTGGGCCCCCCAGGAGAAGAGGCTGGCCACTGTGGGTACATACCGGGTCGCATGGTATGTACGCCACTGGCTGTTAGTGTGTGTGTGCTGTGCAAGGTTGCTGTATGTGTGTGGGTGCTGTTTGTGTGTATTGTGGGGGGACTATTTTGTTAATATCCCCCTCCCTTCTTACCTTTTGTAGGGAGGGGGGACCGTGCTGCTGCCATCCCTGGTGGTCCAGTGGTGAGTGAACTCTAGCATGCGGGGCTAGAGTTCACTCTCGCGAGATCTGAGCGTGCCGTGGCAACGCTCCGACCTCGTGAGAGGAACCCGGCGGAGCTGCTTACTAGAGCTCCCCGGTTCCTCTCCTGCCTCCCTCCCTGCCTTTGTGCCGGTGATCTCCCTCACCGGCCCAAGCACACCTGGCACACTCCGTGCGCACGCCTATGCAATGCAATCTGAAAACCAGGGGGATGCCTGACACTATTGACTCTGGCGAACTGCCACAATTTATCAGATGCCTGATGTGTGCGACCTTACGAAACAGGCCAAAAGCCTATTGCTGGATGAAATCTACTGATTACCTGGGAACCCCAACAAAAAGACCTCTGTTTACAAAGATGTTATTTTGAGCTTCAGGGCACGGACTGACAAAGACGCTTTTTTAGTCATAGCTAAGGGTCAAGCACCATTTGTATTTGAACAACATGCACTAAGCTTCTTCCAAGACCTCAGCAGAATGACGCTGACATGGCAGACATCCTTGAAGGAGGTGACTACTCATTTACTTGACGCAGGAGATCTATACAGATGGGGGTCATCACGGGCTCTCACAGCAGAAAGGAACGAGCAATGTTTCTTGCCGACCTCGGTGTCCAACTCTGACTCTTTCCTACAGTCTTTGGTACTGGCTAAATCTACAAGACTACCCACCGCTCTGATGTAGCTAATGTGGCAATCTTTACTCCTGCTGGCTCTATGGCTCTAGGCTAGGATGAGAACAGAGATCTATCTTTGAGGTCTGCTCCTACTCCACGGTGCTGTTTTTCATATAATGCTGAATCCCATTTCCTTTTCTTATTGTTTTCACTATCCAGTTAATTGCATGCCCTCTATGACTTGTCTAAATTTTACAATATCAGAGTACAATGTCATCTAAGTGACTTGTTTGCTGTTCCATACCCCCCTACCCCAAGCTCTGTGGTTATGGAGCTTACTATTCTTATGTTAGGCCACCTAGATATTAGGGATGTGCATTGGCAAAAAATTAGGTTTGGTTCGGAAATTCAGGTAAGTAGAAAAAATCGGCACTTGGGCAATTCGGCATTTTGGCAATTTGGCATTTTGGCACTTCGGTCTGGTTTGGCACTTCCGAAATTCGGGACATCTGTAGGGCTCCCAAACCGTAACCCTACCTCTACCCCTATCTCTACCCCTGTCATCATTCAGGTAATTATCCCTCCCTCTCTTGTTTTGCCACCTTTCAGAAATCATATCTTGTGCATGTGCAATATCTGAAATGTATCGATACACAACAAAAATAAAGAATTATAAAAAAAAGGTATCGAAACAAACTTTATGCCAGAGAAATAATGAAAAATTATTATTCTCAGTACAATAAGATAACATAGGAAATATTGCACATTCACACAGTTTTGGATGCATTCATCAAAATCTCAAAATAGTAATGTGATAATTTATCTATTTTGGCACTGGTACTAATTCTGGCAAATCAATTTGCAAACTTTACAGAAAAACTTGAATATGTAAATCCTGTTGTATCCAACAGAAATGAATAAAGGGAAATTTCTCGGAAGACGTCCCTCCAGCGTTAACATTATATCAGTTCCATGAACTTCGCTGCCCGTTCCAATGATCTAATAATGTAGACAAGGTTGCTCCAAACTACTGCTTAGTATTCTTTCATTGACTGCATTATATTTCATCTTCTATGCATATGATACAGACATTAAAGGAGGGAAGAGTCTCTGAGACCTGAGTGCTCAACACTCACACGAGTTTCAAACCAAATTTTATATGCACAAAATGCTCATATACAGTGTAATCTCGTATGATATCACACAAACTGCTAGTGAGGCTTTATGTGAGTATACTTTATTCTGATAGTGTATATTTGCTTTTTGTTTTAGATATTATGAAAAATGTAAATGTCATTAATTAGTATATTTATAATCTGCAGATTTGATCGTTTGTGTCTGCATATTTGTTTAGTATTTTTGCTTTATTACAATTGCATTGTGATGTGAATGTGTATTCAGTTCACCTTTGTGTGGGCTCTGTCCTAACCAGTGTTAACCTCTTGGAGATGTGCCACGGGCACTGCTATACTTATAGACAACAGTTCTAGAGCAGTTTGATGTAGCTCTGGTATCTTGGACTCAGTGTCCAAGACACCAAATGCACACAAAAACTGCTCTGAACCCCACAGAGAACAAACTAACCATCCCACTGTCTCTGAACCCCACAGAGAACAAACTAACCATCCCACTGTCTCTGAACCCCACAGAGAACAAACTAACCATCCCACTGCCTCTGAACCCCATAGAGAACAAACTAACCATCCCACTGCCTCTGAACCCCACAGAGAACAAACTAACCATCCCACTGTCTCTGAACCCCACAGAGAACAAACTAACCATCCCACTGCCTCTGAACCCCACAGAGAACAAACTAACCATCCCACTGTCTCTGAACCCCACAGAGAACAAACTAACCATCCCACTGCCTCTCACCCCACAGAGAACAAACTAACCATCCCACTGCCTCTCACCCCACAGAGAACAAACTAACCATCCCACTGCCTCTCACCCCACAGAGAACAAACTAACCATTCCACTGCCTCTCACCCCACAGAGAACAAACTAACCATCCCACTGTCTCTGAACCCCACAGAGAACAAACTAACCATCCCACTGTCTCTGACCACAGAGAACAAACTTACCATGCCACTGTCTCTGAACCCCACAGAGAACAAACTAACCATCCCACTGTCTCTCACCCCACAGAGAACAAACTAACCATCCCACTGTCTCTGAACCCCACAGAGAACAAACTAACCATCCCACTGTCTCTGAACCCACAGAGAACAAACTTACCATCCCACTGTCTCTGAACCCCACAGAGAACAAACTAACCATCCCACTGCCTCTGAACCCACAGAGAACAAACTAACCATCCCACTGTCTCTGAACCCAAAGAGAACAAACTAACCATCCCACTGTCTCTGAACCCACAGGAGGAACAAACTCCCCACATCCCACTGTCCTGAACCCCACAGAGAACAAACTAACCATCCCACTGCCTCTGAACCCACAGAGAACAAACTAACCATCCCACTGTCTCTGAACCCACAGAGAACAAACTAACCATCCCACTGTCTCTGAACCCCACAGAGAACAAACTAACCATCCCTCTGTCTCTGAACCCCACAGAGAACAAACTAACCATCCCACTGTCTCTGAACCCCCCCACAGAGAACAAACTAACCATCCCACTGCCTCTGAACCCCACAGAGAACAAACTAACCATCCCACTGTCTCTGAACCCACAGAGAACAAACTAACCATCCCACTGCCTCTGAACCTCACAGAGAACAAACTAACCATTCCACTGTCTCTGAACCCCACAGAGAACAAACTAACCATCCCACTGCCTCTGAACCCCACAGAGAACAAACTAACTATCCCACTGTCTCTGAACCCACAGAGAACAAACTAACCATTCTACTGTCTCTGAACCCCACAGAGAACAAACTAGCCATCCCACTGTCTCTGACCCCCACAGAGAACAAACTAACCCTCCCACTGTCACTGAACCTCACAGAGAACACACACATATACACACATAAAGGCAATCATACATACAAATACACACACACACACACATACATACAATCACACACACACACATACATATAAACACACACACATACAAACTCACACATACTGACACATACAAACACACACACACATACACAGACAAACATATACAGACATACACAGATACACAGACATACACACACAGACATACACACATATAGACAAACACAAATACAGAAACATACATACAAACACACACACAGACAGACACACATACAGACACACACATACATACAAATGAAAAAAATCTCAGGCACTCACTGTGATATCTTCAAAGCAGTTTTATTGGATCAGCGACGTTTTGACCCATAACCATGTCTTTATGTAGCTTGATAAAGACCTGGTTACGGGTCGAAACGTTGCTGATCCAATAAAACTGCTTTGAAGATATCACAGTGAGTGCCTGAGATTTTTTTCATTAATATAGATTATGTGGGATTTGCTGACCCATGCTCAGTGCACCCTGTAATAAATTTTATGATTGAGTGCAATCCTCCTTTTTCTTTTAACACACATACATACAGACACATACACACACAGACATATACACACAGACACAAACATACAGAACCACATACAGACACACCTACATACACACACACACATACATACACACACATACATAGAAACATGCATACAGATACATGCAGAAACACACATACATACACACACACAGACACCCCCCATACAAATATACACACACATACACAGACAGACACACACATAGACAGACACACATGCATACAGACACACACATACACACACACACACATAGACAGACAGACAGAAACACACACATACAGACACACACATACATACAGACACATATACGTACACACGTACAGAGAAACATTCATACAGACACACATACATACAACCAAACAAACACACACATATACAAAATGGTTTAGTTACCCTCCCGTTTTCTACCTTTTAGGTGCAGGAGGGTGACGTCCCTGGGGTCCAGTGGTGGCTTAGGCTAATGGGAGTCAGAATTCCCACTCTGACTCCCTCCTCTCCTTCCTCCTGCACAGGCTCCCGGTGTAAGCTGGGAGGAAGTGACCAGGGCTCCCAGCTGTGATGGCATCATAGGGGCCCGGTCACGCTGTTACGGTGCCTTAGCGCTGAACGGGCCCCCGGAATATTCATTTCCATTGGGTGGCCCTAACAGCATGGGCCACCCGATGGGACCCTGAACACGGGGCCCCGGTGGCTCTACCACGCGCGGGGAACACACTTGCAGGGATCCGGAAGGCGGCTGGCTCCCTGGAGTGGCGGGCCCGGTCGCAGCTGTGGCCCCTGTGACCACGGTAGTTCGGCTACTGACCTGGGTACTATGAAGAGGAGAAGAGGATCAGGCTGCAGGAAGTTGTTCTTTCTCATGGGGGCTGCTTCCTGCTCCGTTTAGAGTGCTTCCGGTGTTCACAGGCAGGGAGCAGCAGGGATACCAGGTCACATCCTGGCTTCCCCGGCCTGCAGAAAGCAGTACTGGGTACTGAGCAGGTAATTGGAGGCAGAGGGAGCCCAGCAGCTGAATGGCAGCGCTGGGGGAGTGGCTAAGGAGCCCCTTGCCCAGCACACCAGACAGCAGCAGGTCAGCCCACCAAGAAACTTCCAGGTGGACGCCCCCTGCAGGTCCGTGCCCCAATGGTAGCACCATTATGCACAAATAACCCCTTCGGAACCCTGTGAGCTAAACAATCCCACGATTTATAGGAACGGTATAAATAAAAAAAAAGTGTATCCTTTTTTTCAACCCAACAGTAAACCTACGGTCACTAAATATTTTTTCCCTAAATAGTGTAAAAATTAGCTTTAGAAGTACTTGTTTTAATATTTACTCTGATCAGATTTTCTGGCATTCCTCTGAGTTCATGTCATATCTCCTTGCTTCCTGTATTTCAGCCAGACTGTCCACCAATGGCCATGCTCCAGAGCTTCATTATGAGAATCAGTAATGACGCGCCCGCAATGTCTGTCCGCCAATGGCCATGCTCCAGTGATTCTCTATGAGAATCAGTAATGTCGCGCCCGCAACGACTGTCCGCCAATGGCCATGCTCCAGTGATTCTCTATGAGAATCAGTAATGACGCGCCCGCAACGACTGTCCGCCAATGGCCGTGCTCCAGTGATTCTCTATGAGAATCAGTAATGACGCGCCCGCAACGACTGTCCGCCAATGGCCGTGCTCCAGTGATTCTCTATGAGAATCGGCAATGACGCGCCCGCAACGACTGTCCGCCAATGGCCATGCTCCAGTGATTCTCTAGGAGAATCAGTAATGACACGCCCACAATGTCTGTCCACCAATGGCCATGCTCCAGTCATTCTCTGTGAGAATCAGTAATGACATGCCCACAATGCCTGTCCACCAATGGCCATGCTCCAGTGATTCTCTATGAGAATCAGTAATGACACGCCCACAATATCTGTCCCCCAATGGCCATGCTCCAGTGATTCTCTATGAGAATCAGTAATGACACACCCACAATATCTGTCCCCCAATGGCCATGCTCCAGTGATTCTCTATGAGAATCAGTAATGATACACCCACAACGCCTTACTGGGCTTGCCTGATTTTCTGTCAGCTCAATACATGCCCACAATGCCTGCTCAAGCCTCCTCGGAGTCATCAACACTCAGACACTAGAACGTACAAACCACATCACACACACATACACAAACAATTCATGACTGCATATGTATCATATGTTTATTATAAATAAATATAAAGAGAGGAAAACTCAGAAATCTCTCTCTCTCTATCTATATATCCATCTCTCTCGTAGTGAGATTTGCTGACTGGGACTGGCAGGGAAGCGGTTAACTGTGGGTAGTGAGGTTTGCTGACAGGGAAGGGGTTAACTGTGTGTAGTGAGTTTGGCTGGCAGGGAAGGTGTTAACTGTGGGTAGTCATGTTGGCTGGCAGAGAAGGGGTTAACTGTGGGTAGTGACGTTGGCTGGCAGGGAAGGGGTTAACTGTGGGTAAGGAGGCTGGCTGACAGGGGAGGTGTTAACTGTGGGTAGTGAGGTTGTCTGACTGGGATTGGCAGGGAAGGGGTTAACTGTGGGTAATTGAGTTTGGTTGACAGGAAAGAGGTTAGCGGTGGGTAGTAAGCTTGGCTCACTGGGACTGACAGGGAAGGGGTTAACTGTGGGTAGAGAGGTTGGCTGACTGGGAAGTGGTTAACTATAGGTAGTGAGGTTGGCTGACAGGGACTGGCAGTGAAGGGGTTAACTGTGTCCAATGTGGTTGGCTGACTGGGAGTGGCAGGGAAGGGGTTAACTGTGGGTAGGGAGGTTGGCTGACAGGAAAGGGACAGAATTTTCAGTCAACATATATTTAATATATAGTGGTTGGGCTGGGAGGTTGGCTGACAGAGAAGGGGTTAACTGTGGGTAGTAATGTTGGCTGACAGGAATTGTCAGGGAAGAGGTTAACTGTAGATAGGGAGGCTGGGTGACAGCAGGTGGAGGAGAATGTGTTACTTGCATTACATGGAGGGGGGAGGACAGCACATATGGGCTCTAGCTGCAGTGCAGTCTGTGCTGTGAGCATTCCTTACACTAGATTAGACACGCCTCTATTTTCATTGGCTGCAAAAGGTAAGTTTCTTTCAGAGACCGGGAATCAGGAACATGTTGAAATGTGAGAGGGGGGTGGCTAAGGAGGCGGGGTTACAACTGTTGAAAACAGCAAAACATTTTACAGCATTGCAGGAAAACTACACAGAGGTGAAAGAAGAGAAACTAACCGCAGGGATTTCAGCTTATTAGCTTTTATTTAAGCTTAACTTGTTTAGCTGCCTGGAGTGTCTTTTTAACTCTTTCCTTACAGCAGAACTCGACTTGACACATATTTAAAAGATATCTACTACGAAACAAAAAATGTGCAATTAACAATTAACCTGCAGTTTTTATATGAACTAATTCTCTTTTTCTCTGCCATGACACCCTGCATGACTCTGGGATCCTGTACCTTGTGAATACTCAGAGCACAGACAAAGCCTTTCACAGACATCTACAAAGTGAAATCTCTTGACATATCAAAAATGTATTTTTCTTTCAATAAGAATGTTCCACCCGTAACCGCAGAGTTGCTGCGTGTTCTGCTTTTCTCCGTCACGCTATCCCAGGCACCAGAGGGACGTGTTTACAGTTTATTTCCTAAACAGTGAATTGAAAACAGAGTTGGTAAAACTCTGACTAACTCTGCCAAGCTGTCACTATGGCTTATTGGTGATTGCTATCCAAATCAGCTTTTTTAGCCTCGTTTTTGCATTTCAGTTTTTGATCCACTGCAATTCACTATTTAGTGATTTAACCCTTTTGTAATCAGCTTACAGAATGTGAAGGATGCTAGAGAAGATTCATACTGTGCGTTGCACTCCTTAGTACATTTCTCCTGGAGAGTTACTCATGTTCCAGTCTTTGCTACTCATGAAATAACCACTTCAGATAAAAGGTCTTTTTGTTTTTCTTAGCTGTTCACTGCAGCCGATAGCTATGTTTGATTTTTCATGACTTGTTCTTTAAGCTTCCCATGTCTCCTGTTTGTTCAGTTTTATTTGAAGTCCGTCTATCCAAGTTCCTAGCACGGAGGGGCCAAGCTACACAGATTGAGTTTTATATGCGGATGTTTGCTTGAGTGTTACCTAGACTGATCTGTGATCTACAAAGGGTCCACAGTGAGCTCGATATCTTGTGCTCTTGACCTGGATCTGTCTTTACTTTCTCTCTAACTTCCTCTCCCACCGTAGGTCTGCAAATCAATACCACCAACCAGTGTTATGCCTCACACCAAATTACTAGAGCTTATTTGCAAACTGGACAGAGTTAAAGAAATTGCCCCAAGAGAAAGTTCAAAAGACAAAAACCCAGAATTGTACATTGTATAGTTTGCCAACCACTGAATAAAATTGGCTTATTACTGTCTCTCTCCTTATTTTTAACCTGGAGTTTCAAATTAAGTTTCTCAACAATTTAAACCTTTAAGATCCAGTCAAGATTTCATATTACTGAAACAGAGTAGAAGCACTAACACAATCTGTAACTTGCTTTAAAATATCATGCTGTCTCATAGTCAAACAATAAAAAATAAACTTGATTAAAAAATGTGATTAAAGGTATGTTTAATTATGGCCCAAGAGACAAAACAAAGATACAACCTTTTGGCTGTGAGACCTTAATCACTACAAGTGCAAGTGAGCACATAAAATATCATTATAAATTATTAATGGATCCAAGGATGGAACATGTAAGATGAGCGGCTGCAGGAGTACTGTGATTTACTGACCATGGGTAGAACATAGGGTAAGATATGCTCTAGAAGTGGTGGGCCACATGTATTAAGACTTACTGATTTAGGGGTAGAACACAGAGTAAGAGAAAACATGAAACAATGGACTGTAGAAGTGATATGGAACATTATCTTGAGGTGTACTTAATGATGAAAACTGCAAGACGAAATATTGCAGAAGGGGTATGCAACATGTTTGTGAGCCTTACGGATTCAGTGGTATAACATAGGAGTAGAGAGGCTGCAACAATGCTTTTAAACATGTTTCTGAGACTTAATGGTCCAAGGATGGAACTCAGGAAAAGAGAGTGTACAGATAGGTACAGAATATATACCTGGGATTTATATTTCTGAAAATACCAGAATATATATAAAAAAGTCCAGAAGAAGGCTGTAGAATTAAGGGGAATGGACGAGTTTAGTCAAACAAATCTGAACGTCTTTACTTTAGAAAAACGTTGCTTCACAGAGAATTGTACAAGTATTTACTGGGTTTGCCATGGGTAGGATGGCAATAGGGGCAGGGGGGAATTGCTCCCCTTCTTCAGATAACAATAACAGAAGGTACTTTTGAAAGATTATTTGCACAGTGCTGCAGGCGTGAAGAAGCAGGAAGTAATTGTGCAGGGTCTTTGTCCGCTCTACAAAGTATGGATTTATACATGTTATGGTTGCCCTCATGTTCTCCAGAACTTGACTGGCTCACTTGAATGTTTCTCAGTGGACTACAGTATCTGGAGTTGTGCAGGAGGGCAACTTATAGCCATTGTATATGATGTACCTGGATGTGTATGCATGGAGATTAGAGAGAGTACTTAGGACATAGCATGCTCGTTGTCATTGGTGAAGTGATGTCAAACAAAGTCTGTAAATGCTCCACCGTACTGTTGAGGTCATGTTGATGAAGGATGCAGGGATATAGGATGGCACACCTTATAACTCTAGCAGACTCTTCTTCATCAATAGGACAGTCCAGGCAATTTGTTTGCACTTTTCCCACTGGCCAAAACCTGCATGCCCTCCCATGAACACAGTACAAACAGCAATCTGGTATTCAGTTCATTAACAGGACTGTATAAAACAAAAAGTATTATTCGCTGAGATTTGAAGAAAGGAGATTTAGCCTATAGCACAAAATAATTGGTGTTCTCTATCTTAACCGGTCAATGTATCAGATTCCCTAAAGAGTTTGGAAAACCAGAATATTCATTATACAATAGTATGTGGTGGATCAGTTTATTAATCCAAGAACAATTCTGACTGGCATTTAGTGTTGAGACCATAACATTTAGAATACCAGTTAGATTGTAGGCTTTTAAATCAAGGCCATTGGCTTGCACACCACCAGGCTCCGTAATCTTTAAAGTGTGCTGTAGTGATTATGGTGCCAGCAGTAAAATGAAGTCTAATGATTATAATATTTTGATGAGCTCACTACATGAACTTCAAAGTTTACATTGTTTTCAATTTCAAATCCTTTATTCATGTTTTATTATTTTGAAATGTTTTTTTAGTTACACATTTATTAAATGCATTTTGTATGTAATTACTTAATAATAATGTGATATCGCTTCACAAACACCAACCAGATGTGTCAGAGACCTTGGTTAAAATGTACATATTTCACCCTTAGTGAACGCTGGCTATGAAATCAATGTAATCTGTTACACGCCAAATCAATGCCTTTAATGGACCTCACGTATCACAGAGGAACCTAAAACATTCTTTTCTGTCACCCACGGGACTGCCCTTTGTGTTCACTGATCATTTTTATTCAGCAGTTCGATACATAGCTTTCCGCCACTACATAGATTTACAGTATACCCATGGCATTTAGGAGGTTATACCCATTACTATGAGGTTAGAAACGCTCTCTGCTTACACAGCCCAGAATATCAAAACCTCCCGTGCTTGGCAACATTTACTTCTAAACGTTCAGTTATTTAATTTTTTTGTCAATATACCAGAAAAAACAAAGTGAATATTACTGACAAGTCTAAATAAGACCTCACCGGAGAGAGCCTTTCATGGCTGTTTAGTTTGCTTAACACCACAGGCTTCTGAGTAATCCTTTCACTAGGAGACAAAACCCCCTATTTATTAAAAACTAAACTACTGGGCTGGTAAACACTGATCCGAAAAGCAGACGATGTTGGAGATACACAGACAGCTGTTTCAACACGGTACTTATCATAGGAATGAAATTAAATGACCAGGAGGACATTTTCATGATACCAGGCTAAATGTAAGTTTCCATGTTGCCACTGGTAAAAGGTAACAGGGTAACAGAGGACGAAGGATGGGGAATTGTTACAGAATTCTATAAAATCTTATCTACAGAGGATTCTTACTGTTAGAGCATTGCACAGTGTGCTTTATTTTCCTGGCACCAAAAGGGTTAATGTTACTCTGTCCTGGCGTGGTTGCTATGGCAATAATTGAAATAAGCTATTTATTTTCCAATTTCAAAATGGTACACTCTAAGTGGTTGCCAGTAACAGCTGAGGTAGATGTTCGATTCGTGCAGAGTGAGCCTGAGTAACGAACTGCACTAATATCTATTGACTGTAATTAATAACAAATTTTAGATGATTTTCATCAACAGCACTGAACATGAGCCCATAGTCTTTCTATACATTTAATAATTCTATACATAGTCATTCTATACAAAGTCTTTCTATACATAGTCATTCTATACAAAGTCATTCTATACATATAATATTTATATATACATAGTCATTCTATACACATAGTCTTTCTATACATAGTCATTCTATACATAGTCATTCTATACATAGTCATTCTATACATTTAATCATTCTATACTTAGTCTTTCTATACATAGTCATTCTATACATAGTCATTCTATACATAGTCTTTCTATACAAAGTATTTCTAGACATAGTCATTCTATACAGAGTCATTCTATACATAGTCATTCTATAAATAGTCTTTCTATACATAGTCATTCTATAAATAGTCTTTCTATACATAGTCATTCTATACATATAGTCTTTCTATACATAGTCTTTCTATACACAGTCATTCTATACATAGTCTTTCTATACACAGTCATTCTATACATAGTCATTCTACACATATAATCTTTCTATACATAGTCATTTTATACCCATAGTCATTCTATACATATTATATTTATATATACATATAGTCATTCTATAAATAGTCATTCTATACAAAGTCTTTCTATAAATAGTCTTTCTATACATAGTCATTCTATACATAGTCATTCTATACAAAGTCTTTCTATACAAAGTCATTCTATACATATAATATTTATATATACATAGTCATTCTATACACATAGTCTTTCTATACATAGTCATTCTATACATAGTCTTTCTATACATAGTCATTCTATACATAGTCTTTCTATACATATAGTCATTCTATAAATAGTCTTTCTATACATAGTCATTCTATAAATAGTCTTTCTATACATAGTCATTCTATACAGAGTCATTCTATACATTTAATCATTCTATACTTAGTCTTTCTATACATAGTCATTCTATACATAGTCTTTCTATACAAAGTATTTCTAGACATAGTCATTCTATACAGAGTCATTCTATACATAGTCATTCTATAAATAGTCTTTCTATACATAGTCATTCTATACATAGTCATTCTATACATATAGTCTTTCTATACATAGTCATTCTATACATAGTCATTCTATACATAGTCATTCTATACAAAGTCTTTCTATACACAGTCATTCTATACATAGTCATTCTATACATAGTCTTTCTATACACAGTCATTCTATACATAGTCATTCTATACATAGTCATTCTATACATATAGTCTTTCTATACACAGTCATTCTATACATAGTCATTCTATACAAAGTCTTTCTATACACAGTCATTCTATACATAGTCATTCTATACATAGTCTTTCTATACACAGTCATTCTATACATAGTCATTCTATACATAGTCATTCTATACATATAGTCATTCTATACACAGTCATTCTATACATAGTCATTCTATACATAGTCTTTCTATACACAGTCATTCTATACATAGTCATTCTATACAAAGTCTTTCTATACATAGTCATTCTATAAATAGTCATTCTACACATATAATCTTTCTATACTTAGTCATTTTATACCCATAGTCATTCTATACATATTATATTTATATATACATATAGTCATTCTATATACAGTCATTCTATACATAGTCTTTCTATAAATAGTCATTCTATACATAGTCATTCTATACATAGTCATTCTACACATATAATCTTTCTATACTTAGTCATTTTATACCCATAGTCATTCTATACATATTATATTTATATATACATATAGTCATTCTATACATAGTCATTCTATAAATAGTCATTCTACACATATAATCTTTCTATACTTAGTCATTTTATACCCATAGTCATTCTATACATATTATATTTATATATACATATAGTCATTCTATATACATAGTCATTCTATAAATAGTCTTTCTATACATAGTCATTCTATACATATAGTCTTTCTATACATAGTCTTTCTATACACAGTCATTCTATACAAAGTCTTTCTATACAAAGTCATTCTATACATATAATATTTATATATACATAGTCATTCTATACACATAGACTTTCTATAGATAGTCATTCTATACATAGTCTTTCTATACATAGTCATTCTATACATTTAATCATTCTATACTTAGTCTTTCTATACATAGTCATTCTATACAGAGTCATTCTATACATAGTCTTTCTATACAAAGTATTTCTAGACATAGTCATTCTATACAGAGTCATTCTATACATAGTCATTCTATAAATAGTCTTTCTATACATAGTCATTCTATACATAGTCTTTCTATACAGTCATTCTATACATAGTCTTTCTATACACAGTCATTCTATACATAGTCATTCTATACATAGTCTTTCTATACACAGTCATTCTATACATAGTCATTCTATACACAGTCATTCTATACAAAGTCTTTCTATACACAGTCATTCTATACATAGTCATTCTATACATAGTCTTTCTATACACAGTCATTCTATACATAGTCATTCTATACATAGTCTTTCTATACACAGTCATTCTATACATAGTCATTCTACACATATAATCTTTCTATACATAGTCATTTTATACCCATAGTCATTCTATACATATTATATTTATATATACATATAGTCATTCTATATACAGTCATTCTATATTGGTGTAGTGTGTGCTCTATACAATACACACTTTCAGTCCGCACAAAAACAACATGTTTGGTAAATTTATCAAAGTACTGTGTTGGGAAGTAGTTACTAGAGGAATGTGCCTGCTGGTTCCACTGGTTTCCATGGTAACTTCCTCACTTTTCAACACTATAAACTTTTTTGACATACATGACAGTAACATGACCCCCATTCGTTAGTTTAAAGTAATGGATTATATTACTAATTCATAGCAGTAATAGTGATGAGAGATGTATAGCTGGCCTAATCACATCGTTTTCAGCTTGGATGGCAAAGCATCATGGAAGTTGTCAAATTTAGTCATAAATTATGTATTTAAAGCTTGTGTATTCTTACATCAACAAAGTCTGCTGAAGTGGGCAGTAGAGAGCTTCCACTCTCTGCAGTCCTGACTACCAACCTCTACCGTCACTGCGGCATAGACTTGGCTGAACTGCAATTATATAAAACCAAATCACAAACCAACTGAAACACGGAATGGTTAAGCATGTTTGTTCTGGTTCCTGATTCTGAATTCCGCTTGTGGTGCCAAAATAAAAAAGATAATGGATGGCTAGAGAACAAGGACAAAATGTTAAAGAGACACTATAGTTACCAACACAACTTTAGCAGAATGAAGCAGTTTTTGTGTATGTATCACACCAAATGGGGTTTTACTGCTCAATTCTCTGCCATTTAGGAGTTAATTCATTTTATTTTCTGCTAATGCAGCCCTAGCCACACCTCACCAGGCTGTGATTGACACAGCCTTGCATGAAAACAAAATGGTTTCATTTTCAATCAGATGTAACTTACTTACTTTTTCCTCTGCTCTGGAAATGGAACTTTAATCACACACAGGATGCTCCTGTGGGGTCTAGTAAGCTGTTAATAGAGCGTGAGATAATACATTTTAAATTAAACAGAATTTGCAATAAAGGAAGTGTAAACATGAGATGACTCTTTACAGGAAGTGTTTAGGAAGGCTGTGCAATATAGGAAGTGTACACATTAGATGACTCTTTACAGGAAGTGTTTATGAAGGCTGTGTAAGTCACATTCAGGTAGGTGTGACTACGGCTGCATAAACAAAGGGATTAAACTCCGAAATGGCAGAGAATTGATCAGTGAGACTGCAGGAGCATGTTCTATACACCAAAACGACTTAATTAAGAGAAAGTTGCTTTGGTGCCTATAGTGTCCCTTTTTATTTTATTTTCAGATCACATGGGAAGTGACCGATACAGTAACAACCATCTATGTTTATATATTGTATAGTTAATAAAATATAAATATATAAGTAAAGATTCTTTTTTTTTAACCTATCATGTTTTTCTTTCTGTTGGTTACTTTTCTCTCTTGATCTGTGAACCAAATGGCAGAAAAGTGCTCCTATTATTATACCAAAAAATATAATAAATATATAAATATAC
The DNA here is from genome assembly GCA_933207985.1 of Pelobates cultripes. NCBI lineage: Eukaryota > Metazoa > Chordata > Amphibia > Anura > Pelobatidae > Pelobates > Pelobates cultripes. Next base: position 324,295,884 of record OW240916.1, read on the forward strand.
ATATCTCATATATTTATTTTGAAGTCCACTGATTGGCCAATTTTCAATCCCTTTTTTGTTCTTCTTTTTATGTGCTTGAATCGGAATCACAGTTCTGAAATCCTTTTCAGCGGAACTCAAATTTGTCCAAATTTATTTTCTATTTTTGGTAAAACTATTTTAGCCAAATCTAATTTTCTGAAAAATCTATTGAGGCAGATGGTTTCCAGGCGTTCAGAGACTGGTAGCCGTGAGCATGGTGATCCCTCGGAGGATGGTGTGAGTAGTTTAAATGGAGAGGGATTTTTTTTTTCTTCTGACAATTTATCTGAATACCATTTCCAGAGCTAGAGATTAAGAAAGAGCTTAGAGACAACAAAATTGCATCATTCCAATTATCTCATTCTGCTAATGTGAGCCGTATCATCGTTCGTGCACGCAGTACATTATATCCATTAATATAAGACTCTGAATAGCAAATGACTATTTTCCATTAATGTCCAGGTGATCTGTAATTCTAGACATGTAGCAGTGATCAGAGTGACTTTCTATCCATTTTATTAATGACCTGTTTCTGTGCAATTCTCCCTCTAGAATCATTGGTCTGCATGGGGCATACCGGCTACTTAACCACCTAAATCATAACATTAGGTCTTAGATCATGGGATTAAAAAAGTGACATGAGGAACTAAACACGAAAATCCACAATTCTTCTAAATGTTCTATTTGATGTCTACAAAGATTAATTGAGGGTTCCCTCCATTGTTCTCTACCATGGCTGCCGTTATTCTGGCCTCACCTATAAATATATTTTAATGGAGATGATGATGTTTTCTGGTGTAACTCTGATATGTTAATATGTTAGGATTTTGTTTATTATAAAAAAAAAACAACCAGAAGCTCTTGAGATTATTCCTGTGGATATTGTACGTTTTACAAACTCGCCTCAGTGAAAATAGTCTGAAAATCAAAGGAACGAGAGATCCTTGACAAACAGTGAGTCCTAATGTTTCTGTAGCAGAACATAGAATCTGGCTGGTTTAGGAATGATGGTAGCCAGTCATTGTGATGGCAGTGACACATGTTACACATCTTATAATGTGGTGATATCCCTGCCAGGCTGAAATGACCAAAAACACTGCACTACCAACAGAGCTATCTACTAAAGTCAGAATTTTAGGTGATGTTAAAGTAAATTTCTAATTATAGGTCAGAATGCCAAACTGAGAGCATAGCTGGCTTTGAATTCATTTGAATTCTCACCTTAGTGAATAATCTTGAATTGTCCTCCTGTGGCATTAACGGTGTGTGGGTTTAAGCACACACTGTGACACAGAGTTTGGGATTCCATGTTGCTCATTCAATATGTTCTGTTCTTTAGGCGTATTAGGATTTATTCATTTAGACTCTGCTTTCCCGCTATCCTGGTATCCTTGTCATCGACGTGTCTTTGACTGTGATTTGTTTCTTGTTAAGCTATGTTTGTGCTAAGTTCACCCATTTGATGGTGAGATACCTCACTATTAACTTTACTAATCCATATATTTTATTCTGGATCTGCCTTATTTATTTATAAAATATTTTACCAGGAAAGATACATTGAGATTTCTCTCGTTTTCAAGTATGTCCTGGGTCCACAAATCATTGCATTGATACATTAGGGTACAATAAAATACAAAAACAATATTAATACACAATATATGCAAAATGTAACATAGAACAGGTAGGAAATATATAATCCACCATGACAGGTGCATTCTGGTTTGAGGTATGTAGAGAGTGATCACTTAAAGGACTTTAGGCTGGGGGAAGATTTTAAATTGTGTGGGAGGTCGTTCCACAATTGCGGCGCTCTTATAACTGGAATATTGATCTCTCCACCAGTGCATTTGCTCCTGCTTTTTACTAAGCTATTTGGTGTCATCTGGGGGTCTTTTTTGGTTATCCCTGATTTGGATTTTATTTCTACCTCTGGTGGGGGGCCACATCGAGGTCAGGTACTATTTATTTATATTTTGCATTATTAATTTGTTTTTTATTATTTGATATATTTATATATTTTTCTGCTGCATTTGTTTTGTTTTTTCCATATTATTGATGCATTTGTATAGGATTTGTTGACATATTCAAAGCTAAATATATCTAGCAACTTTGTTGCATATGGATACTATGCTGAGTATTTAATTTATTGTTTTTATACTTTGTTGTTACTTTGTGTGTTTTTAGGGTATGACCATTAGGGAGATTGTGAAACAGCCTCTGAATTATTTTATTTTTTGATGTTTATTAAAAGATTTATACTTTTATACTTAATTTTTTAGTTTGTGATAATTTTTTTGGGAGCGCACACACCTTCTGTTTATCAGTCGCTTGCTGGTGTTTTCATGCTGCCCCATATTGATCTATTATAATATAGTTTCTGCTAGGTCCTGCTAGGCTTCAGTAAATTATGATTAAGACCTAATTGTTTTATTACATATTATTATAGCTTTTCCCTCTTCCACCACTGAGCAGAGCAGCACAGGAAGGGATTGTTTGGGGATTAGTTTATTGTTTGTGCGGAGAGAGAACCAAAATGGGTTTTACAAAGTAACTGTAATACTTTAATCAAAAATACAAAATGATAGGCTTTAACATTAAGCATTAATATATCTGAAACAACGGTATTTCATATAATCCAGTTTGACTGATGCAATAAGAGGCTGCTAACAATATTAATGTTGACATAACACAGTTAGGTACTTTGCAGATATTTGCAGGAAAATAAGAAACTCTTGGCAAGTAAACCAAGATAAGAAATGTCTAAAATGATTTTGTACATGCTCGTTGTTATGAATCAGGTCTTGTCCATCACAAGATTGTTAAAAATCCTTCTAACCTTTGCAGCAGATGAAAAGGTGGCCAGTAGGCCAAATTCTGTCAAACTGAATGCTTTCTCAAAGTCTTAATGCTGTGAGATGTAACGTGATATCTCATTATTACAAACCTTAAGACATCCAGACACTGAACATAGCTTTTATCTGTTACACCCCCAATGGACTTTGGTTTTGAGAAACACGGTAGTAGAAGAATAGGCAGCCCGGGGAGAACTTTCACAGTACAATTGTAGAAAAGCTGATGGATGTAGGTGTGTGTTGGGTACTGATGGGTCTAGAAACGAGCCTGGTTCTAATTGTTTACATTTTCCCATATCTGTTACTGGTCTAACTGCACATGTGCCTTTTTGTTTGGTTTATGAATGTGTGATGTCCGTACTGGTGGATCATTCTTCCACTCGAAAGGAAAGGTCAATCCTTTCTGGCATTTGCTGGAATAAATGGACATTTGCTCAGAGATAGAAATGTTTGTGCCTGGAAAGGATTGCTTTCACCTTTCAATGATGTTGTGTTTGCATAGACAACTTCCCATTCCAGACCTTTTTTTATGTTGAGCAATGGCCCTTTTCTACTTTTCTATATTCTGTTGAGCCCCATATGCCGTCTCAGCTTTAATTCCCATAGCCTCACTTGCTCTCATTGTGAAACTTACCTCTAAGTGAGCAGAAAGCTCAGAGTGAGCATTTAAACTCTTTCTTAGACTTGGTAAATGTGCTCTTGTAGAGGTAAATCAGCAGTTCTCAATGCAGCCGGCGTGTTTATCTGTTTATTCTGCTGCATTATCCCTGAATGCTGATGATACACTTGTCTCTTCAATTATTTCCTACAGGTTCTTGTGAAGCAGACCTGGTAATTAGATGTGAATATTAAATCTATGCTGAGCTATAATGTGCTCCGGCTAATGGATTTTTTATTGCCCTGTAGTTAGCATTTAGCCAAAGTGCCAGTGACCTAGAAGAGGTCACGTCTGATATTTCGGAGCTGCCGTTGCATGGTGGTAGAAAAGGACAGATCATCTGCGACCTTGACCTAAATGTGAAGAGGAGGTGGTTCATGGCCAGTGCTGTCTCTGTGAGTTAGGGCTTGATGAGGGAACCTGCAGGAGCAATCAGCACAAGGGACATTAATCTTTACGTTGAGCTCCTGTGAACATGCACAGACTGGCATCCTTGGCACGCTCCCACGTTTTTACTGTTACTTATGAAAAAGGACAGTGACACAAGATCACACTAAGAATTTGTAATCCATAGATTTTTTTCTAGATACAACTTACTTCACCCTCTTAACTTACCATTATCGCAGCCCGGCTTGGCATCTTGCTGGTAGAGCAATAGTTTATAAGCTAAATAGACCTGTTTCAGTAATGTTATATTTCGTATTAATTATTCTTTTAATTTATTATATTGGTATACGGTGGTGATATAGTCAGCCTTTGGTAATAATAAAATCAGGAGAACTTGGTATGTTTTCCTGCCATGGCAGGATGAACTATGTTAGTTTTTATACATTAAACACTGATCTCGCCAGGGTCTGTGTGTAAACGCTGAACAGATTGCTTTACCTACAGCTGGTGTGAGAAATGCATTAGGACCCCCATTCAGCTCTTTTACTTTGTATCAATCCAGTTTGTCTTTACACCCTCACAGATATCAGCATTTGGATACGATTTTATTAATTCCCTATGAAATGCCACGTTTTACATTTTGATGTTTCAACTATGTAACTCTCTTCACGCCTACGTTTTATTTCAGCCAAGTTATTGTTTTAACTTTGTTATATTTAATAAAATAAGCACTCTACTGTTTTATATTGTATCTAGCACCATCTTGTTACTTGCTTTTTCTACTTTGAATTCCAGTATAAAGTCACTATATAGATAGCTATAGATAGTTTCATTTGCCAGATTGCCAATGTCCCCTCCAGTGAGGTTTGCTATTTTTGGATCTGTTCCTTGTCAAAGGGTGAAAACTACTTCTGATAGGAGCTCATATAGTTCCTCAACTTCCCAAAAGTTCACCAAAATTGATTTTCTTTTTTTTACATTTAATGAAATTTAAATTATGTATATATATATATTTTAAATGACACTTTTGATGTGTAGTTGGATTCTACTATTATCTGGCCAAATACTGCTCACCATAACTTGTTGCTGCAGCAGCTTCACAAAGAGCAATCACATGAATCACAAATTCTTCCAAATAATTATGAGAGAATCCTAATACAATACAAACAAATGAGCTGGGTAGAACCTTCAACTCCAATAATTAAAAGAATAGCCCCAAACTCCGAAGTGCCCACAATCGAAGAAATTCAGGAGCCAAGTCTCACCAGTTCTGGATAGAGGTCTGTAGACCAGGTTGGTATGTGTAGCGAAGCCATTCAGCAAATGCAATCAGTCAGAGTCCGAGTAACGATACAAGAATAAGGACGCCTTAAGCATCTTGGTGTCTATGTGTAAAGAACTTTATCACTTTTTTTTATCAAGACAGATGAATACAGTGGATCAAGAGGACTACCATATTTACCTATCTACCTATTCAGACATGGAAAAGAAAACACGTCATTCAAATCCCTTAATTCATTAAAATCAGAGCACATGATTGATATAGACCTAAAATAAGATATAAATTACAAATAGAGTAACAGTAATCAAAGCAAATAAAACCAGCTTCTTAAACATATAACGGTCATAAATAACTATATGAACTGGAGCCGTATATTCCTAAAATAATATATAAAAAAAAAAATTCAACCTCAAACGTATATCGGATTAAAAACATAAAAAGTAATTTATGAATGTATTCATTTAGGTGTCAAAGTGTCCATTAAAAAGATCCATCATGCTTCCACTTCTAAAACTGTCCTAATGTATTAACAGAAGCCCTGTGTTCCCTAAACCGTACAGTGAGTGATCTAGAGGTTTGGAAAATGTACTGTAACTCAGGGTAAAAGGATTGAAAAAGCAAGAAATGAAGATTACCGGCAGGAGGACAAGGTGAAGAAGATTATAGTGTAGTAATGGTAGGTAGTGCAGTAGCGGTACGGTTCCTTATGGACACCAGCATTACTTATCTGGCACGAGCAGACTCCTGTGAACACACATAAAGTAGATGCTGTTATTTTTATTGGTGAATAATGCTGAAATATGAGAAGACCTAGACCTTCAAGATGTTTTTTTTTTTCAAAATGGAGGTTTCCATGAGCTTTAAAATAAAAATAAAGGCAGAAACATATCTATGAGATGTTCGTGTTTCTTATTTGCTGATATAGGTATAGAAATTTGGGAGATAATTCATTAATTTACTGTCTGTTCTACCAGCAGGTTGGATTGGGGATGATTGCGGGATTGGGGGTGAAACAACGTTATATCAGACCTTAAAATGTAGCAACAGTCTGCAGGCATTTCTCAATGTCGATGAGTATTGGTCAAAAACAAAAACAACGTTTAGTTTCAGCATTTAGAAACAATTTTAGAAGCCTCGTATAATTTTCGTGGCAAGTTGGCCTGGGATGTGAGGGATGGCCCTATAACGGGGGCTTTTTAAGTCATACAAACCACAGAACAGAAATATTAATCAGAAAACAGATATAATGTAGTTTTGTGGAGGTAGCTTGGATCAGTAAGACAGTTTAAAAAAAAGTCATTTCTTATTATAATATGCCTAGCAGAGGCGTTAGAAGAATTTAAATTAATTTCAGTTTAGTAATAATAAGATATTTTAGTAATGTCAGCATTGCTATGCAACAGACACAGAGAAGACCTTCCTGGACATTAGCCCTTCATATTGATGTCAACGGACCCTTTGAAAACAATCCGCCCTAGATATATGATCCTGCTGGTGTCCATTGACTCTTTGAGTCACCCATGCAGTTCTGTTACGTCACATGCTTTTATGAATACAACAAGTTGCCAGGCATTCCAAAATGAAGATGGTTTCAAAGACAGAGCTTTCTCTGGTTGTAAATGCCCGTCAACTGTGTATGCAGCTCAAAGCAGGCGACCAAGCTCCTCAAGCTCTGAACATCAGATTGTTCGGAGAGAGCATGACAAGTGCACAGTAGTTGACCAGCATAGTCATAACACTTACCCAAAATCCCCAATAAAACACGGACACTGACTTTTCTTGGAAAATATTCATCCACAGCTTTCTTACATTTTCAAGTAAAATATACCAAAATGTGGTCATTGCCAACAAAACCATACTTTTATGTAAAACCACCATCCCCCATAAATAAATAAACCTGGCAATGACACAACAATAAGAATATATAACAATATAAATAACATGACATATAACAAGGCCGTTCCATCGGCCCATAACCAACTGATTAAACTGTCGAGACACCCCTACATCCCGAGGTTCGGAGCCACCAATGATCTCAAACCTACCAACCAACCGTAACATTCTTGCCTAATCCATACTAAACCTAGCCATACCCACTTGCTACTTCATCTACCCTCCAATCTAACCTGGCCATTCCCTGCCACATTCTACACATGGGCTACATTCTCAAAGCCAAAAATGCTGGACAATTAATAGCCTTATTTCACTAGTGATTTATCCATGCAAAAATAGAGCCAGCTCATTATGGAGGGTTTCCTGGAAAGATTTGCCAGTTCACTGCTCCTAAATGTTTGTGTTTGTGAATAATCTGTTATCCATGAATTTGCTTGGCCACAAATAAAGACTAATTAGTCAGTCTCCCTGTATATCTCCCATATGTTTAGTCTCAAACAGGAATGACACGGTATATCACGCTATAAAAAAGGAAACGGACAGATAGTCATGTTGAATATTACATTTTCCAGTCAATAAAGATTTGGTAATGGTACTGAAAACTGGCAAATCAGCTTTATTAACAAATGCATTTCCCGAGGCAGATAATATGTATCTCAATTTATAATTCATAGAAAAAAATTATTAACAGGATAGCCCTATAATCACTGGGTGGACACAAGCAGATATTAGCTTACCCCTCTGTATGGTAATATAAATCTTCATGTGGAGTGATACATAAAAGAGAGAAAAACGTAAAACAAATCTAGTGCAGATGGTATTTGCAATATACTAAAAGCAAAATAAATAAAGGTAGACACACTCACAATCTTCAGAGCCTGAGGATAAGGATCTATAATAACGCAGCTGTGCTGTTATGGGTAGCACCCCACCTTCTTGGATAAACAGGAATCTCAAGGCAAGCAAACCATAGGAGATTATGGTGCAGTATGGCTGTGTTTATAATAAACTAAAATCACTTAATAAAAGAGGACTCTCACCTTAATAAGAGCCCATATGTGCCAGGTAAATGCCTATTGTCAATTTATGGGGTGACACTCCCCAATCTGGAATCTGGAATCGGACAGACTACCAAATAGTACTAAAAACCACTATTTATTTATTTAAATTCAAAGGTGAATAAAAATACATAAAAGCAAATAAAAAGGGACTTATCAGTTTATGGTAGCACAGTCCTTTTGTATGGAAAAAGGTGTTTCGCTGTGAAAGCTTCTTCAGTTGGCTAAAATTGGATAAATACCCATTGTACAGCACTATGGAATTTGTTGGCGCTATATAAATAATAAAATAATAATAATAAATAATTTATCAAAATAAAATTCACTTTAATGGTGCATTTTATTTTGATAAATGCTTATTGTTGCATCAATGTCTAGATTTATTTATTTATTTATTTATTTTAACGTAATAGATCGGGATGCATCTTCCCTTGTCATGGAGCAGTAATACCCACAAGGTATAGGTTCCAATTCACTCAGACAGAATGGGATATCGCATGTACAGCGAGAAACGTACAAGTATCCTACATGTTGTTAATGTATAAAATGGTAACATGCTTTAAACCCCGTAGGGATATTACCCTTTACATCTATAATTATACCAGTTAGTATGAAGCTTTTTAAAAGCGCTGCCTTGTCTGTTTATTTTTTCATACTTTATAATTTTATTTTTTATCATTCTAAATATGACAGTGTGTCCTCGTTTTTATCACGGTTTTTCTTGGATCTATGTGTGAAAATGTTATATCTTTTTATGTGGTTTTCTGCTTTTTGATTTATATCTTACAAAAGTTTAATAAAATTTGAATTGCAAAACAAAAATAAAATCACTGTCTTGGTATTAAATCACCCTCTGCACTTATATGACTTTGAAAAGAAATGAACCAAGATTGAGTGGTGCGGGATGATTTCCTACAGACTTACCGAGGCAGCAGGATCATGTTAAAGATAATGAGACTAGTGACTGATGCCTGCTTGGTGGGGTTTGGAGTTTTTTACTTAGGTAAATAGAATCATCAGTGTCGAGCGAAGGAAACATATCAGACAGTTAATACGACTCTATTGGAGCTCTTTCTCATAGAAGTGACAATCTGCCGAATAAAAATGTCTGCTGCTTTTTTCATGATCTCAGTGTAGATTGTAAAATCTAAAACGTTACCCATGTCCGGTTTTAATAGTCTTTTAGTCTAATTGCTTACTAAATAGTTCACTTATTTACTAACGTGAGATGTTAACCCCTTAAGGACATAAATTCTGGAATAAAAGGGAATCATGACAGAATATTTCTGTCATGTGTCCTTAAGGGGTTAAATTTCAAATTTAAGGCCATAGTAGCCAAATTTACAGCTTAGCTTATGTAAAGAATGTCCCTATTTCTGTAATTTTGACCTGAAATGTTAATCTTGGATTTTAGTGATAAATCCTATGACAGGGCTATTCATAAAATTGCGAGAGGTCCCGTACTAGACAGGGCAAAACCATCCTGCTGTGTAGTGAGCCCTTCGGACTGAAAAATTTGGACATTCGTCCCTATTTAGCATAGTGTACATTTTGTAATTCATTCTCCAACTGAGCCTGAGTTAGGTCTGGATCTGAGCCATACCAAAAGCCACCAGGTCGCGGATTTACAAAAATCCAAACTATGTATTTGTTGGCAGGACTAGCAGCCACTGGGAAAATATCTAAAAATCCTTCATGCTGCAAGGGTTAATATAAGGTAGCAGGCCAGTTCTTGCTAGCCCGGTGCAAAATTACAAACTTAAAATTAATAAACAAATAAAAATGCCTTTGGTGGGGCTATTTGTAGCGACTGGACAGCAATGACAGCCCAGCCGCTATATTTAAACATTCGATAGATTATTATTATTATATAAAGCAATAGGTGGATTAAGACAAGCCGGATGTACAGGAACAGAAGGTGCTGAGGGCCTCGTTCAAACAACATATTCTGCAGTGCTGTACAATATGTAAATACGATAAAGAATTTATTCTAACAAAACGCGTTTGACACACGGGAACAGTAGTTGACGAGGGCCCTGCTCTAGCGAGCTTACATTCTAAAGGTGCCGTTACAAAATAATTATAAGGTATGTTAATGCTTTTAAACAAAAACTTTTTTATAAATGACTTATTGGTTTTGCAATGTGTCTAAAGAATCAGCAGGGCGGGTTTGGGAGTAGGAGTGGGTTATAATATATATAGGACCCTTAACATTTCATGGAAGGTTTTACATATTTCGAAGAAACCTGCAAACAGCAGAGAGGGTATTGAGTAAGATAATGAAATCCTGGAATGGACAAACTGCTCTCCATTTAACCCTTACAACTAAAATAATTTTGATACAATGATCACAACAGTCCCTTAAAGGGTTAAATTGCAAGTGTGATTATTAACCAGTTAATTACCTCTATCCTGCAGCACAGCCTGCAGGAGAATGATTGTGTATTTTCTGAGATTGTTTGAACGTTTTACATAAAACGAGTTATATTTTATTGACGTGGAATGTTGTGAGAGGCAGAGGATTCTTATTATAAGAAATCTTAATAGAGTCGTATTGTGGATGATGATGCTGTAACTCTGATTTATGTGTGTTCAGTACTGTGATCAGAATAAAATACAGGCGGCTGTGCCATGTTGCAGACGGTTGTATAATATACCGTACTATGCGCCATATGGCTTATTGGGAAAACCAGCACAGAATAAGATATCGGTTCTATGTTCTGAAAGAAAGACATTGGAAGGTAGATGAGGGTAAATCTCAGTGTGACCCCAGCCTGGGTCTCTTGGGGCTTCAAGAAAAAGTGTAGGAAGAAACAGACCCCCCGTCCTACCATGTGCAATATCTAGGTCTTTCTGTGCTATATGGTCCCCCGACTCTGTTATACGATACTTCACCTGCGTTATATGATAGCCAGCCTGCGTTATATGATAGCCAGCCTGCGTTATATGATCCCCTGTCTGCATTATACGATACTTCACCTGCGTTATATGATAGCCAGCCTGCGTTATATGATCCCCTGTCTATTTTATATGATCCCCTGTCTGCGTTATACGATACTTCGCCTGTATTATATGATAGCCAGCCTGTGTTATATGATCCCCTGTCTGTGTTATATGATCCCCTGTCTGTCTTATATGATACTTTGCCTGCGTTATATGAAAGCCAGCCTGTGTTATATGATCCCCTGCCTGTGTTATATGATCCCCTGTCTGCGTTATATGATCCCCGGTCTGTGTTATATGATCCCCAAGCTGTGTTATATGATCCCCTGTCTGTCTTATACGATACTTCGCCTGCGTTATATGATCCCCTGTCTGCGTTATATGATCCCCGGTCTGCGTTATATGATCCTCAAGCTGCGTTATATGATCCCCAGTCTGTGTTATATGATCCCCAAGCTGTGTTATATGATCCCGTCTGTCTTATACGATACTTCGCCTGCGTTATATGATCCCCTGTCTGTGTTATATGATCCCCTGTCTGCGTTATATGATCCCCGGTCTGTGTTATTTACCTGTCTGTGTTATATGATCCCCAGTCTGTGTTATATGATCCCCAAGCTGTGTTATATGATCCCCTGTCTGTCTTATACGATACTTCGCCTGCGTTATATGATCCCCTGTCTGTTTTATATGATCTCCTGTCTGTTTTATATGATCCCCTGTCTGCGTTATATGATCCCCTGTCTGTGTTATATGATCCCCTGTCTGTCTTATACGATACTTCACCTGCGTTATATGAAAGCCAGCCTGTGTTATATGATCCCCTGTCTGCATTATATGAACCCCTATTTGTTATATTATACCCAGCCTTGCTTATATGATATGATACTTCGCCTGTGTTATATGATTCCCCGCCTACATTATTTGATCAGTGGTTTGTGTTATATGATCCCCTCTCTGTGTTATATGATCCCCTGTCTGCGTTATATGATCCCCAGCCTGTGTTGTATGATCCCCTGTCTGCATTATATGATCCCCTGTCTGCGTTATATGATCCCCTGTCTGCGTTATATGATCCCCTGTCTGTGTTATATGATCCCCAAGCTGTGATATATGATCCCCTGTCTGCGTTATATGAACCCCAGCCTGTGATATATGATCCCCTGTCTGTGTTATATGATCCCCTGTCTGCGTTATATGATCCCCTGTCTGCGTTATATGATCCCCTGTCTGCGTTATATAATCCCCTGTCTGCGTTATATGATCCCCAGCCTGTGATATATGATCCCCTGTCTGCGTTATATGATCCCCTGTCTGCGTTATATGATCCCCTGTCTGCGTTATATGATCCCCTGTCTGCGTTATATGATCCCCAGCCTGTGTTATATGATCCCCTGTCTGCGTTATATGATCCCCTGTCTGCGTTATATGATCCCCTGTCTGCGTTATATGATCCCCTGTCTGTGTTATATGATCCCCTGTCTGCGCTATATGATACTTCGCCTGTGTTATATGATGAAGAATCTGAATGTCCGAACTGCCCGAAATTCGACCGAATTAACATTTGGAAAAAAACACATTGCACATGTCTATTCTATGACCCCCTCTCTGTGTTATATGAACCCCTGTTTGTTATATTATACCCAGCCTTGCTTATAGGATCCCCTCTCTGTGTTATATGATCCCCTGTCTGTGTTATATGATCCCCTGTCTGCGTTTTATGATCCCCTCTCTGTGTTATATGATCCCCTGTCTGCGTAATATGATCCCCTGTCTGCGTTATATGATCCCCAGCCTTTGTTATATGATCCTCAGCCTGTGTTATATGATCCTCTGTCTGTGTTATATGATCCCCTGTCTGCGTTATATGATCCCCAGCCTGTGTTATATGATCCTCAGCCTGTGTTATATGATCCTCTGTCTGTGTTATATGATCCCCTCTCTGTGTTATGTGATCCCCTCTCTGTGTTATATGATCCCCTGTCTGTGTTATATGATCCCCTGTCTGCGTTATATGATCCCCAGCCTGTGTTATATGATCCCCTGTCTGCGTTATATGATCCCCTGTCTGTGTTATATGATCCCCAGCCTGTGATATATGATCCCCTGTCTGCGTTATATGATCCCCTGTCTGTGTTATATGATCCCAGCCTGTGTTATATGATCCCCTGTCTGCGTTATATGATCCCCTGTCTGTGTTATATGATCCCCTGTCTGCGTTATATGATACTTCGCCTGTGTTATATGATGAAGAATCCGAATGTCCGAACTGCCCGAAATTCGACCGAATTAACATTTGGAAAAAAACACATTGCACATGTCTATTATATGACCCCCTCTCTGTGTTATATGATCCCCTGTCTGTGTTATATGATCCCCTGTCTGCGTTATATGATCCCCTGTCTGTGTTATATGATCCCCAGCCTTTGTTATATGATCCCCAGCCTGTGTTATATGATCCCCTGTCTGCATTATATGAACCCCTATTTGTTATATTATACCCAGCCTTGCTTATATGATATGATACTTCGCCTGTGTTATATGATTCCCCGCCTACATTATTTGATCAGTGGTTTGTGTTATATGATCCCCTCTCTGTGTTATATGATCCCCTGTCTGCGTTATATGATCCCCAGCCTTTGTTATATGATCCTCAGCCTGTGTTATATGATCCCCTGTCTGCATTATATGAATCCCTGTCTGTGTTATATGATCCCCTGTCTGCGTTATATGATCCCCAGCCTTTGTTATATGATCCTCTGTCTGTGTTATATGATCCCCTGTCTGCATTATATGATCCCCTGTCTGCATTATATGATCCCCTCTCTGTGTTATATGATCCTCAGCCTGTGTTATATGATCCTCAGCCTGTGTTATATGATCCCCTGTCTGTGTTATATGATCCTCTGTCTGTGTTATATGATCCCCTGTCTGCATTATATGATCCCCTGTCTGCGTTATATGATCCCCTCTCTGTGTTATATGATCCCCAGCCTGTGTTATATGATCCTCTGTCTGTGTTTTATGATCCCCTGTCTGCGTTATATGATCCCCTGTCTGTGTTTTATGATCCCCTGTCTGCGTTATATGATCCCCTGTCTGCGTTATATGATCCCCTGTCTGTGTTATATGATCCCCAGCCTGTGTTATATGATCCCCAGTCTGTGTTATATGATCCCCTGTCTGCGTTATATGATTCCCTGTCTGCGTTATATGATCCCCAGCCTGTGTTATATGAACCCCAGCCTGTGTTGTATGATCCCTTGTCTGCATTATATGATCCCCAGTCTGTGTTATATGATCCCCTGTCTGCGTTATATGATCCCCAGCCTTTGTTATATGATCCTCAGCCTGTGTTATATGATCCCCTGTCTGCATTATATGAATCCCTGTCTGTGTTATATGATCCCCTGTCTGCGTTATATGATCCCCAGCCTTTGTTATATGATCCTCTGTCTGTGTTATATGATCCCCTGTCTGCATTATATGATCCCCTGTCTGCATTATATGATCCCCTCTCTGTGTTATATGATCCTCAGCCTGTGTTATATGATCCTCAGCCTGTGTTATATGATCCCCTGTCTGTGTTATATGATCCTCTGTCTGTGTTATATGATCCCCTGTCTGCATTATATGATCCCCTGTCTGCGTTATATGATCCCCTCTCTGTGTTATATGATCCCCAGCCTGTGTTATATGATCCTCTGTCTGTGTTTTATGATCCCCTGTCTGCGTTATATGATCCCCTGTCTGCGTTATATGATCCCCTGTCTGTGTTATATGATCCCCAGCCTGTGATATATGATCCCCAGTCTGTGTTATATGATCCCCTGTCTGCGTTATATGATTCCCTGTCTGCGTTATATGATCCCCAGCCTGTGTTATATGAACCCCAGCCTGTGTTGTATGATCCCTTGTCTGCATTATATGATCCCCAGTCTGTGTTATATGAACCCCTGTTTGTTATATGAACCCCAGTCTGTGTTATATGAACCCCTTTTTGTTATATGATACCCAGCCTATGTTATCTAATCAACTGCTGCATAACCTAATATCCTTTGAGTGAAATATAACAAGATCACAGGCAGAGGCCTTGCTGTTGAAAGGGTTCATGTGTCAGGTTAACCCCTTAAGGACACAACTTCTGGAATAAAAGGGAATCATGACGGAATATTTCCCAAAAATTATAAACCCAGCACTTTTGATTTTGCCCCCATTTTTCATGAGTCGAACTCAAAGTTCTAAGACTTTCTATGTACACAAAAAGTCTATATTTCTCAAATATTGTTCACAAATCTGTCTTAATCTACGTTAGTGAGCACTTCTCCTTTGCCGAGATAACCCATCCACCTCACAGGTGTGGCATATCAAGATGCTGATTAGACAGCATTATTATTGCACAGGTGTGCCTTAGGCTGGCCTCAATAAACGGCCACTCTAAAATGTGCAGTTTTATTACACAGCACAATGCCACAGATGTCACAAGTTTTGGGGGAGCGTGCAATTGGCATGCTGACTGCAGGAATGTCCACCAGAGCTGTTGCCCGTGAATTGAATGTTAATTTCTCTACCATAAGCCGTCTCCAAAGGCGTTTCAGGGAATTTGGCAGTACATCCAACCGGCCTCACAAAAGCAGACCACATGTAACCACACCATCCCAGGACCTCCACATCCATCATCTTTACCTCCAAGATTGTCTGTGTAAAGGATTTCCTTCAGTTTACCTGTACCCATTCGGTTATTTCCTCTCCCTGCTAGTTAAGTGACTGTAAAGTATTCGTTGTTATTTCTGTCTTCGGGACATTTATTCCTTCTACCGAATGGAGACCACCCTGGGTAGCAATCAGAACTTAGAACACCAAGTAACCACGAAAACCGCAAGGTAATTGAGTGCTTCTAGGTGGCCGCCATTCGGCATACGAACGCGTGGCGAGAACAAAGGATGGCGGCCATCTTAAATCTCCCGAACGCGGCCAGCGGGACTTACTCGTGGATTGCCTGGAACCATGTTCGGCATGGCAATCACACGAACACCCGGTCTCCATGGAAGTCCCGTCTGACCAGTTTCCACTCACAGTATCAGACTGGCGTTCGGGAGTTTCAATCAACCGAATGAGGGGAGCATTCACATGTAACCAGATACCGTATAACTATGGTGGTTTTTGTGTAATTCCGCATGAACGGAGACCGGCTCTTGCTACCAATTTCATGGAACTCTAACTCGGATACAACCATATGGTGAGCGGGTCAAACTTCCACACGATGCGACACGAAAACTACCAAACGGATTTTCGTGCAATTTGGATATGTTACTCCTAGTATCCTCAGCTACCCAGGGATGTATTTATATTTCTATGACATGTATAAAGTATATTTTTAAAAATGTGGAAAATTGTTAATGTTTCTGGCCAGCAGATAATTGAGTTTAGTATGTTGCTGAAACTCAATTATCTATCCTGGCCCAGAGGAGGAGCTTGTACTGTATAAATTGAATGCCTATTGCTTCCAGTAAATCAGTTTTGTTCCAGCATTAAGCTGTGGCTCATGTGTGGATTATTTGGCGATACCAGCGTTATTTTACCCTGTGGATTATTGTTGTTATCGTGGTATTGGGAAAAAGGGAATATTAGACGGTGATACAGATTACTACTGTCACAGTCTGAGACCAGCTTGCTGCAACAATTGGTTTGCATAACCAAAGAATTTCTCCACAAACTGTCAGAAACCATCTCAAGGAAGTTCATTTGCATGCCCGTCATCCTCATCGGGGTCTCGACTTGACTGCAGTTCATCGTCGCAACCAGCTTGAGTGGATAAATGCTCACATTCGATGGCGTCTGGCACTTTGGAGAGATGTTCTCTTCACCGATGAATCCCGGTTTTCACTGTACAGGGCAGATGGCAGACAGCATGTATGGCGTCAAGTGGGTGAGCGGTTTGCTGATGTCAACGTTGTGGATCGAGTGGCCCATGGTGGCGGTGGGGTTATGGTATGGGCAGGCATATGTTATGGACAATGAACAGAGGTGCATTTTATTGATGGCATTTTGAATGCACAGAGATACTGTGAGGAGATCCTGAGGCCCATTGGTGTGTCATTCATCCACGACCATGACCTCATGTTGCAGCATGATAAGGTACGGTCCCATGTTGCCAGGATCTTTACACAATTCCTGGAAGCTGAAAACATCCCAGTTCTTGCATGGCCAGCATACTCACCAGACATGTCACCCATTGAGCATGTTTGGGATGCTCTGGATCGACGTATACAACAGCGTGTTCCAGGTCCAGTCAGTATCCAGCAACTTCACACAGCCATTGAAGAGGAGTGGACCAACATTCCACAGGCCACAATCAGCAACCTGATCAACTCTATGCGAAGGAAATGTGTTGCACTGCGTGAGGCAACTGGTGGTCACACCAAATACTGACTGGTTTTTGGACCCCCCAGACCCACCAGTACAGTAAAACTGCACATTTTAGAGTGACCTTTTATTGTGGCCAGCCTAAGGCACACCTGTGCAATAATCATGCTGTCTAATCAGCATCTTGATATGCCACACCTGTGAGATGGATGGATTATCTCGGCAAAGGAGAAGTGCTCACTAACACAGATTTAGACAGATTGATTTGTGTCACATCATGCCATGTTCTGCGGAGATGTCTGGCCTTGGCTTCTGGTATCCAGTACTCTTTTTACAATCCTTGTTTAGTTTTTCTTGGTTTTTATGGTTTTCTATTCCATGTCTGGTTATCCTTATGCTGGGTTTTCTGGGTTCATTCCATTATTCCGTCCTTGTAATTCCCAGTCTCCTGGATTCATTTATACGTTTGTTTTATGTTGTCACACCTGTTTGTTTTCCTTTTGTTTCAGTCTGGACCTGCAGCAGTGTTTCAAGTCTCTGCCCTTTCTTGCAGGTAAGTGCTATTGTGGTTTAGTATGGTTCGTTTAGCGAACATTAGGCAGTGTAGGACCTGCCGAATATGGGGTACATTGGCGTTGTGGCAGGCTTATGCAATGTATGATCATATAACGTAACTAAATCCCTATACTTTTCATATATAGTGCTTAGTTATGTCTCCTCTTGTTTTGCCTATTATATCTTGTCTTGTTTTATTTTGTTAACCCAGTCCATATACAGTCCTGTCCTGTCCTGTCCTGCCCCTGTTTAGTTCCCTTATGTCTTGTGTACATGTTCTGCTTTCTGTCCTGCTCTGGTTCTGGGTTCTATTAGTTCTGTCTTGTTTTCATGTTTGGTGACTATCCTAGCCTTGCCTTGTTTCTGTACTGGATACATGTCTGCTGCAGAGCCCCCCTATCCAGTTCCTGGGAGGTCTGCTTACTTCCTTACTTCAAGTTCCTGGGATCCGCTGTAGCTGCATCAGTGTTCTGGTATGTGGCCGCACAAACGCTGGTGCTCAACACCAGAGGGCATGTGGTTACCCTGCACCAGGCCCTGATAATCCACTTCCACGCTGAAACTCTCATTTCTCATCAGGCACTCAGAGGTCCCGGTTTCCGTATCGCCACCCGTAACAATTTGTGAACAATATTTGAGAGAAATAGGCCTTTGTGTACATAGAAAAAGTCTTAGATCTTTGAGTTCAGCTCATGAAAAATGGAGGCAAAAACTAAAGTGTTGCATTTATAATTCTGTTCAGTGTAATTATTATAATGGTGTTAAAGTTTCCTTATGTCCTCGGTATCTATCTTTGTCTCACCATATGGCTTCTATCCGGGGTTCAACACAGAGAATGTTTGGTAAATGTTAGCGTGAGACATAAAAGGTCAGAGAGACATGTTTTCTGGATAACGTTCAGAGATGATGTCAGAAAGAATTGTGACCCTGTGTCCTGTGGCATATTGCAATGTATATTTAGGCCATTAAAACTTTATATAACAGCAAATATTAAAATATCTCATAGCCCAGTGGTTCCAAAACTTTTTAGGTTCAAGGCGCCCTTACTATTTCAATATTATTCCAAGGCACCCCAGGTCAAAAATTTTTCTAGGTTGTATATATGTACAGCTCTGCGGCATATACTGGGCCCCTAATCTTGGGAGTGGCACTGGTAGATTATTTAAAGAAACAATCCAGGCACAATAACCACTACATTTTGTTGTAGTGGTTATGGTGCTAATAGTGCCATAGTGCCCTCCCTGGGTAAGTAGTCAAACTGTTTAAGAACAGTTTGACAACTTACCTGGGGTCTGCTGGGATAGGGGCTGTAGTGTTGTGTGTGTGTGTGTGTGTAAGAGGTGCAGTGTGCATGTGTGTATAGGGGTGCAGTGTGCGTATGTGTGTGTACAGGGGGGCAGTGTGTGTGTGAGGGATGCAGTGTGTGTACAGGGGTGCATTGTGTTTGTGAAGGATGTAGTTTGTGTGTGTGAGGGGGCAGTGTGTGTATGGGGGGTAGGTTGTGTGTGGGGTATAGTGTGTGTGGGGGTAATTGTGTGTATGGAGATAGTGTGTGTATGGGGGGTAATTGTGTGTATGGGGGTAGTGTGTGTATGGAGGGCAGTGTGTGTGTGTATGGGGCAGCTATTGTGGTGTGGGGTCTGTAGGGGTAGGAGGGCAAATTAATAAATATAAAAAAAAAATCAAATTAAAAAAATAAATTACGTCCCCCATCCCTGCTTACCTTTGCGTGGGAGGGTGGACATTTCCTGCAATTCCTGGTGGTCCTGGTAGGGAAGCCCTGGTGGTGACAGTGAACACTAGCAGCCTCAGGAGCTGCTAGAGTTCTCTTTTGCGAGATTTCTGTGGTAGCCTCTGCAGGTTAGAGCTCCCCGGGTCCTCTCTCTCTCAGCAAAGTGCGATCGGGCCGGAGAGAGAGATCTCTGATCTCCCCTCCGGTCCCGCAGAGCCCGCAAGGTAGAGGGAGGCACAGTTCCCTGTGCTATCATCATAGCACCAGGAAAATAACTTGCAGCTCCCCTGTGTGCCCATCCTGGGGCGCCGTGGCACACAGTTTGGGAACCGCTGTTATAGCCAATTTAATGGCCAAAAATTGAGTACTCTTTAACAACGAGGAGGCATTAATGTATATTTTATCCTAGCCCTACCCGCACACACAGTGGCTGAGTGACAGGCAACAGAGGGTTGTAGTTAATGGAATATATTCGAAGCTTGGACTTGTCACCAGTGGGGTACCTCAGGGATCTGTACTTGGACCCATTCTCTTTAATATTTTTATTAGTGATATTGCAGAAGGTCTTGATGGTAAGGTATGTCTTTTGCTGATGATACTAAGATATGTAACAGGGTTGATGTTCCAGGAGGGATAAGCCAAATGACAAATGATTTAGGTAAACTAGAAAAATGGTCAGAATTGTGGCAACTGACATTTAATGTGGATAAGTGCAAGATAATGCATCTTGGACGTAAAAACCCCAGGGCAGAGTACAGAATATTTGATAGAGTCCTAACCTCAACATATGAGGAAAGGGATTTAGGGTGATTATTTCTGATGACTTAAAGGTAGGCAGACAATGTAATAGAGCAGCAGGAAATGCTAGCAGAATGCTTGGTTGTATAGGGAGAGGTATTAGCAGTAGAAAGAGGGAAGTGCTCATGCCATTGTACAGAACACTGGTGAGACCTCACTTGAGTATTGTACACAGTACTGGAGACCGTATCTTCAGAAGGATATTGATACCTTAGAGAGGGTTCAGAGAAGGGCTACTAAACTGGTTCATGGATTGCGGGATAAAACTTACCAGGAAAGGTTAAAGGATCTTAGCATGTATAGCTTGGAGGAAAGACGAGACAGGGGGGATATGATAGAAACATTTAAATATATAAAGGGAATCAACACAGTAAAGGAGGAGACTATATTTAAAAGAAGAAAAACTACCACAACAAGAGGACATAGTCTTAAATTAGAGGGACAAAGGTTTAAAAATAATATCAGGAAGTATTACTTTACTGAGAGAGTAGTGGATGCATGGAATAGCCTTCCAGCTGAAGTGGTAGAGGTTAACACAGTAAAGGAGTTTAAGCATGCGTGGGATAGGCATAAGGCTATCCTAACTATAAGATAAGACTAGGGACTAATGAAAGTATTTAGAAAATTGGGCAGACTAGATGGGCTGAATGGTTCTTATCTGCCGTCACATTCTATGTTTCTATGTTTCTATTGCCATAGACGTAGCTTGTTGAAAGGCTGATGTAGCTTGTTGAAGGATACTCTGCTTCACTTCCAGATATACAATTAGTCTGATAGTATTTGTGAGCAAAACTCTGTTAGGAAATAACAAACACCTTTTGGGTATCAGTCCAGGACTCTTGGTTTACCCATCAAAATTTATTCTGACACTTGATATAAGATCATGTACCAGTCTTTTTACGATACTGGTGGTGAGAACAGTGCTTGCTTTGGGGGATCCCTCTCAAACTAGCTGTAGAGAAAGTGGGAACATTGGAGCCACCATGGATTTCACTGGTGAGATCATTCCCCCTGTCCAATGGATGCAATGTCAAACCCCCAGAGGACTTATAGAGCAATGCTTTAAAAAAAATGGAGCAATCGCCATGGAAACCAACCGAATGTCTCAATTGAGTGCTCTATTGTTAGATCTGCCCTTTACAAACATTCTCAAGACCTTTAGAAAGAGTAAAAAATCAGCTTAAGCCATACATTAAAACAAAGTAAAATCTTAATGCATAGTTCATATTTAAAAATACATTACTTAAATTGTGAATAACTGCGTTTGAGTTTTCCAGCAGCTATTAATGTCCAGCCATCAAATGTGCCTGCGGACAGCCAGGAGCGTCATGCTCCCCCGCAGCTAAGGTACATATTCCCATAATTTTATTAAATGGACATGTCAGAAATAAATAATAACCAGGGAACAGCGTGCAACATTCTAATGCTCACTAGCTTTGGGGCGCTCACGTTTAGCACTGTCACTAATCGAGGTGAATGGAAAGTGTGGAATTCAGACGAGGTCATTTCTCGATGAACACAGCCTGACGAGCAATGTGTGAGCATCTCAAGGGAAGTAAACAGTGTGCAGAGCGCCCTGCGCAGATAAAGCCTGTGCCATAATGTATTCATTTCCCAAACTCCCCCTGGGCCAGCAGTTTTCAGAGCAGATTGTATCCGTTCTCTTTGCTCTCCACGATAATGACACCTTCCTGTAGAGTTGAAATGTATTTTTTAAACTCTCTGCCTGCATTTTCCCTCGCTCCCCTAAGGACTCTTAGAAAGTCACAGGCAGGAAAAAGATCAAGGCTTGAAATCTTCTTTTCCCAGTGGGGGCCAAAGCACTTTCATCTTTACTTTTACTGGGGTGAATGATAACCTTCAGAGAAAGGAACTGAGGAAAAGAGTTTATTAAAATATCGACTCCTATTTAATATGGTGTCTTCCTTTACATTACTTATTGCTTCTATTGCATGATTTAGATGGCTTTTTTGAGCTTATTTTAAAGCACACAAGTACCAAAAATGAGTGACATAAATGGTCATTGAAATGGGAATTTCACAGTTTCACGCTACATACTGGGTTCTTCACTAAATTGGAATTAACCAGGGAATTGCAAATATTAGGGCCAGGTGAGGGTAAAGGAAAAAATGTTCAGCTTGTCAATAGGGGCAAAATAAAAGAGTGTAGAAAGTGGGCAATACATTCATCTTCATCCTTTCTTACCTAATTTTTGTAATTTTATTTACAATTCTCTAAAATTTCCTTTTTGCCATGGATAATTAATTCTTACTGGGCTATTGCAAGTGTAGCTCACTTAGAGAAATGACAGATTAGTTCATTTTCGAGTATTTCTGGTTAACCTTTTAACTGATACGGCAGCTTCAGAGAGAACATGTGTGTGTAGTTAGTCCACCAATAAGGGGTACTGGTGGCTTGGGCTGCCGTACTAAACAACATTGGCCACAGTAGGCAGTTGGACAGTAATTTGTTCTCCCTGTGCATTTTATTTGTTTTGTTCCCTTGCACATCAGTTAAGTTTAAATGAAACCATCTATTGGGTGAGTTACTGAGAGCGGTTATCCTGCACCTACAGCTTTTACTCTTTTTGTAATTCTGATATATTTTAACATGATATTAAACACATTTTTTGTTTTCTTAATTGTTGGGTATCAAGATCTTATGGAAGAACTATGGTCATTATTTTACAGTGTGTTAAGTGTTGAATGGTCCTATTGGCATGGCGCTAACATTGAATACCTTTTCTCTTAGACTAAAGATGTTATTTGAGAAGTATGTAGCTGACAGCTGTAACACTTTATTTGCCTCTCGATTGCCTTCTTCCTTGCCTTGTGTCTTACTGCTCAGCCAGAACCTGCAGCCCAACCACCAGCTTCACCCGATTTATAGCAGGCCAACCACTACAACTGGGATGAGGTCCCACCCTTCTAACTTCAAGATACGCGGTTCCCGTACTCCATTCATTCCTTTGAAGTTGACATTTTCCACTAGATTTCCATATGTTTGCAAGAAACTCCCATCTCCCTCTGTTTATTGTTTTGTGACATCATTGCAATTTTTACACATGACCCCCCCAGCCCCATATAAATTCTTCCCACTGTCTCTCTCTATATATATTTAATGTCAGTGATAGACTGCACGTAGAGGGTGTTAAGACACTCCCGACATAAAGGAGTAAACTCGCCGTTTAGTAGAGCTTCCCCTTTGCAGAGATACAGGCACGACTACTTTAAAGCCCAAACTCCCGAACTGGAACCAGGGGAATGCGCCTATCTCCCGAACAGCATACTTAGTAACACTCCAAACTCCTGAACAGACGAACAGATACAGCATCCAAGCGGCTTACATTCCCAGCAGTCAGTCTCTATCCTTGTATAGTAAATCCCCCCAATCACGAGACTAAGCTCCGTATTGAGGGTAAAACAAGATCTGGCTTTAATGAGGGCTACATGCCTGTATTTATGCAGGTCTCCCACTTGGTGGACACTCCCCTAGGGGACCACAAAGATAAAGCATCGCGCTTACAGCAGCAGTGACTTAGTATCCAACAGCTTAAAATACATAGTAAAAACAAAGAAAAACGTTACCTGCGCTCTGGCCTAGATCCCCATGTGCATTTGAACAAAAATGGAGGCTCTTTAGTTCTATTCTAAATGGCCATTTGAATATATAAGCTCACCAGCCACGTCAAGGCAAGCCTCAATAGGTGAGTTCCTACACTAGCCATTAGATACGCTGATATCAGCCAAGAGTCTCCAATAAGACAGGAAGGGGTATTTTATAAACCCTTTAACGTTTAACCCTTTATAGGGCTTCTGCACATACAATAAACTTTGCTGATATCAGACAAAGTGAGACAGAAAGGGGTGTTTTATAAACCCTTTAACATTTAACCCTTTATAGGGATTCTGCACATACAATAAACTTTGCTGATATCAGAGCCAGAGCGCAGGTAACGTTTTTCTTTGTTTTTACTATGTATTTTAAGCTGTTGGATACTAAGCCACTGCTGCTGTAAGCGCGGTGCTTTATCTTTGTGTTTGTATATGAATTTTGTATCACTCAGCTATGTTACATTGCTGCCAGCCTTCCCACGTTTGTCTTATTAAGACTTTATAAGTATGTAGGGGCAGCACCCCTTCCTGTCTCATCAGAGAAATTTGCCTTTTAGCTGATACCAGCAAGGTGATTTGTATGTTATAGCCCTATTTAGGGTAAAGTATGTAGGGGTTTATAAAACACCCTTTCATGTCTCATTAGAGACGTCTATACTTAGTCTGATACCAGCAAAGTTTATTGAATGTGTAGAAGCCCTATAAAGGGTTAAATGTTAAAGGGTTTATAAAACACCCCTTTCTGTCTCACTTTGTCTGATATCAGCAAAGTTTATTGTATGTGCAGAAGCCCTATAAAGGGTTAAATGTTAAAGGGTTTATAAAATACCCCTTCCTGTCTTATTGGAGACTCTTGGCTGATATCAGCGTATCTAATGGCTAGTGTAGGAACTCACCTATTGAGGCTTGCCTTGACGTGGCTGGTGAGCTTATATATTCAAATGGCCATTTAGAATAGAACTAAAGAGCCTCCATTTTTGTTCAAATGCACATGGGGATCTAGGCCAGAGCGCAGGTAACGTTTTTCTTTGTTTTTACTCCCCTAGGGGACCAAATGGGAGACTGTAACAAAGGACAGGCAGGTATCAGATCAGGACATACAGTCACAATACATCCCCATAATGCATCCTGGCTTCCTCCTCTCTGCCCTGGAGATAATTGAGAAGTAATTCAATTATCTCCCAGGACAAAGACAAATCGCCATTATGCACGTGGGGACAACAGGATAGACATTACTGTTAAAATAGAAAGTTTTCAAACTGTTACAATAAATATAGACATGTAACATACCCACAGATAGCTCAGGTCTGAGCGTACATTATTAGGTGAATGGCGCTCAGACCACACAAATACAGTGTAATCGCCATGGAGCCAAAGTCTTTAATTTCACGAACAGGCTCCATGGCATAGCTATCTGGGTACTTTCACATAGAATACACTATAAACACAAAGTCTCGACAAAGTTCACGAACGGAGCTGAAGACCCGTAGGCTGGTAGCTCAGTGGTGCTTGAAAGGAAAAGTGTCCGCTTTTGGTGTACTGAGGCTGGGCAGAACAACGTTGGCTGCCCAGGGAGCTCCATAACACCGCCATCGTGTGGCGGCTAGGTGTAACCGCGACCACCCAGTAACAGTCAATTAAGCTGCGGTTAACCGCAGATACTGGGTGGTCAATTGCCAGCACACGCTAGCTTCAGGGAGGTAGATTGAAGGCACACTCCAGCTTCCTGGTGGTCGCATAATTGGTAATCATTTGGGAAACAAAGGGGCTGTACGGGTAAATAAATAACCGAACAAACAGACGAATGGAGGGAGGAGAAACATAATCCAAAGACAGACGGTTCTGCCACAGAGGGCATCAGAGAATTTAGTGTGTTTTCCTATGTAGAATCCCGGGGAGTCTTATGAAGACTCAGTAAGAGGGTACGGACACACAGACAGTGTTAGGGCCATATAGGAGTGAGACAGGCTGTTTGTACTCTCACTCTATAAGGACTGAGCATTCTGCAGGCGACATTCTGACCCAGTGTTACCTGGTTTTGCTGGAGCTCATCTGAATATATTAATAAAAGGATTTAGTGCTTTCCATCTATTTCGTTTGGATGACGAGTCCATTCTGATTCGCTATAAAATAGTAGTGACCACTAGTGATGTCCCGAACGGTTCGCCACGAACGGTTCGCCGCGGACTCATCATTGAGTAAACTATGACCCGGTACCTCACAGTCAGCAGACACATTCCAGCCAATCAGCAGCAGACCCTCCCTCCCAGACCCTCCCACCTCCTGGACAGCATCCATTTTGAAGCTGCATTCTTAGTGAGCTGTCCAGGAGGTGGGAGGGTCTGGGAGGGAGGGTCTGCTGCTGATTGGCTGGAGGGTCTGCTGCTGATTGGCTGGAATGTGTCTGGAATGTGTCTGCTAACTGTGAGGTACAGGGTCAAAGTTTATTCAATGATGAGTCCGTTCGGCGAACCGTTCGGGACATCACTAGTGACCACGCTGTTTGCTGTCTGACAGGTTGTATCACACACAGAAACCCTGGAGTGACCAATCCAAAATATGGTCCTTCAAGTGTTAATGGAGAGTCTCATACTGTAAGGGTTAAGGATGACAGAGAGGTTTATTGAGCAATGATCACCCTCGGATAAGATCAAGTACATTATCTTTACTGTCACTGACTAATCACTTGCAGGTTTTTGTTGAGCTTAAGATTCTGGATATAAAATTCAGTAATAGACTCTGGAGGAAACGTTATACGGCTGTAAGCCTCCGTAGAGCCATCACAGAGGACATATCCAGATGGACGAGAAGCAATTTAGATACTTTGCTCTACCCTTTTCCATTCATTCTTTATGGTTATCCTATGAAGTAATCTTTAAAAGCAGATCCAGTTGCAATACAAACTGGCAAAGACCCGCAGTGCTCCGACACAGACACATAATGGAGAAATGCCTGTGTTTTCCGGAGCAATTTATGACAGATACTTTGTATCACTTTGCCCTGTGTATTTTTTCTCAAAGAATGCCAATAAATCATTGTTTGTGCTCTCAATATGTTAGATTCTACTTGAACAGATGG
This sequence comes from Pelobates cultripes, assembly GCA_933207985.1. Lineage (NCBI taxonomy): Eukaryota > Metazoa > Chordata > Amphibia > Anura > Pelobatidae > Pelobates > Pelobates cultripes. The sequence continues at coordinate 324,323,121 of OW240916.1, forward strand.
GTTAAACTTGGTATGACCTTTCCATATACATTGTATTACTATCTGAAATAGTTTTCCTTCTGACACGTATCCTTTGTAATAAACCTAATGGCTACAATGTGAAATTGTCAATTTTTTTTGTGCTGTTTAAAGTTCACAATCTTTTCGGCCCTGTTGATAAGTGGAGTCCCTCATTCGTCTGATGTTCCAATGTTATGTTACAGGATAATGCCACAATACCCAACCAGCAATGTTACTAAGTTACATATAGGCTGAAAAACACTTGTGTCCATCAAGTTCAGCCTTTCTCATATGTGTTTTTGCTGTTGAACCAAAAGACGTAAAAAAAACCAAATTGAAGCGTTTTCCAATTTTTCAGCAAACTAGGGGGAAAAAATGCTTCTTGGCCCCTGAATGACAGTCAGATCTCTCAATGGATCAGAAAGCAGTCATGCCACAAATTAAAAATTATATCCCTGAATATTATGTTTTTGCAAGTATTCATCCAATTTCTGTTTAAACATCTGATAAAACAACCTCTTCTATTTCTCTTCAGGCATAATATTGCACATCGTTCGTGTTCTTATTGTAAAAAAACCCCTTTAATTTGCCTTACACTAAATCTCCTTTCTTCCAGTCTAAATGCGTGACCTCTTGTCCTATGTATAGTCCTGTTTATGAATAGATTTTCAGACAATGGTTTGTATTGGCCCTGAATATATTTGTATAATGCTATCATATCCTCTCTGAGACAATTAAACAGATTTAAATGTATAAACCTTTCTTAATAACTAAAACGTACCATTCCTTTTGTTAATTTTGTAGCCCACCTCTGCACTTTTTCTAGTGTAATATATCTTTCTTTAGAACAGATGCCCAAAATTGAACATTATATTGAAGTTGAGGTAAGGAGGCAAAATTATGTTTTCACCATGAGAATTAATGCCCCTTTTTATACATGACAATACCTTACTGGCCTTAGCAACTGCTGATTGACATTGCACATTGTTGCCTAGTTTGTTGTTTGTTAATCCTAATTTACTACCATTTAGGGTGAAAGTTGTTTGTGTATTCTGTACCCCATAGTGCCCAGCTTTGCATTTATCTACATTAATTTCAACTGCCATTTAAATGCCCAGTCCCTCAATTTACTGTTGTAATGAGAATTATTCAACCCCCAATTTAAAAATCTAAATTGAATATCAGGTTTATTGTCAAGATATAAAGCCTTTCAGCTGTTTGCAATGATCGAATCAAACAAAAGCAATTGAAATAGATCAAAGGTCATGGGAGTCGTAACCCAACATGGAGGAAAGAGGAAACCACAAAAGGAGAATCCAAAAGACGTATTACCAAACCTTAGAATGGCTTGACTTAACAACAAGAATCAGGGTCAAGAATAAATCAAGGACAAGGATAACAGGAATACTCAGAGTCAAGACAAAGCCGGGGTCAGGATACCAGAAATCACGAGTTAAATACGAACCGGGTCAGGATACCAGAAATCACGAGTTAAATATGAACCGGGGTCAGGATACCAGAAATCACAAGTTAAATACTAAGCCGAGGTCAGGATACCTGAAATCACGAGTTAAATACATACGAAAGGACTTAACCCAGATAGCCTTCCCATGGAGTCATTCGTATACTGAAAGACTGTAAGAACTTTGACTCCATGGCGATTGAACTATGTGTCTGGGATCTGAGCGCTATTCGCTAATAATATGCACTCAAATCCAGGCTATCTGGGGATATGTGATGCGAATGGGAAATGTTCGGTTTTTGTGAAGTTATGTATTTTTTTGTCTTTTCTGATTTTATATTTAAAATGGTGACTGGCTTTGTCCTGGAGATAATTGAGTTACTTATTAATTATCTCCAGGGCAGAGGGGAGGAAACCATATTGCATTGTTGGTAAAAGCTGTGACTGTGTGTCTTGAATGTCCCCATATCTGTCTGTCATTTCAGTCTCCCATTTGGTCCCCTTGGGGAGTGTCCACCAAGTGGGAGACCTGCATAAATACGGGCAGGTAGCCCACAGTAAAGCCAGATCCTGTTTGACCCTCAATGTGGAGCTTCTGTCTCGTTATTGGGGGGATTTATTATTTGCATTTAGAGACTGCTGGATGGAACCGAAAGCCGCTTGGTGGATGTTATTGTTCGGCGGCTAGCAGCAGTTCGTGGAGTTCTGTTCGGGAGGTTGGAGCTGTTCACGGATCCCGGTCGGGAGATTGCCGCTTCCCCTGAGTTTGGTTCGTGCACTACAATTTATGCGAACGGAGATTATTGGTATTGCAGAAGGGGAAGGTCGACTAAATGGCGGTTTCGTTTAAAGACACCAGGGGTGTCTTAACACATACAAATACTGACATACATACATGCTGACATACATTACATACATACATGCTGACATACATATATACATACTGACATACATTACATACATACATACATGCTGACATTCATACATACTGGCATACATTACATACATACATGCTGACATACATACTGACAAACATACAGACACACACACATACTGATATATACATACATATAGACACATACATATATACATACACACACCTCATTTTTCAGCCACCCTCCTCTTCCTTACCTTTGCATTGCAGGAGGATGGCTGGTGATGATGGGCGTCGGCTGCCTCTCCTCTCCGCCTTCAGGCTGTCTCTCCTACTTCCCGTTCAGAGTAAACTTGGAGGAAGTGACCGGCCGTCACTTCCTCCCAGCAGCACTTGCAGTGCAGCTGCAATTTCTTTTTAAAGGGGCCCGGTCACACTATTACAGTGCTGACCGGGCCACTGAAGATATAGGGCTCATCGGGTGGCCCTAAATGCTTGGGCCACCTGATGGGCCCCAGAGCAGATGCACTGGTGGCATGGTTGTCACCCCCTGATGGCGGCCCTGATCCCAAGCATAACTCAAATTCCACCAAGGCTGGGTTGCAGAAGAAGCCCTGGAAAATTCTTCTTCTGAATTGAACCCAATAGAAAATATCTGGTGGCACTTGAAGAAGGCAGTTGCAGCGCGCAAACCCAAGAATACTACTGAAATGGAGACTGTTGCTCATGAGCTAAGCTTCCTTAGGAACGCTGCTAGAAGCTGCTGTGCATCTAATTTGAGCAGGTGATAATAGTAAAAGTGTGCTGTACTAAGTACTAAAGATGCTGGCCATGGAGGGGGTGAATACTTGCCATAGAGGGGGTGAATACTTTTGAGATTAGATAAGTCATTATAAGGTGCATTTTCAGTTGATTTTGGTGAAACCACTTGAAACATTTGTTGTGTTGTGTGAATTCAATTGCTTTTTTTTGATTAGCTCATTGCAAGCAGCTGAACGTCTTTAAATCTTGACAATAAACATGATTTTCAATAGTGGTTAAATAATTTTGATCACAACTGTATCCAAATCCTTCTGCAACAAAGTAATATCCTTCTCACATTGTATTACTTTACAGAGTAAATAGTAAATGTAATATTGACATTTGTGTCATCTGCAAGCACTACAACATGGCTTTCAATGCCTATTTTTAGATCATTTTTAAATATGTCAAATAGAAGGGGTCCCAGAACAGATCCCTGAGGGACACCACTTACCCCTTTTGTCCATCTTGAAATGATACCTTTAATGACAACTCTCTGTACTCTATCTTTAAGCCAATGTTCTATCTAAGAAAAACATTTTTCACTAATTTTCACACGAACCTATAGTGTGAAACCATATTGTGACGAGACCAATCTCGCCACATTGCATTGGAGAAGCCTGGTTGCTCGCCTGCTGCCTCTGGACTATGGCCCCCTGTTAAAAGACATCTTTTTTACCTGCAGAAAAGCTTCATTCGTGCTTTTCTACCTGGGGTTCGGTAGATTTGTTTGAATGTGTTATACCCCAGATAGGAATCCCATGGAGGCCGTTCGTATGAAACTGACTGTAAAGACTTTGGCTCCATGGCGATTAAACTGTATTCGTGTGGTCTGAGCGCCATTCACTTAATAATGTGCGCTCAGACCTGAGCTATCTGGGGATATGTTAAATGTCTGTGTGTTATGTGTAAAAGGTGACTTTATGTATTTTAAAGTGTTTTACTGTGTTTGTGTCACCATGTGCATAATGGAGTCTTGTCCCAGTCCTGGGAGATAATTGAATTACTTCTCACTTATCTCCAGGGCAGAGGAGAGGAAGCCAGGATGCATTGTGGTAAAAGGTATGTGTATTGGGTTACCTCTCAGGATAAGGGGGAGGGAATCTGTGGGTTGTAGCAAATATGTTACTGGATATTTTATACCTCCCTGTGGGCGGTCCTGTATTTGCAAGACTGTAATAAAAACCAGGCTGGGTGTGCCAGCACCTCAGACCACTGCTTGACCCTCAACACGGAGCCTTGTCTCGTTCTTGGGGGGATTCACTGTATGCTGTTAGAGACTGATTGCCAGGAGTGTAAGCTGATTGTCTGCTTTTCCTGTTCGTCTGCTAGCAGCTATTTGGGAGGTTCCAGTTCGGGAGTTGGAGTGCTATTTTGTATCCAGTTTGGGAGTTTGGTGTTCTGAAGTAGCTGTGCCTGTATCTCTGGAAAGGGGGCCGATCGCCTAAACAGTTTTTACCCCTTGTGTGCAAAACGGTCCGTTACAGTGGTGGCAAGCGGCGGGATCGTTCCCACAGAAGGACAGCTACAGGAGACACCATTTCTTTGGATTTACAAGTTAAGGGCAACGCATGTCCTAGTACAGCGATCCTGACAGCACCAGGATGGAACCAGCAGTGGAGTACAGCTACTCTATGAGAGAGTATGACCGGATGGTGTGGTTTCACCTAAGCTTCTTTGGATCCAACCCACTGGAGAGATCGGTGCGGTTCGTGAGGAACCTAGTGTTCGAGAGGCTGCAACAACGGGCAGAAAGAGAAGGTCAGTTGGCACGTTGGGAGAAACTCCAGCAGCAGATACAGCAGGGAATTGGGAGCCCAGTCTCCACTCCCCAGCGGCAGTGTGATATGCCTGGAATTGGGAGCCCAGTCTCCATTCCCCAGTGGCAGTGTAAAGTGCAGGGAGAGGAGAGCAGCGTCCTCCCTCCCCAGCGGCAGGCTGAGTTACAGGGGGCAGAGGTAGTTGTTCCTGCCCTCCAGCAGCAGAGTGATATGCCGGGAAGGCAGTGTAAAGTGCAGGGAGAGGAGAGCAGCATCCTCCCTCCCCAGCGGCAGGCTGAGTTACAGGGGGCAGAGGTAGTTGTTCCTGCCCCCCAGCAGCAGAGTGATATGCCAGGAAGGCAGTGTGAAGTCCAGGGAGAGGAGAGCAGCGTCCTCCCTCCCCAGCGGCAGGCTGAGTTACAGGGGGCAGAGGTAGTTGTTCCTGCCCTCCAGCAGCAGAGCGATATGCCGGGAAGGCAGTGTAAAGTGCAGGGAGAGGAGAGCAGCGTCCTCCCTCCCCAGCGGCAGGCTGAGTTACAGGGGGCAGAGGTAGTTGTTCCTGCCCCCCAGCAGCCAAGTGATATGCCGGGAAGGCAGTGTGAAGTCCAGGGAGAGGAGAGCAGTGTCCTCCCTCCCCAGCGGCAGCGTGATTTTTGGGGAATTGGGAGCCCAGTCTCCATTCCCCAGCGGCAGTGTGATGTGCCGGGAATTGGGAGCCCAGTCTCCATTCCCCAGCGGCAGTGTTATTGGTTGGGAATTGGGAGCCCAGTCTCCAGTCCCCAGCGGCAGAGTATCCAGCAGGGAATAGAGAGCCCAGTCTCCCTTTCCCAGCAGCAGGACACTGTATTGGGAGCGGAGACAGTCAGTCTCCCTCCACAGAGGATGAAAGTATGTATGGGAGAGGAGCTTGCTACCACCTCTCCCCAGCGGCGGATCATTAATGGGCAGGTAATAGAGAGCTCGGTCTCCTTTCCCCAGCGGCAGAGTGTTCTGTCGGGAGAGGAGCCTGTTACCCCCTCTCCCCAGCGACAGCTTAGAGTGTCCAAAGGGGAGACAGTCGGTCTCCCCCTCCAGCAGCAGAGCTGTGTAACCAAAGGGGAGACAGTCGGTCTCCAGCAGCAGAGCTGTGTAACCAAAGGGGAGACAGTCGGTCTCCAGCAGCAGGACTGTGTATCTAAAAGGGAGACAGTCGGTCTCCCCCTCCAACAACCAGGCTTCAACCAGGCTACCCTCCCAGTAGCGCAGGCAACGGGGCAGAGTGACGCTGGTCTCTGCCCACGCAGCACCCCACCAAGTCAGCGTACCCGTACCCAGCACAGCCGTGGTGAGGCACCTGGACATGGACAAGCCTCTCCTCTACCCAGGTGCAGTAACTATTTATTGTGGGTGGGCTGTGCTGTTGATTGTGTTTTGTGGGTGGGCTGCTGGACTAACAAGGGCACTGACCGGCAGGAGGTCAGATACCCTCTTAGTCTGTTTGGAAAAGGGGAGAGATGTGACGAGACCAATCTCGCCACATTGCATTGGAGAAGCCTGGTTGCTCGCCTGCTGCCTCTGGACTATGGCCCCCTGTTAAAAGACATCTTTTTTACCTGCAGAAAAGCTTCATTCGTGCTTTTCTGCCCTGGGTTCGGTAGATTTGTTTGAATGTGTTATACCCCAGATAGGAATCCCATGGAGCCCATTCGTATGAAACTGACTGTAAAGACTTTGGCTCCATGGCGATTAAACTGTATTCGTGTGGTCTGAGCACCATTCGCTTAATAATGTGCGCTAAGACCTGAGCTATCTGGGGATATGTTAAATGTCTGTGTGTTATGTGTAAAAGGTGACTTTATGTATTTTAAAGTGTTTTACTGTCTTTGTGTCACCATGTGCATAATGGAGTCTTGTCCCTGTCCTGGGAGATAGTTGAATTACTTCTCACTTATCTCCAGGGCAGAGGAGAGGAAGCCAGGATGCATTGTGGTAAAAGGTATGTGTATTGGGTTACCTCTCAGGATAAGGGGGAGGGAATCTGTGGGTTGTAGCAAATATGTTACTGGATATTTTATACCTCCCTGTGGGCGGTCCTGTATTTGCAAGACTGTAATAAAAACCAGGCTGGGTGTGCTAGCACCTCAGACCACTGCTTGACCCTCAACACGGAGCCTTGTCTCGTTCTTGGGGGGATTCACTGTATGCTGTTAGAGACTGATTGCCAGGAGTGTAAGTTGATTGTCTGCTTTTCCTGTTCGTCTGCTAGCAGCTATTTGGGAGGTTCCAGTTCGGGAGTTGGAGTGCTATTTTGTATCCAGTTCGGGAGTTTGGTGTTCTGCAGTAGCTGTGCCTGTATCTCTGGAAAGGGGGCCGATCGCCTAAACGGTTTTTACCCCTTGTGTGCAAAACGGTCCGTTACACATATCAACCACAAAATGCCCAAAATTACACAACACATTCAAGGTGTGGTCTTACCATTGATTTATTAAGAGGACAAATTACATTTTAATTCTGAGACAATACCTTTTTTAGCAACTGCTGATTGACAATGCATATTGTTACCATGTTTGTTGTCTATAACAATTCCCAAATCTTTTTCGTGTGTTGTAATTCACTATCACTTAGGGTGTAAGTTGCTTGTGCATTCTTTACCCCAAAGTGCATAACTTTGCATTTTTCTACATTAAAATTTCATCTGCCATTCGAGTGCCCAGTCCCCTAATCTAGCTAAATCCATCTGCAACAAAATCTATCTTTAAGCCAATGTTCTACCCAAGAACAAGAATTTTCATCTAGACCAATTTCTTTTAGTTTGAAGACTAACCTATTGTGAAGAACTGTATCAAATGCCTTGGCAAAATCCAAATAGATCACATCCACGACAACACCCTGATCTATACTTCTACTTACTTCTTTGTAGAAAGTAATTAGGTTAGTTTGACATGTGTATGCTATTGCCTCTTGTTGTCCCATTTTGTTATTTAGTCCTTTACATTAGTAAGTATACATTTAATATTATCATTACTCTTTATGTGTTTTTTCATTACTATTACATCTCTTCTCCGTTCTTATTATGCCCCTCCCGCGTCTCCACCTCCTTCTGGTGAGCTAAAACACATCTCCTTTCTCCCACCTCTATTTTGTAGAATGCCGTCACCGTCTCCACCACCAGTTTAAAATCTCCTCCAACCTTATAGCCATCCTGTCCCCAGCACAGTAGAACCTCTCCTGTTTAGGTGCAATCCATCATGGCTATAAAAATTGGACCCAAGCGCAAAATCAACCCAGTGTTCTAAAAAGGCAAAACCCTCCTTCCTACACCAAGACTTTATCCACACACTAACCTCCCTAATGTAGGACGAGACACAAGTTCTATCTCTGAAAATATACCTTGGATGGCCCCTTTATTCAGTTTACTTCCTAATTCCCTAAACTTATCCTTTAAGATCCACATGCCAACCCGAGCACCCAGGAGACAGCAAACTGTCCTGTTGAGAAGATCAGAGTGGCAGATTACAGAGTATCTACTCAGTATATAATAGAGTCCTCTACCATCACAACCTGCCTGGCTTTTTTTACATTCTCATCCGCACTTTTTCATTCAGTACAGCTACTCCTGAGCTGATGCTCCCAACATCTTCACTCATATAAGCAAAGATCCTATAATGCACAAATAAGGACTACCTAAGCCTCTCCTCCCCCCTGCTACCACATGTAACAGTTGGTACTACTTTATCACCAATCCACCTCACCCTGTCCGCTTCCAGTTGCAGAGCAGTCTATGGTCCCAATCTTCAGAGATTCGGTAGAGCTTCACGTGCTACTCGATATATTGCAGCTAGATGCACCACCAGAACAAATTGCTGTTTATATTGGTATTGATACCAGAGTGATACAAGAATAGAATTTTTACTGTGTAGAGCACTGTTTCGACTCCACATTCCAGTTTGCACTGTGTTCCTGTATTTCCTTAGTGTTCCTGATATGTTGATCGTTGTGTTCCCGCCAACCCGTCCCCTGTGTTCCTGCCCCTCACATTCTTGTAGCTGCTGGTTTATAAATCATCGCCGGCTTTGTAACCATGTCCACATTCATCAATACATCCTGGCTGGCTGTTAGTAGCCAAAAGGCCCAGTCACAGGTGGAGCTGGTCCGTGTGCTTCTCCTGCATTGAAGGCCCTACTTGATCATGTGTATTTTGTGAAATAACCACAGGAGTTGTACATCCTGGTTTATAGCAATAAGGTCAGAATCCTTTGAGGATCTCCATGCCGTGGAAAGCCTCGTAAACATAGACTGACCACCTCAGTCTGGCTTGCTCCAGTTAAAGGACCACTATAGTGCCAGGAAAACATACTCGTTTTCCTGGCACTATAGTGCCCTGAGGGTGCCCCCACCCTCAGGAACCCCCTCCCGCCTGGCTCTGGAAAGGGGAAAGGGGTTAAAACTTACCTTTTTCCAGCGCTGGGCGGAGAGCTCTCTCCTCCGATCCTCCTCTTCTCCTCCCCGTCGGCTGAATGCGCACACGCATTCAGCCGGTCACATAGGAAAGCATTCATGTGAAAAATCACAGTGAGAAGGACGCAAGCGCCTCTAGCGGCTGTCAATGAGACAGCCGCTAGAGGAAATAGGGGAAGGCTTAACCCATTCATAAACATAGCAGTTTCACTGAAACTGCTATGTTTATGAAAAAATGGGTTAACCCTAGCTGGACCTGGCACCCAGACCACTTCATTAAGCTGAAGTGGTCTGGGTGCCTAGAGTGGTCCTTTAATACTGTAAAAAGTCACTTGCAAGGTGAACTCTGCAGTGATTTCAGCTTATATGGATGGTCTGGCACATTATACATTTGAGGCAGGGACATATTAGCCACGAGGCAAACAAGGCATTTGGCTTGGGCGGCACTTTACAGGGGGCATCAAAAAAAGCCGCCCCCAAATGCCCAGGGCAAATGTCTTGTTAGCCTGGTGGCTAACTAAAAATCCGGTCGGGCGGGTGGCGCTGATGAGGGAGCACTTTCCCATGAGTCCCAGAAGATTGGAAGTTAGCGAATGTTGTGCCCATTCACAAGAAAGGTAATAGGGAGGAGTCGGGCAACTGTAGGCCAGTAAGCCTTACTTCAGTAGTGGGGAAAGTGATGGAAACCATGTTAAAGGATAGGATTGTTGAACATCTAAAAACACATGGATTTCAAGATCAGAGACAACATGGGTTTACTTCAGGGAGATCATGCCAAACTAATCTTATTAATTTTTTTGATTGGGTAACTAAAATTATAGATAAGGGTGGTGCAGTAGACATTGCTTACCTAGATTTCAGTAAGGCTTTTGACACTGTTGCACATAGAAGGAATAAACTGCAATCTTTAAGTTTGGATTCCAATATTGTTGAATGGGTAAGGCAGTGGCTGAGTGACAGGCAACAGAGGGTTGTAGTCAATGGAATATATTCGAAGCTTGGACTTGTCACCAGTGGGGTACCTCAGGGATCTGTACTTGGACCCATTCTCTTTAATATTTTTATTAGTTATATTGCAGAAGGTCTTGATGGTAAGGTATGTCTTTTTACTAATATATGTAACAGTGTTGATGTTCCAGGAGGGGCCAAATGGCAAATGATTTAGGTAAACTAGAAAAATGGTCAGAATTGTGGCAACTGACATTTAATGTGGATAAGTGCAAGATAATGCATCTTGGACGTAAAAACCCAAGGGCAGAGTACAGAATATTTGATAGAGTCCTAACCTCAACATCTGAGGAAAGGGATTTAGGGGTGATTATTTCTGATGACTTAAAGGTAGGCAGACAATGTAATAGAGCAGCAGGAAATGCTAGCAGAATGCTTGGTTGTATAGGGAGAGGTATTAGCAGTAGAAAGAGGGAAGTGCTCATGCCATTGTACAGAACACTGGTGAGACCTCACTTGGAGTATTGTACACAGTACTGGAGACCGTATCTTCAGAAGGATATTGATACCTTAGAGAGGGTTCAGAGAAGGGCTACTAAACTGGTTCATGGATTGCGGGATAAAACTTACCAGGAAAGGTTAAAGGATCTTAACATGTATAGCTTGGAGGAAAGACGAGACAGGGGGGATATGATAGAAACATTTAAATACATAAAGGGAATCAACACAGTAAAGGAGGAGACTATATTTAAAAGAAGAAAAACTACCACAACAAGAGGACATAGTCTTAAATTAGAGGGACAAAGGTTTAAAAATAATATCAGGAAGTATTACTTTACTGAGAGGGTAGTGGATGCATGGAATAGCCTTCCAGCTGAAGTGGTAGAGGTTAACACAGTAAAGGAGTTTAAGCATGCGTGGGATAGGCATAAGGCTATCCTAACTATGAGATAAGGCCAGGGACTAATGAAAGTATTTAGAAAATTGGGCAGACTAGATGGGCCGAATGGTTCTTATCTGCCGTCACATTCTATGTTTCTATGTTTCTATGAGCTCTCAGATCCCTCGCACGCCGCAGAGTGATGCAGGTCACCTGGAGCCGGAATATGACTCTGCGGGGCACGAGGGAGCTGAGCAGAGAGCTCACTAATCAGTGCTCCCTCGCCAGTGCCGCCCGCCCACCCAGCAGCCCAAAGGTAAGGAGGCTGGGGGGGATTGAATAAAAAAAAAAAAAGTGGGTGTGTTAATGTGAGTGTCTGTTAGTGAGTGAGTGTGTCTGTTAGTGTGTGTGCGTGTTAGTGTGTGTGTGTGTGTCTGTTGGTGAATATGTGTATGTCAGGGAGTGTGTTACTATGTGTGTGTCTGTTATTTAGAGTGTATGCGTGTCTGTCAGTGAATGTGTGTGTCTGCTAGTGACTGTATGTGTCTGTTAGTGTGTATGTCTGTTAGCTAGTGTATGTGTGTCTGTCAGTGAATGTGTGTGTGTGTATTTAGAAGGCGGGGTGGAGGGGGGACGGGGGGGCTGACGGGGGTGGCGCCTGAGTTTTGTCATGCCTAGGGCAGCACTTAACCAGGATACACCACTGATCTGTGGTCCACTGTTATGGACTATAATTCAGAGAACATATGTGTTCCTTGGCACTGCCCCAAATCAACTCTACTTTGTGGCTCCTTGGCAATCAATAGTGAATATTATGAATCGACCAATATAATTTTTCTAACGCCGATAATGATTCCCGATTGCCAAAAAACTGGAGTCGATATTTTGTACATTTAAAGTTTTGAAAAATGAACACAATTTGTCCACAAATCCGGCATTAACTGAACATACTGTCAGGAATCACACTCCTATCACTCTCAGGCAGGCAGTACATACTGTTAAAATGCTGAATATTGACTCTAATAATTGTGAAACTGATAATTGGTCTATCCCTAATAAATACATTTATTTGGAAATTCCTTGCACTCAAGCTCTCATAAATAATGGCGGGAGCTAAAGTCTGGGCTCAGGTAAATAGACTGCTCAAAGTTAGGCTGCACTAACGGTCTTCATTAAAAATCGAAAATACTTTATTTCAAATAGTTAAAAGATTGCATTTCGGACTTTCCTCAGGATCAATGAATAAAATACATATGTATTTTTGAGTGCAGCCTAACTTTTGGAAGTATATATACACAAATATATGATGAAACTATTCCAGTTTAACTTTGTAGAAACGTGCGATATTTTTGTAGGAGCATGATTTGTGCACATACAGCATCACGCAGGAAACCCCCGGAATGGAAGATTGATAATTAAATTGGCCATCAATGACTCTTATCGCAGAGAAAACAAGCACCCTCCAATCACACAGGGAAATATTTCATCTTACCATTGTGTGGTTAATACTCTCCATCACTATACATTGCTGTATTGTAATAACTCCCTTCATCTAGTAATTCTACTCGCTCCAAACGCTTTCATTATCCGGAGACACACTCATTTTGACACAGAGTCCTTGTTAAATTAATGATAAATCCAATTAATGTATATGTAAATAGCTAAATTATGCAGCAAGTTAATTATTAATGTCAGGGATACATTACTCAAATTCAGAAGGAAAATATTAATTGTGTAGCGGGCCAAAAATGAAATAGTGCTAATTGTGCAATTTTCATATTTTACATATATTTGCATTTAAAATATTTAGACAAATGGGAAATTTACAGGCTGTTCAGTTCTATTGATGAGAACCATTTTACCGGGACCGAATGAATATTCATAATAATTCACATGGATCCTATTAATTTAATGCAGTAATTCTAGCGGAATAAATCAGGCCGAGTCTATTTTACTTGGGAAAGTTCTAAGGGTACAGAACAGTGCATACTGCAAGCAGGCCAGTCCTAAGGCTGAATGAAGCCCAGCTGAGAGGGCAGGGTTGGTCAGTTTAGGTCTTGTTGGATTCTTTATGATCTGAAGACGTGGACCCCTCTAATCCACTCGTGTTGCTCTGTTAGGGACCAGGAACCAGACAGACAGAATGTAGATGCAAAACACCTTTATTATAAATAGCAAATAATGACATAAACCAAACGCAAAGTCCAGGAGGCAAGCAGGGGTCAGGCACCAGAGCGGGTAGTCAGACGAGCCAGGATCAGGAGAACGGAGAGCAGCGAAGTCAGGAACAAGACCAGAGTCAGGAACCAGGAACACACAGGAAACACAGGAACAAGGCCAGAGTCAGGGACCAGGAACACACAGGAAACACAGGAACAAGGCCAGAGTCAGGAACACACAGGAAACACAGGAACAAGGCCAGAATCAGGAACCAGGAACACACAGGAAACACAGGAACAAGGCCAGAGTCAGGGACCAGGAACACACAGGAAACACAGGAACAAGGCCAGAGTCAGGAACACACAGGAAACACAGGAACAAGGCCAGAGTCAGGAACCAGGAACACACAGGAAACACAGGAACAAGGCCAGAGTCAGGAACCAGGAACACACAGGAAACACAAGAACAAGGAGACTTCTGGGGAACAGGAAACCGCGCAAGGGCAAGGAGGTACTGGGATTAGCAGCTTAAATAGGCTGCACTGATTAGCAGCAGGGCTGGTTACTACAATCAGGTGAGTAACCGTAGCAACATTTATGAAGGGACTGATCGTTAAAATCAGCTGAATAGCTCAGACAGAGAAAGGAAGGGTTACTGTTTAAAACAGCAGAGAGACCCTGGCACTTTCATGGTGTTACAGGGGTGCAGGACGTGTATATGTACGTAGAATGCACACAATGTATCCCTCAAATTGAACAGGTAAATGGTGATACGCTGCAATGTGTGCGCATGCACATCAACCATTATTTTTAATGAAGAAAACGACTGCCTGGAACAGATTCTTCCCTTAAAGGCTCATTGTAAGACATCGCTCTTGAAGGAGAATCAGATCATCTAGACTATTACTATTAATGGAGGCATTCGTTACAGCTATTCCAAGTCATTTTATACATGCAGATGGGTGTTTTAACCTAGAGTGTTCCTTCAGTTTAATATTTAATTGAGACAATAGCAAGGTTTATTTAGCCTGAGAACAGAGATTATTACTGTTAATTACACTGGCTCGATCAACGCAGTGCGGGGTTTATTTTACCGAATAACCAAAATGCTTTAAGGGACACTGTAGGACCTGTACCTGCTTCATCGCATTGAAGTGGTTGTAGTGTAGTCCCCAGCATATCCTCCCATTCAGTATAAAACAATTTTAATGCTAAACAAGAGTCCCCAGCTCCTTTATCCCCTCTGTACTGCTTGGTGTAATGAGGAAGCATTATCCTGAGCAGCAATAGCAGTCTGTGATAGGCTTAGAGTGTCACCTGACCACTTATAGCCTATCACAGCTCCCATTGTTGGTATGAATCATTATGGCTAGAAGGAAGTGAGTAATCTCTGGCTTATCCACACCTCCAGTGGGGGCCGGACTGCAAGAAGCCAGGGACCCTCATTCAGAGTTAAACTGCTCAAAAAGAATTTAGCTTCACATGGAGGTCTCCAGGGACCATACCCAATTCAATAAGATGAGATGATTATAATGACTGTAGTGTCCCTTTAACATCTAACCTTCACAAATACGCTACCCTGAATGGCAAAGCATGGAGCACGTTCACCGCTAAATCACCGTAGTCTGAGGTGAGAAAATATTTAGGAACTGAAGGAAAAAGGAACAAATCAAATCGAGAAAGACATGAAGACGACAGTGAATTTTTATTACACCGGGAGAAATGTTTTGGTGTTGAATGCACCCTGTGAATTGGAATTAAATATTAGGATTTTCAGTTGTCTGTGACCTACAGAAAGCCATTTCTGCTGCAAAGAAAGTAATTCTCTAGAAATAATGAACGTTAAAGTGAAGTAAGGTATTGGAAACAATTTGTGTTTCTTCAAGTAATATGTAGAGAGCGCGTCACGCGAGGCCTGAGACAGACACATATTAAAAATCATATTATTTTTTTTCCACACGTTTGCCAGTAGTCAGTGCAATCATTTATACTGGACGGTGGAAACTATTTCCGAATGTATCAATTGTTATATCACAGAATCGGGGTCAGAGAAGGCAGGAACAGAATCCAGATTTAACGTTAAGGAGGGCAGCACGCCAGTTTGGGGTAAAAGGTGGTGAGAAAGGTCACGTTCAGGCACTGAAGAAATTCTAAAATTCCGATGTTTTTCCAGTGAAGCCCAGGGATTTTTTAAAAATTTTATTTCAAAACGTGAATTATATAGAGATGTACGTGTACATCGCTTACATCTATACTACAGCTAAATATTATTATGACTGCAAGTGCTGGACATACTGGGGATCTTTATTCTGCCATACAGTCTGTAAAATGACACGTATAATAAGTTGGGGCCTGAGTTCTCCATTAAATTCTCACCAGCCAGTCACACAAGCCCTCAGCGGAGACTTACCTCTGCGTCAATAATACTGCCATTATTGAGTAAGATTATAATGGTTCCAGGTTGGGGGTCGCGTCCAACGATTTCTGTATTTCTAGCAAACTCTCTGTAACGCACGGTCGTATCGCATTGTAACAATCCCAGAAATGTGCAATCTCAGCGCTTTGTTTAAACTCCTGATAAATGCCATTTGACAGGTTTAATCATAACTGCCTTCTCCTTCCTACTGTGTAATGCTATCAGCGCGGCCCAGAATGCACAATATACGAGTCCCTTTCATTATTTCTATATATTTCCTGGAAAACGCAGTTAACTCTTTATGTGCATGACCTTCTTTAAAACAATAAACCCCCAGCATTAACTGCTTTGATGAAACCAAGACATTGCCAATGATTCCAGCACGCCGCACACGTGAAATGACCCCCCCCATATAGAATTATACCTATAATATTTACACTTGGAATACCTGCTAAAGTGTCAACTTCTCAAACTAACAAGGGTTTGATGCCAGCCATATTGACTAATTTACATCATTATCTCTCATTTTATTGTCAGTATGTCTCCCGGTTTGTTAAGCTTTATAAAGCTTTTCCCGGACCACCCCTGGGAGCTCCCCTACCGACTTCAAGTTACGAAAACTCAAAGGAAATTCCCTGCCCCGGAACAGGATAATGAACCTGTCAGTAAAACCCCCCTCAAGAGTTCCGCATCTCTCGTATTAACATAGCGGCTTAGCCACGGTAACATCGCGTCTATTCTCATCTGTGTTTTGCCCCGAGGCAGCAGGCACCACCCTGGGCGCCATAGTTCCTCCGGCCCCACCGCCTTTCCGTTTACGGAAACAGCAGTGCAGGCCATGAGCGCCCCCGCATCCGGAACACTCGTGCTTGTACTTGCAGGCCGAGCCCCCTTTGCATTGCCCTTCATTGAACAGCCAGCAAAACCCTTTTTTATGAGAGGCCGACGCGTGGGGACATAAGCTTCATCCAGAAAGGGAGATCCATCTGATCCCACCTCAGACCTGGTTTAGCTGCCAGCCGTTGACGGATCTGTTCGTCATACTTCCACCACGCCATTCCCCCGTACGTAGGATAGGCCTCCCAGATCCCATCGAGGTAGCAGAATAAGGCGATTTCTTGCCAATCACACTGGCTGGGATACAGAATGCCCGTAACCAGTTCCTGAACGATTTGGGTATTTTGCGATACCTCTTGCGCTTCTCTTCCTTCTCCTTTTTCGTGTCCTTTTTCTCCTCCTTGAGGTCAATGTATTCCTCCAGAGGGAGGAGCATGAAAACCTCTACGAACTCATCCTTCCAAATCCTGTCTTTCATGTCCTGTTTGAGGTGTACCCCCAGTGGGCCCACAAATGAAACATACACGTTCTGTCGTGCCGCGTTTGGCACGCTCTCCGCTAGTTCCACCCTCTCTTTGCTGGGTCTGCCACTGCTGATCCCCCTGCTGCAACACCCTGTGAGGTATGCACTACCCCTCCGGTGGCCCCTGCCGCCGGAGCCCATACCCGCCCCGCATCTGACGGCTGTGTAACCCTTTTATTCCATGTGTCAATTATCTGTTGAATAGAGTGTAACAATTCAAGATGTAGTAGGGTTCGACTCACCGCCCAAGCCCCCCATAGGCAACGGCCTAGGGGCTGCTCCTTGTGGTCCCACCGGGTCACGCTGTACCGACACTTCCTCTCTCCCGCCAACCGGGGGGTCCACCCGATGCCAGGAATAGCCGGAACATGATCCACTGTCAGACGTGGAACAAGAAGAAGAAAGCCTGGGCCGATTGCACTGTTCCGTGTTAGCATTCATTGGGGTTCCCTGGGCGCGCTGCGACCTCTTCCTGGCGTCCCGCCCCCAGTCCTGGCCCCGCAGGCAGTCAGGAGCCCCGGAGGCCTCACTGGCCTTACTCCTGGGACTCCTGCTCCGCTCCCATTCCAACCTGCGCATAGGTCCGTGCCTCGAGGCCACAGAGCGCTCCCCCGAGGACCCGCTGGAATCAGGAGCCACCGTGCAGCGATACCAACACCTCTAGGGGGACATAACTTGGGCCTCAACATGACCTGCCCAACGCCATTATCTGGACCCGACCTGTGCCTCCAGCCTGCGCCAGGGGATCTGCGACTCCACAATCTGCCATGCGCCTCGCACAATTATGATGGGCTCTTCCCTGGGGCTCCTGACCAAAGCGCAATCCTCACGGCCCACCTGCTTGCGACTCCTCCTATCGGCGGGCCCTGCACCCTCAGATGGGTCTGCCAGACCCATCTGCCTGCCCTGGGCCATCTCCGATCCTGCCCCGCCCCTCCGAGTCCCAGGGGTACTTCTATGGTTCCAGTGTGCGCTCCTAAATTCAACCCCCCTGTGGATGGTCTAGCTGCACCCACAAGACCCTGTGGCCCCTGTGTAAGAACCACCACTTGCCTGCACGGCCGAGCACTAGCAGATGCTGCACACCGTCTCCTGCACCCACTAGACCGGCCGCGGTCACTCCCAGCACTCACCACATCCACAGGACCCAGGCTCAATCATTGCGGCGGTCTCCTCTGCCAAACTGGATGCCATCTTGACCCGCCGCCTCCAGCACTGCACTGGGTTGCTCACGCAGCCAGTCAGTCCCTCTGTCCCTTGCAGCATCCTGGATACTTGACATCAGCTCCTCCAACGTCTGCTCAGCCATCTGCAAGAGAAAAACAAACTTACCAGGCCCAAATACTGAAGCACCAATTCAGCCTGGTAAGTCAATTAGCAATGAGGGTTATTAAAATGGCCGACATTTGTGACGAGACCAATCTCACCACTGTGCATTGGAGGAGCCTGGTTGCCCATCTGCTGCCTTTAGACTATGGCCCCATGTTGAAACGCTTGATTTTCCCCTGCGAAGACACGAAAGCCGGGTCATTCGGTGCTGGCCCTGTTTGAGCGGTGATACCCCAGATAGCTATGCCATGGAGCCCATTCGTATAATGAAAGACTATGGGAAAGACTTTGGCTCCATGCCAATTGAACTGTATGTGTGTGCTCTGAGCGCCATTCAGTAATAATGTGCGCTCAGATCTGAGCTATCTGGGGATATGTTGCATGTACATGTTTTGTGCAATGCCTGCACAGTTACCAATGTTTTTATGTGTTTTATTGTCTTTTGCTGCCATGTGTTCAATGGAGTTTTGCCTCTGTCCTTGGAGATAATTGGATTACTTCCCAATTATCTCCAGGATAGAAGACTGTGGAACTGGTTTGGGGCAGAAAAGCCATGCTTCCTTTGGTCACAAAGGACTACGATCTATCTTTTGAACCAATGGACCAATGTTGATGATTTTGACATATGTTTGTATTTGGAGTATGCTGATTCTGTAAGTTTTATGTGAATGTGATGCATACTTTTCAAGTTATGAATAATGTGGAAAAACTGTATTTCTCTGCCGGTGATAATTACATTACCCATTGTGTAAGGTAATTGTATCACAGGCAGAGGGGAGGATTTTGTGTGGGAGTGTCTGAGTGTATTGTGTGTGTTTATTTGTTGTTTTCCAAAACCCTGTGGGTGGTACTAATGTGTATAAGAACAATAAACCCACAGCTCTGGCTGTTCCTGCTTGACCCTCAACACGGAGCCTTGTCTCATTCTTGGGGGGATTTATTGTATGCTGTTCCAGTTTGACTGCTAGGAGTGTAAACCTATTCGTATGGTTTTTCCTATTCGACTGTTTACAGCATTCGTATGGTTCCGGTTCCTACACACTGTATCTAGCACATACTACGAGGCTCAGTAAGTACTGCTGTGTCTGGGAAGCCAATGGGTTAAGGCAGGGACGACTCTGGATATACTATGACCTCACACCAGGGGAGGGCCGGCAACGTTTAGCCTGTGTGACTAGTACAAATGGATGGCCTTTATTTGTGCATGAAACCCACAGAGTTCTGAATGGATGGTTCTGTTAAGATGAAGTCTGTGATCTAGGATTTAACAGATGGGGTTAAAAAACAAACAAACAGTGATGGTGGGTGGGCTGAAACAAGGAAGGAAGGCGGGGAGGGAGGGACATAGACACTTCCCTTTGCGCACTTCGAGTATTCTCTGAAGGATAGACGTTGACAATGTTGCCCTCAGTGCCCCCCTCTACAGACCTCATTTCTGCACAGATTTAACATTCGGCAGCCCAACACAGGGTTCCTGGGTGCCTAAATCATGTCTGCCCAGGGTGTAACTAGCCCCCAGCACAATATTGCAAATAGTTCTGGATGGGCAATGTTTCAAGCTGAAAAACTTCCTCCATGGCCACTTCTAAAAGCAGCCGTGCTGGTGGACATTGGAGTAACACTTTACGGTACACCCCTCCCACACTGACTGAGTCACAAAATCACAGTTTTGCCTTATTTTTCTGAACTAATTAATACGTTGTAACTGACGTGGTGTAGGGGTAAGTAATAACTTGTTTCCTATGATTGAAAGGCGAGGACATCAAATAAAAATAGACCCCTTTCTTTTCAGAGAAATCTAGCACCTCTAGACGACATGTAACAATATTGTTCATTTAATTAACTGCAGTGAAATGAAATTCAAGATTCAAAAATCAAACCAAAACACTCGGAAAAAAATACGGAAACATTTTCAGTATATCTTTCAGCTTAAATGTGCAATTTGCTTCAATGAATTGTTTAGTGGATAATCCATAATGAGTCTGTAATCACAATTATTCACCAGGGACCCATTATTGCTGTCAAATAAAATGCTCGCTATATCGGAATGGTATATAATAATTAAACAATTGTAAACCCATCACACCTTGTAAAATTCCTAATTATGTGCAGCTAATAATGATATAAAATGGTTAATTAACCTTCCATTAGTGATATTCAACACTTCCATCATTTTTAGTAAAGATGTTAATTAGCTGTAGATTATCCTTAGTACGTGAAATGTCGGTTTAACACAATTATATTCTAAACTCTTGTCTCAACAGATTTCACTCATCGAGGTATATTGGGTTTAAACGCTATTCAAATTTATAGCATATTTTATCTTCACTCGGCAGGTTACTGCCGTTAGGTGAGCCAGAATGGGCGGATTAACCTCTTCGCCACCAAGCTCTGTTTAGGAGTAGATATACTGCAACATTTGTTTGAAACCTGGGACGGAGAGCAGCAATTTTGAATCTAGATGGCTTTTTACATGATATTTTGTAGAGATTATACGGTATGTCTTCTCCAGCGAGGAAACAGGAATATCATTTGGTCACATATAGTAGGTGGAACAAAAAAGAAAGACAGAAAACTAACGGCATATGAATGATCAAATTCCCTTCGGGTATGTTTGAGGTCCGTGATCTCCTCTTTCTGAACTCACTCAGATGACTTTTTGTTGTTACTGATATTTGAATTATTTTATGGTGAGAATGAAAAAATAAAAGTTGTGGTATTTGGTTTGAATGTCGCTATCAACGTATATCTACGTACAGTAATAGAAATATAGAAAAAAATATAACATATATACACGAAAATTGACAAATCTTTGTGAATTTTAAAGAACTTGTTGGCATTTCAGAAAATTAATTTTCCTATAAATGTCACCAGAATGTTGAAAAATGATGTCTGTACGCAGTTATCTCCTGTCAGTGCAGTCACTACGCTTTAGAGATAAAACACTCGCTGTTATGAAACCTTTACGTCTTCTTCTATCTAGAAAAATTTCTTGTCTTCTTACTGATCCTGTCCTATTTCTACACTTTTTCTGTATATGAATTTTGTTTGTTTTTCTATATGCAAATTCTTCCCTGCTCTTAACCTGTTAACGTTGATAGGGCGTACTACGATCCTTAGCTCCCCTGTCCCTGCAGACTTACCTGGACAGGCGATCCCGGTCTGGGGAGACTGCCTCTTGAGACAGACAGTCCTCCTGCTTCTATTTCGGCACTCCAGGGCCATGTGTGTCGCAATCACATGGCCACAAAGCAATCTATGAGACTGGCTGCAGGGGGCCTGCCTGATTGTTCAGGCAGTCCCTCTAGTGTCTAAATAAAAAAAATAAAAAGTTAAAATCACACATTTCAATAATATATTATACATGTATTATACATGTATAATAAAGTATGAGTTAATTAAAACACCTGATTAGCATATTATACATATATAATACATGTATAATACAATTCTTACTGTATTTTGGTATTAATCTATATATTACACTTAGAATTAAAGTATATAGAATTATATATGTATAATATGCTAATCAGGTGTTTTAATTAATTTATAATAGATTATACATATATTAAAAATTATACGTAAAATTAAAAAAAAAATGTAATGTCATAAGCGTATCTTGATATATTATATATATATATTTCAAAAAATTGGCCCTCTCAAAGAATACGCACACTGATTATAACAGAGCTTACTGCTTATATCGAAAGTTCATGTCAGATCATCACCTTACTAACTGGTTTGATAATATAACTTTGGTAGCTTTCGCCACATCAAACTAAAAATGTCATACAACACTATTAAATTATATCTCACGGGCATCCAACACCACATGTTCTCAGCTCATCCCAACAAACAAGGATTCCTCACATCCTACCCCGTAAAAACCATCCTTAAGGGTACACTCAAATCCCACGGACCTACTCCACAACATAGGTGGCCTATCGATATACATCTCTTCAAACTTATTTCAGGCTTACTGGATATCACAACTTTCGAACCGCATACAAACACCGTTCTTAAAACCGCCACATACTTGGCTTTCTGTGGCTTCCTCCAACCCAGAGAATTCACTGTCACAGGGCAACATGATTCTAAGAATTGCCTACGTTACTCAAACCTGTACAAACTACAGGACAATTTGGAAACCTACCCTCCAGTTTCCTACCTTTTGCTGGAAGGTGGCTTCCCTGGGGTCCAGTGCGATGCCTGAGGCTGTTGGGAGTTGGGGGCTGCATCTGCCTCCTCCTTCTCCCTCCCGTATGGCTGTTTTCTCTCTGAGAGGAAGTGACTTGCGGCTGTCACTTCCTCCCAGCACTGCCGAAAAGCAAGGGGGCCTAGTCGCGCTGTTAAAGGGCCACAGCAACCGACTGGGCTCCTGCTTCTACATGCCTACCGGATGGCCCAAAGTGCATGGGCTACACGATGGGCCTTTTTACTGTATGGGTCCCGGATGCACATGGCCAGCAGGTCCATGGAGGATAGAAAGATTCTTGAGGACAGAGGGGCCCACGGGGCATCTGCTTTGGGCCCCCCACGAATAACTGGGTCCGGGGCAGCTGCCCCGTTTGCCCCACGTTAAAGACGGCCCTTTATATGTGTATATATGTATGTACGCATGTGTGTGTGTGTATATATATATATATATTCAATGTGTATATTTATCTACTATACTTACATAATTGATACATTTTATTAATTATAATTCAAGGGACCTGCCTGACAACCCAGGAGGCAGCAAGTCCATTGAATTTTATTTTCAAGCCCTATATTTAATCCCGTAACTTTCCATAACACCATAAAACCTGTATATCTGGGGTGCCGTTGTACTCGTGAGACTTCGCTAAACACAAAACACAAAAATGTGTTTTAGAAAATATTCAGTGCATTTTTTTGTGTGAAAAATGCAAAAATAAAAAAATAACTTTGGCTAGCGTTTGTTACTAAGTGGCTACAACAAAAGACTGGACTTACCCAATTCTGAATACCCTTGGTTGTCCACTTTTGTGAATGGTATGCCATGATGGTGGTAATTCTCATTCCTTGGCTGCCATATGGTCTCAAAGGCAACATAGGCTCGGCAAACCAGTCTGGCAAACTGAAACCCAACAAAACCTGCACATGGGGGTACTGTTGACCCGTGAGGAATCCCTGAACATAAATATGAGTGTTAGAGCAGCAAAACCTATATTGACTATGATATCATATGAATATTGCAAAAAAAACAACCCAAAAAACATAAACAAATAATGAAAACATAACCTTTATTGAATAAATATAAAACTAAAGTATCAGGTAATATTACAGGGAGTGCAGAATTATTAGGCAAGTTGTATTTTTGAGGATTAATTTTATTATTGAACAACAACCATGTTCTCAATGAACCCAAAAAACTCATTAATATCAAAGCTGAATATTTTTGGAAGTAGTTGTGACGGAACGCTGGCACTCCGACTGAGTACCTCCGCCAATCGATGCTCCTAGTGCTCGCTGAGGACTCCAAGCACTCCAACCGACACCATCAGCACTGCAGACCCCACTTCCAGCGATGCAACTGCGCCGGGGTCTCTGCTGTTTCCACCCACCCTGGACCCAAGGCCAGGATCCAGCTTCAGTGGGTGAACCTCTCTTTCCCCAGAGAGCAGGAACAGGAACAAATCAAGCTATTGCAAGAGCTTCCTCTGGGGAGTAAGTGATTATAGCAATCCCCAGAGTGTAGGTATCCCTTCCCCCAAACATGAGCCAAGGCTTAATGCTGGAACAAGACTGATTTACTGGCACACAGAACTCACAATTTATGCAACACAAAACTCCTCCTCTGGGCCAGGCTAGATAATTGAGTTTTTACATTACACAAAGCTCAATTATCTGCTGGCCAGAAATAATACAGTTTCATAAAACACACAGGGACCCCAAAACATGAAATAACCCCATAAAAAAAAAAAACACCGCACGATGTCTCTGTGCAACAAATACTGGCGAGATGGCACCGTGTTGAAAAGTCCAAACAGTGTCTGTGAGTTAAAATGGCCGCCATCCATTGTCCTCACCATGTGCTTCTGATACAGGAAATGGTGGCCACCCAGTAACTCCACAGTATGTCCCCAGATGGTTCTTAAAGGGCCAGCAGCAGCACCACACACATATCCATTATGCCCAAATCATGTCTTTAAAGGGCAATACAAACCAGGGGCCATAGTCACAGGGCAAAAGGCGGGCAAGCAGTCCTCTCCAGGCACAAGTGGCGAAGGGCACTTCGTCACAGTAGTTTTTAGTTTGTTTTTAGTTTTAGCTATGTTAGGGGGATATCTGTGTGTGCAGGTGACTATTACTGTGCATAATTATTAGGCAACTTAACAAAAAACAAATATATACCCATTTCAATTATTTATTATTACCAGTGAAACCAATATAACATCTCAACATTCACAAATATACATTTCTGACATTCAAAAACAAAACAAAAACAAATCAGTGACCAATATAGCCACCTTTCTTTGCAAGGACACTCAAAAGCCTGCCATCCATGGATTCTGTCAGTGTTTTGATCTGTTCACCATCAACATTGCGTGCAGCAGCAACCACAGCCTCCCAGACACTGTTCAGAGAGGTGTACTGTTTTCCCTCCTTGTAAATCTCACATTTGATGATGGACCACAGGTTCTCAATGGGGTTCAGATCAGGTGAACAAGGAGGCCATGTCATTAGATTTTCTTCTTTTATACCCTTTCTTGCCAGCCACGCTGTGGAGTACTTGGACGCGTGTGATGGAGCATTGTCCTGCATGAAAATCATGTTTTTCTTGAAGGATGCAGACTTCTTCCTGTACCACTGCTTGAAGAAGGTGTCTTCCAGGAACTGGCAGTAGGACTGGGAGTTGAGCTTGACTCCATCCTCAACCCGAAAAGGCCCCACAAGCTCATCTTTGATGATACCAGCCCAAACCAGTACTCCACCTCCACCTTGCTGGCGTCTGAGTCGGACTGGAGCTCTCTGCCCTTTACCAATCCAGCCACGGGCCCATCCATCTGGCCCATCAAGACTCACTCTCATTTCATCAGTCCATAAAACCTTAGAAAAATCAGTCTTGAGATATTTCTTGGCCCAGTCTTGACGTTTCAGCTTGTGTGTCTTGTTCAGTGGTGGTCGTCTTTCAGCCTTTCTTACCTTGGCCATGTCTCTGAGTATTGCACACCTTGTGCTTTTGGGCACTCCAGTGATGTTGCAGCTCTGAAATATGGCCAAACTGGTGGCAAGTGGCATCGTGGCAGCTGCACGCTTGACTTTTCTCAGTTCATGGGCAGTTATTTTGCGCCTTGGTTTTTCCACACGCTTCTTGCGACCCTGTTGACTATTTTGAATGAAACGCTTGATTGTTCGATGATCACGCTTCAGAAGCTTTGCAATTTTAAGAGTGCTGCATCCCTCTGCAAGATATCTCACTATTTTTGACTTTTCTGAGCCTGTCAAGTCCTTCTTTTGACCCATTTTGCCAAAGGAAAGGAAGTTGCCTAATAATTATGCACACCTGATATAGGGTGTTGATGTCATTAGACCACACCCCTTCTCATTACAGAGATGCACATCACCTAATATGCTTAATTGGTAGTAGGCTTTCGAGCCTATACAGCTTGGAGTAAGACAACATGCATAAAGAGGATGATGTGGTCAAAATACTCATTTGCCTAATAATTCTGCACTCCCTGTAAATGTAACGGTAATACACCCTCATACAGGCTGGGAAAATATAACTTCTCTAAATGTAGAAAAGAAGAAGCAAAATGAAACAAAAGGTAAAAATAAATGATAACCAGAATTGCTTTAACAAAAATTAAAAATATAAAACTCTAATACAGCTGAAAGGTAGGGGGAGGGAAGGTGTACTGGCTGCAACAATAGCAGTCAGCAGTCAAATAACTACAGGGAAAAAGGAGGGGAGAGTAATAAGGAAAAACCTATATTAAACAAAATATCTCTATCACCTTCATGGGCACTCCTAAAAAAATAAATCTAAATTCTTGTATCCTCCCAAAACCCATAGAAAGAAAAGGACACCTTCCCCTCACACCAACAGCTGACTGTTAATTAAATAAAGAAATAGATGAATAGAGTCACACTATCTAATGATTAAATTATGCTGCAGCATCATCCCTTGTCTAACTGATGACCACTGCTCAGTTTGATTACAGCACGCTTCCCCAAACTCCGGCCCTCCAGATGTTGCTGAACTACAACTCCCATGATTCTATGAATGAAATAGATAGGCTGAGAATCATGGGAGTTGTAGTTCAGCAACATCTGGAGGGCCAGAGTTTGGGGAAGCCTGGATTAGAGAGTGATCACACTTTCATTCCACGTTTTTCCAATGTTATTGAAATGATCTAATCAATAGCGGGGGACACCGCGGCATTCGAAAAATCTGTTGCATAAAATATATAAATATATTTTTTGGTTTTTAGCACTATATTCCGCAGAGCTGTATAACAACTACCTCAGTCACAAACATGTGCTGGGTTACATACGTATTCATTAAACGATGCCTGTATACTTATTGGAGATGGAATCGTATAGACAATAATTTTTCTTTTTACTTTAAAGTACAAACCGATATTGAAAATCTTTATCTGCGGGATATTTTCACTATTTTAATTATATGAGCTGTTAATATGACTTTCTTCCGGGGAGTATTTTTTCCCCGAGTATCCTTTGAAGCCGAGCTCATGGTGAGTCTTTATCAGATGGAAAACTTTTCAAAAAGCAGGTTTCATGCACCTCGGGCTGAGATTACCGTAACATTTTGTGTCGGTTGCTCAGCATAGAAAACAAGGTGTGAATTTACTAAACGGTGGGATTTATTCACTAACGCTTTAATTTTGTCCAGATTGATAACATGACTGAACTTTGACCACATTTGCAATTATCATAGAGGTTTCATCATTAAGGGCTGAGTTTTGCTTGGATTGATAAAAATTCAGAAAAAATGACTGAATTCCAACTGGATTACCAATTCTGAATTAACAAAATGCCAAAATATGTATTAAAGGCAAATCTTAGCAAATTATGTGATTTCCACCAAACGAGTCCATCTAATTCAGAACCAGCTGGTGTTTACTTTAAAAACAGTAATTGACATTTGAAAGTCTGGTATTTATGTTTGTCCACTATTTGCCAATAGAAAAATAGTTTAAAACCCTTAGACTACACAGGGGTTGAATTTGCGATGATTGACCTGTTGTCCCTGATAAACTGCCTCAAAAATAAAGTAAAATACAAAAGCCCACCCTTATTCCCATCCAACATGTCTCTGATTGGGGCGTTTCTCATAATAGAGGCCTGTATTTGCCCTGACTGGGCAGCCATAGCATGGCATGTGAGGTTGGTGGACATGCCATTGGGGACCCACATGCCCATGGCCGTTGGGTGAAGATTGTGTCATAATAGGGGGATGGACATGCCAATGAGGACCCACATGCCCATTGCCAGTGGGTTAAGATATATAATATGTAATAATAGAGGGATGGACATGCCAGTTGTCATGACCCCCCTCATGATCATAGAGTGGGGAAATACATAAATGTGAGAATGCCAATTTTCCCCCTTTGCATAAATGGCCCTGAATAAAAACTACCCCTTCTCCAGCACTGCCGGAGAATGCCAAGTCCACTTGGGAAATCTTCTACCTTTGGAAATTGGGCCTCAGAGAAAACAGTAAAATATTCCCGTTTGAAAAATGCTGGAACAGATCCCCTATACTCAGACTGAGTATATCCGCTGTAATTCTCCCAAGTCCCAAAGTGAAGCAGTGATTATAGCCCTGGTATACCCAAACATCAGTCGAGACTTGATGAAGGGTACAAGAAGGAATATTTTATTATGGCCCAGTGGCCAGCTTATATTCACAGACCCTCAGCATGGGGTCTCCATTCACTTGTACAGTAAGCCCGCCCAGGTGACTCTGTGTCTTGGATATAAGAGAGCTTGCTTTTACTTAAACTAATTATCTCCCAGGCACGAGGGGTACAAAATATTATATAAAACCCCCAAAATACACATAGAACGAATGTCCCCACAACCCCCACAAGCATTATATCCCCGGATAGCCTGGAGCCTGGATCTGAGTGCCCAATATATCTAAATAGCACTCAGATCCCACAAATATAGCCAAATCACCACCAGGGAAAAGTTTTGACCGACCACACACGTGGCGTCTGCCCAAATTAATTCCAGAGAAAAAGTGGTAGCGGTCAGTCACTTTCAGGAGGTCAGAAATAAATGAAATGTCGAACAGTCGCCTTGGCTCATAGGTAGTGATTGTTCACCTGGTTCGTGCGAACAATTCTACTGAACAGCGCTCTCTTGTCTTGTCGGGAAAAGAAGCAGGCGTCAACGCAAAATCACCAAGGTTTGCACATGGATGTATTTGACTTTGAGTTCCATATGCTCGACGACCAAGTGCTGCTGCCTGCATTCGTGCAACAAGATGGCCGCCATTTTCCACAGCACGTGTTGTTCGGTTATACGAACGGCAGCCACACAGAGAGAGCACTTAAATTTGTGGTTAGTTTGTAGTTAATGAGCCCAGGGAGTGGTCGGTGTTTGGTATATTGTAGCTGCCAAACTGGGGAAATGTATTTGTGTTCGGGGAAACTTATAACACGAACTAGGAGGGAAATGTGAGTAAACAGTAAATAAATAGTGAGTTTGTCACAAATACTAATTAAAAAAATAGAACAAAAAACCCTGCATTGCCCATCTAAAAAAATAACCCTTCCAACCCGATCTCCAAAACGCTAATGAACACAATGTAGCTTGTCCCGTATAGGAATTGCTATGGCAATGTTTGCACAATTGGATTTCTGCTCTGATTTTCTGTGAATATTATTTTGTTATCTACATAACACCAAACCTTTCTGTCATTTTATTGTCCTGTTCCATTTTATGTATTTATTTATTTATACAATGTACAAACAGAAGTGCAAAAGTTCAACAACATTTTTGACCAGAGTCAGAGAATAACAGAAAAAGAGGAAAAAGACACTGTGACGGTAGTAGTTAATATCACCGTCTAGTTTTCCTTTTCCCAATAGCAGAGTAATCCCAATAATCCACAAGAAGAAATATCGCTGTAATCGCCAAATAATCCACACATGAGCCAAGGCTTAATGCTGGAACAAGTCTGATTTACTGGCACACAGAGCTCACAATTTATGCAACACAAAACTCCTCCTCTGGGCCAGGCTAGATAATTGAGTTTCTACAATACACAAAGCTCAATTATCTGCTGGCCAGAAACATTACAGTTTTCAACAATTTCAGAAAAGTACTTTTTATATTACATACAAACATAATTAACATCCCTGGGTAGCTGATGGTCTGGGAAGCAACATACTTAAATTTCACGAAAATCCGTTCAGTAGTTTTCGTGTCGCGTCGTGTGGAAGTTTGACCGGCTCCCTGTATGCTGGTATCCGATTTAGAGTTCCATGAAATTTCCGTTCACATCAATTTACACGAAAACTACCAGGGTTAAGATACAGAGAGTTCATGGAAAGTGTTCCCCTCATTCGGTAGATTGGATTTCCCGAACGCCATTTGTGTCAAGTTCGTGGAAATAGGTCAGGCGGGACTTCCATGGGGGACCGGGTCATGCTGGAGGGCTATGCCGAAAATAGTTCCAGGCGGTTGATGCCTAAGTCTCGCTGACTGGCCGTTCGGGAGTTTAAGATGGCCGCCATCCATTGTTCTTCACCACGTGTTCGGCTCCCGAAATGGCGGCCACCTGGGAACTCTCAATTAACTTGCGGTTACACACGATTCTATGTTCTAATTGCTACCCAGGGTGGTCCTTGTTCGGTAAAATAGCGATTTTACCGAACAAGGGATTTGAACGTACAGAAAATAACGAATGCACCAGTAATACAGGTAATAAATCTCACGAATACAACAGCAGGGACAGAAATAATCAAAACGAATTGAGGGTGATTCTTCACAGACACCGATTTATAAAGGTGGAATAACCGTTTTATTTGAAAGAAAATGGCACATATGCACAAAACCTGAGCAGAGGAAAAAGCAAAAGCCACCATTTTTACAGATAACCCTTTATATTTTTATCTGAGTTCATTTTTTTTCTTTTTAAAAGAATCTCTAAATAGTTTGGAAAATCCATCAATACAGCCCTGAAGACAGAACACGTTGCCCTTCTAAGTCATGTTACTTAGATTTTTTATTTTTTTTATTTAGAAGGCAAAGTGAAACTGACCTTGTTACAGATGAGAGCATTTTAGCCTATCACACCATTCATCACAGTCGCAATTTGAAATCAATGGACTGGACACGGAGCATGAACAGAATGTTCTACCACCCCAAATTTAGTTCCAAGAGGACAAAGTGTAATACAGTTGTCACAAACTGATTTGCACCCCAGGCGACAGATGAAACAAACCATCATCTCAACGAAGATACAATTCTTTCACTTTCATCTGTTGGGTTTTGGCTAAAAAAGTATTTTTCTTTTCGAAATAGAAAGAGAAATGTTGGACATTGGGACACATTTTTAAACAACAAGTTAACTATAAACACAATGCACGTGTGATGTTTGATTATATATTTCCTACCTGTTCTATGTTAAATTGTTACACTTTGTATATATTGTGTATTGATATTAGTTTTGTATTTTATTGTACCCTGTTGTATCAATGCAACGTTTTGTGGACCCAGGACATACTTGAAAACGAGAGAAATCTCAATGTATCCATCCTGGTAAAATATTTTATAAATGAATAAATATGAAAAGGTTTTTTGCCACCGATAATGTCAGACATGAATAGAGAAATATCTACAAGGCAACCCCTGTGAGATTAGCTTAAAAGAGTTTATAAATGATTATTACCACCTACCGGGCCCTGCATTTACTCCAGGTGCCCCGAGGATCAGCATTGTAAGAATTGTTCCTTATCAATACCCAAACCATGATGTGTGTCACATGATGTATTATGGGGTAACAGATTATATTGTACCATGATGTACCATGGGGTAACAGATTGTATTGTACCATGATGTACTATGGGGTAACGGATTATATTGTCACATGATGAACTATGGGGTAACAGAATATATTGTCACATGATGAACTATGGGGGTAACAGATTATATTGTCACATTATGTATTATGGGGTAACAGATTATATTGTACCATAATGTGCTATGGGGTAACAGATTATATTGTCACATGAAGTACTATGGGGTAACAGATTATATTGTCACATGAAGTACTATGGGGTAACAGATTATATTGTCACATGATGTACTATGGGGTAACAGATTATATTGTCACATGATGTACTATGGGGTAACAGATTATATTGTCACGTGATGCATTATGGGGTAACAGATTATATTGCCACATGATGTACCATGCGGAAACAGATTATATTGTCACATGATGAACTATGGGGTAACAGATTATATTGTCGTATGATGTACTATGCGGTAACATTATATTGTCACATGATGTACTATGCGGTAACATTATATTGTCACATGATGTACTATGCGGTAACAGATTATATTGTCACATGATGTACTATGGGGTAACATTATATTGTCACATGATGTACTATGCGGTAACAGATTAAATTGTCACTTGATGCATTATGGGTTAACAGATTATATTGTCACATGATGTACCATGTGGAAACAGATTATATTGTCACATGATGAACTAATGGGCAACAGATTATATTGTCACGTGATGAACTATGGGGTAACAGATTATATTGTCACACTTCAATACTCTCATAACCACACTCTCCCGCGAACCCAAACGTCTATTTCACACATTTAACTCTCTTCTTCGCCCTGCTGTTCCTCCTCCACCTACTAACTTGACCGCCTCAGACTTTGCAACTCACTTCACTGACAAGATCTCT
>OW240916.1:324356164-324380422 GCA_933207985.1 Pelobates cultripes
ATTATAGGGGGTGAATTAATTATGGGGGGTGTATTAATTATAGGGGTGGATTAATTATGGGGGGGTGGATTAATTATGGGGTGGATTAATTATTAGGGGTGGATTAATTATGGGGGGGTGGATTAATTAAGGCGGAGTGGATTAATTATGGGGGGTGTATTAATTATGTGGGGTGGATTAATTATGGGGGTGTATTATGGGGGGGTGGATTAATTAAGGGGGGAATTAATTATGGGTAGTGGATTAATTAAGGGGGGTGAATTAATTATGGGGGTGTATTAAGTGGGGTGTATTAATTAAGTGAGGTGTATTAATTAAGGGGGGATGTATTAATTATGGGGGTGGATTAATTAGTGTGGATTAATTAAGGGTGTGTGTATCAATTAAGGGGGGTGGATTAAGGGTGTGTGGATGAATTAGTGTGGATTAATTAAGGGGTATGGATTAATTAAGGGGTATGGATTAATTAAGGGGTATGGTTTAATTAAGGAGTGTGGATTAATTAAAGAAAACCTTTAACATTTTTTACAAGTTGTTTTTTTTGGGTGGGGGGGGGGGTGCCAAGCACAGGATCCGCCCCGGGTGCCAAATGCTCTAGGTACGCCCCTGCTGTCTTCTTCTCTTTCTCCACCTCTCACTAAAATTTTCAATCTCTCTCTCTCCTCTGGTATATTTCCATCGCCCTTCAAACATGCAAATGTAACCACAATTCTAAAGCAGCCCAACCTTGACCCTAACTCCCCATCCAACTACCGACCTATCTCGCTACTGCCTTTTGCATCCAAGATCCTTTAAAGAATTGTGTATGCGAGATTGACAGACTTCCTTGAGTCCAACTCTCTGCTAGACCCGCTTCAATCTGGTTTCCGCGCTAAGTACTCTGTGGAAACGGCACTGACCAAAGTATCCAATGATCTACTCGCTGTAAAATCTCGTGGTTACTACTCTATCCTAATTCTCCTTGACCTGTCTGCAGCATTTGACACTGTTGATCATCAACAGCTTCTTCTCATCCTCCGCAATATGGGTCTACAAGATATTGCTCTCTCCTGGTGCTCCTCCTACCTCTCCCAGCGCTCTTTCAGTGTTTCTTTCTCTGGCTCTGCTTCTTCTTCCCAACTCCTTTCTGTTGCTGTCCCCCAAGGTTCAGTCCTTGGTCCACTACTGTGCTCCATCTCTACTGCCTCCCTTGGTAAACTCATTAGCTCTTTTGGCTTCCAATATCATTTCTATGCAGATGACACACAAATCTACCTGTCCTCTCCTGATCTCTCCCCATCCCTCTTGACTAGTGTCTCTGACTGCCTCTCTGCTATTTCTAACTGGATGGCTGCCCACTTCCTTAAACTAAACTTGACCAAAACTGAAATTCTCATCTTTCCTCCCTCAAGTGTTGTTACTCCTCTGTCTGTCTCCCTCCAAGTCAACGATGCTACCATCAGCTCCACCATGCAGCCTCGCTGCCTAGGTGTTCTCTTTGACTCCGACCTCTCCTTCAAGCCTCATGTACAGTCTATCGCCAAATCCTGTCATTTCCATCTCAAAAACATTGCGCGCATCCACCCCTACTTAACGCGAGATGGGACTAAGGTGTTGGTCCATTCCACTGTCCTTTCTCGCCTTGACTACTGTCATCCGCTTCTCAGTTGTCTTACGTGCTCCCAACTTGAGCCGTTACAGTCCATAATGAATGCGTCAGCGAGGCTCATCTTCCTGTCCGCCCGCACCTCCCATGCCTCACCCTTCCGTCAGTCCCTACATTGGCTTTCTATAAAATATAGAGCTCAATTTAAAATTCTGGTTCTTGCTTTCAAATCACTACATAATGCTGCTCCCACCTATCTATCCTCCCTTATACACAAGTATGTCCAGTCTAGGCCCTTACGATCTGCTGAAGACTTACGTCTATCTTCTGTCCGTACTCCCACCTCTGATGCTCACCTTCAAGATTTCTCGAGGGCTGCACTGTTCCTGTGGAACTCGCTCCCCTCCTCTGTTAGATGCTCACCCAGTCTCCACTCCTTCAAAAAATCGTTAAAAATCCATGTAACGGACCGTTTAGCATAAAAGGGGAAAAAACCACTTAGACGATAATCCCCCTTTCAGAGACAGGCACAGCTACTGAATAATCACCAAAACTCACGAACCGTCAATAAGTGAATGCTCGAAACTCCCGAACGGCATACAAGGGAATAAGGTAGCACTTCA
The DNA here is from genome assembly GCA_933207985.1 of Pelobates cultripes. Lineage (NCBI taxonomy): Eukaryota > Metazoa > Chordata > Amphibia > Anura > Pelobatidae > Pelobates > Pelobates cultripes. Next base: position 324,358,373 of record OW240916.1, read on the forward strand.
AATAAACGAACAGGAACCATACGAATAGCTGCTAGCAGGCGAACAGGAAAAGCTTCCAAGCGGCTTACACTCCTGGCAATCAGTCCTTAGCAGCATACAGTAAATCCCCCCAAAGACGAGACAAGGCTCCGTGTTGAGGGTCAAGCAGTGGTCTGTTTAATGAGGGCTACCTGCCCAGCTTTTATGCAGGTCTCCCACCTGGTGGACACTCCCCTAGGGGACCAAATGGGAGACTGTGACAAGGGACAGACAAGTATACAAAAAGGACACACAGTCACAGTATATTCCCACAATGCATCCTGGCTTCCTCCCCTCTGCCCTGGGAGACAACTGGGAAGTAACTCAATTATCTCCCAAGACAAAGGCAAAACTCCATTACACACGTGGGAACACAAAACAGCATTATACTTTAAAATGCACAAAGCAACATTTACTACATAAACACAGGCATGTAACACATCCCCAGATAGCTCAGGTCTGAGTGCACATTATTAGGTGAATGGCACTCAGACTACACGAATACAGTTCAATCGCCATGGAGCCAAAGTCTTTACAGTCAGTTTCATACGAATGGGCTCCATGGGATTCCTATCTGGGGTATAAGACATTCACACAAAAATACCGAACACCGGGTCATTCGTGTGCTTTCACCGAACAAGAAGGGAGGTCGGCGGCTTCAGCGGTGTTCGCGCAAAACTGTGTCCGATTTTAGTTCCATAAAAATAGAGGCGAACACCGCTGTTCATTCGTATGGTTTAAAATGGCCGCGACCTCGTGTTCGGGATACGAATGGCGGCCACCCAGCATTCATCAATTAAGCTGCGGTCAACCGCAGCTTCAGGGAGGCCAATTGCCGGCACACTCCAGCTCCCAGGTGGTCCAGTCACTCGTACGGTTGTTCGGTAGATTGAAACCACCGAACAACCGGCAGAAAAGCACGAATACAGCCCTTCTGCATGCAAAAACAAAGTCCCCTAAAAGGGGGCCATAGTCCAAAGGCAGCAGGCGAGCAACCAGGCTTCTCCAATGCAATGTGGCGAGATTGGTCTCGTCACATCTCTCCCCTTTTCCAAACAGACTAACAGGTTATCTGACCTCCTGCCGGTCAGTGCCCTTGTTAGTCCAGCAGCCCACCCACAACAAATAATAAACAGCACAGCCCACCCACAATAAATGGTTACTACACCTGGGTAAAGGGAAAGCTTGTCCATGTCCAGGTGCCTCACCACGGCTGTGCTGGGTACGGGTACGCTGACTTGGTGGGTTGCTGCGTGGGCAGAGACCAGCGGCACTCTGCCCTGTTGCCAGCGCTACTGGGAGGGTAGCCTGGTGGAAGCCTGGTTGTTGGAGGGGGAGACCGACTGTCTCCCCTTTAAATACACCGCTCTGCTGCTGCTGCTGGAGACTGACTGTCTCCCCTTTAGATGCACAGTCCTGCTGCTGGAGACCGACCGTCTCCCCTTTGGTTACCCATCTCTGCTGCTGGAGGGGGAGACCGACTGTCTCCCCTTTGGCTAAACAGCCCTGTCGCTGGGGGGCAGGACCGACCGTCCCTACCCCCTGTGCTGGCAGTGTAGAGACTACGGTCCCATCTGCACGGTTGTGGGGCTTACTGTCTCCCCTTTGTACATTAAGCTGCCGCTGGGGAGAGGGGGTAACAAGCTCCTCTCCCATACATACTTCCAGCTGTGGGGGAGGGAGACCGACTGTCTCTGCTCCCAATACAGAGTCCTGCTGCTGGGGAAAGGAGACTGGGCTCTCTATTCCCGGTAGGACACTCTGCCGCTGGGGAATGGAGACGGGGCTCCCAATTCCCAATAATCTGTGCTGCCGCTGGGGAATGGAGACTGGGCTCCCAATTCCCAAAGCATCATACTGCCGCTGGGGAATGGAGACTGGGCTACCAATTCCCAAAGCATCATTCTGCCGCTGGGGAATGGAGACTGGGCTCCCAATTCCCAAAAAATCACGCTGCCGCTGGGGAGGGAGGACACTGCTCTCCTCTCCCTGGACTTCACACTGCCTTCCCGGCATATCACTTGGCTGCTGGGGGGCAGGAACAACTACCTCTGCCCCCTGTAACTCAGCCTGCCGCTGGGGAGGGAGGACACTGCTCTCCTCTCCCTGCACTTTACACTGCCTTCCCGGCATATCACTCTGCTGCTGGGGGGCAGGAACAACTACCTCTGCCCCCTGTAACTCAGCCTGCCGCTGGGGAGGGAGGACGCTGCTCTCCTCTCCCTGCACTTTACACTGCCTTCCCGGCATATCACTCTGCTGCTGGGGGGCAGGAACAACTACCTCTGCCCCCTGTAACTCAGCCTGCCGCTGGGGAGGGAGGACGCTGCTCTCCTCTCCCTGCACTTTACACTGCCTTCCCGGCATATCACTCTGGCTGCTGGGGGGCAGGAACAACTACCTCTGCCCCCTGTAACTCAGCCTGCCGCTGGGGAGGGAGGATACTGCTCTCCTCTCCCTGCACTTTACTCTGCCTTCCCGGCATATCACTCTGCTGCTGGGGGGCAGGAACAACTACCTCTGCCCCCTGTAACTCAGCCTGCCGCTGGGGAGGGAGGATACTGCTCTCCTCTCCCTGCACTTTACACTGCCGCTGGGGAATGGAGACTGGGCTCCCAATTCCCTGCAGGACCGGTGGAGAGACCTCGGTCCCATCTCTACCGGCCACCTGGGGTTCTTCCCAGTAAAACTGTACCATCTCGTCCCCTCTGAATGGGTCTGGCTCTGGGTCTGTCATGCTGCTCTCCTGCTGAGCCTTCTGGCTGTATTGAAACAGCTGCTGGTAGCCCTGTTCTAGCTCCATCTCCCGGGTTACCAGGTGGACCAGGTCTTGCTCAATTTTGTGAGCGTCGTCCCAGTCATACCTGCTCTCCCTCCACTCCCAGAGATCACTGAACCGGGCTTGTGTAGGGCTCCCAAATTCGAGCTCTGAAAACGACTCCCATAACAAGCCAGGACCATCAAACTCCTCTCCCTCTGGCTTGTCATGCTCGGCTGTCCAGGGTAGGTACTGTGCCCCATACCACCAGAGCGCCTGGTAGGCATCTTCTAGCCACAACTCCTGCCATACTAGGTGTTCCAATTTCTTCACCCATTCCTCCAGGGGCTGCTCTCCCAGGAAGGGCATCCGCAGGGCTACTCGCTTCTGCAACCGCTGGTCTTCCTTGGGGAGTCTCTTGCCCCGCTGGTACTCCACAATACCCAGTGCCTGGTACCAGATGCCTTTACGGACTGCATCTCGATCATCCATGGCACCCTCGTCATACTCCACTGCTGGTTCCATGCTGGTGCTGTCAGGGTCGCTGTACTGGGACATGCGTTGCCCTCAAATTGTAAAATCCAAAGAAATGGTGTCTCCTGTAGCTGTCCTGTAGTCTGTGGGAACGATCCCACCGCTGCCACCAATTGTAACGGACCGTTTTGCACAAAAGGGGAAAAAACCACTTAGACGATAATCCCCCTTTTAGAGACAGGCACAGCTACTGAATAATCACCAAAACTCACGAACCGCCAATAAGTGAATGCTCCAAACTCCCGAACGGCATACAAGGGAATAAGGTAGCACTTCAAATAAACGAACAGGAACCATACGAATAGCTGCTAGCAGGCGAACAGGAAAAGCTTCCAAGCGGCTTACACTCCTGGCAATCAGTCCTTAGCAGCATACAGTAAATCCCCCCAAAGACGAGACAAGGCTCCGTGTTGAGGGTCAAGCAGTGGTCTGTTTAATGAGGGCTACCTGCCCAGCTTTTATGCAGGTCTCCCACCTGGTGGACACTCCCCTAGGGGACCAAATGGGAGACTGTGACAAGGGACAGACAAGTATACAAAAAGGACACACAGTCACAGTATATTCCCACAATGCATCCTGGCTTCCTCCCCTCTGCCCTGGGAGACAACTGGGAAGTAACTCAACCATCTCCCAAGACAAAGGCAAAACTCCATTACACACGCGGGAACACAAAACAGCACCATACTTTAAAATGCACAAAGCAACATTTACTACACCAAACACAGGCATGTAACACATCCCCAGATAGCTCAGGTCTGAGTGCACATTATTAGGTGAATGGCACTCAGACTACACGAATACAGTTCCATCGCCATGGAGCCAAAGTCTTTACAGTCAGTTTCATACGAATGGGCTCCATGGGATTCCTATCTGGGGTATAAGACACTCACACAAAAATACCGAACACCGGGTCATTCGTGTGCTTTCACCGAACGAGAAGGGAGGTCGGCGGCTTCAGCGGTGTCCGCGCAAAACTGTGTCCGATTTTAGTTCCATAAAAATAGAGGCGAACACCGCTGTTCATTCGTATGGTTTAAAATGGCCGCGACCTCGTGTTCGGGATACGAATGGCGGCCACCCAGCATTCATCAATTAAGCTGCGGTCAACCGCAGCTTCAGGGAGGCCAATTGCCGGCACACTCCAGCTCCCAGGTGGTCCAGTCACTCGTACGGTTGTTCGGTAGATTGAAACCACCGAACAACCGGCAGAAAAGCACGAATACAGCCCTTCTGCATGCAAAAACAAAGTCCCCTAAAAGGGGGCCATAGTCCAAAGGCAGCAGGCGAGCAACCAGGCTTCTCCAATGCAATGTGGCGAGATTGGTCTCGTCACAATCCACTTCTTCATAAAAGCATATCAATTAAACTGTTAATAGCTCCAGATTGATTCCTGTTCTGCAACTGTCACTAGTCTAATACTATCCTTACCTTTTTGTGTCATTTTACCCCACTCCCTCTAGCATGTAAGCTCATTGAGGCCCTCAACCCCTCAACCCCTCTGTTCCTGTGTGTACAACTTGTCTGGTTACAACTACATGTCTGTTCGTCCACCTATTGTAAAGCGCTGCGGAATTTGATGGCGCTATATAAATAACATAAAAATGATGTACTATGGGGTAACAGATTATATTGTCACATGATGTATTATGGGGTAACAGAATATATTTTCACATGATGTGCTATGCGGTAAAAGATTATATTGTCACATGATGATAAATTAATAAAATAATAATAATAATATATATATATATATGTATATATATATATATATATATATATATATATAACCCCGCTCCTACTCTGATTGGTCGCTGGCTCCTTGCAGTGGTTAAGGCTCCATTGGTTGCTGGCAGGGCGATCCCCGACACGGGGATCGAAGACAGCGCGCGCAGGCCGCTTCGGGATCCGAATGCTCCCCCTGGTGGGCATTCGGTGATACAAACCGGCAGCCACCCAGGGGAAGCACGCGCCGCTTGTTTCCTTTGCGGTCTGCGGTTTTCACACCTCTCTAGCGAGGTGTGAATGTTCTAACCACGCCCCCGTCTGGTTAACAAGAATTTGCATGATTTAATGTGAAAATTACAGAAAGGGGGAAATTTTAAATGGGAAAACATACATTCCAGGAAAGCACATAGGAGAGAGCAATTCCCAGTTAGGCACCGGTCCCGCCACAGACACCAAGACCATGGCCTTGGGGCATCAGGCAGGAGAGGGGCAGCAAAGATCTTCCTCACCGGCCAGCTATAAGGCCTGTATTGCTTGGGCTCGAATAGTGAGGCCATAATTGGACTCTTTTTCACCTGCAATGCTTTAGAGCAGCATTCCCCAATTAGTGTTCCGTGAGAGCAAAATTGGGGTTCCGCAACGATTTGCCCGTCGGGTGGCCCAAGCATTTAGGGCCACCAGATGGGTATAGCTAAACAGGGGTCTGGTCAGGCGCCATGGGCGTCTAAGACCGCGACCGGACCTTTGTTGTATGGGATGCTGGGAGGAAGTGACAGCACATCCTCCCAGACAGAGTGCACCAGCTGGAGGGGGAGTGAGCAGCTGCTGACCTGACACACTGTTAAGACACCTCTAGTGTCTTTAAGCCAAACCGCCGTTTAGTAGACCTTCCCCGGCTGCAGTACAGTCTCCGTTCGCTTACTCTGTAACACACGAACCAAATGCAGGGGAAGCGGCAATCTCCCGAACGAGATCAGTGAACGGCTCCAACTCCCGAACGGCAATACACGAACTGCTGGTAACCGTCGAACAGCAATATTCACCAAGCGGCTTTCGTTCCATCCAGCAGTCTCTAAATGTGAAGAAGAAATCCCCCCAATAACGAGACAGAAGCTCCGCATTGAGGGTCAAACAGAATCTGGTTTTACTGTGGGCTACCTGCCCGTTTTTATGCAGGTCTCCCACCTGGTGGACACTCCCCTAGGGGACCAAATGGGAGACTTAAACTACAGACAGATAGTGGGACATTTCAGACACACAGTCACATATTTTACCCACAGTGCATTATGATTCCCTCCCCTCTGCCCTGGAGTTAATTACCAAGTAACTCAATTAACTCCAGGACAAAGCCAGTCGCCATCTTAGACATAAAATAATAAAAGACATAAAAATACATAACTACATGAAAACTGAACATTTCCCCTTCGTATTACATGTCCCCAGATAGCCTGGATCTGAGTGCATATTATTAGCGAATAGCGCTCAGATCCCACACACATAGTTCAATCGCCATGGAGTCAAAGTTCTTACAGTCTTTTGGTATACGAATGACTCCATGGGAAGGCTATCTGGGTTAAGTCTTTTCGTATGCTCCGGTGTTCGCATGCTTTCGTGGAGGCAGCCAGGCGTTCCCTTGTTTCAGCGGTGTTCGGCAGAAAAAATTTCAGTTCCATAGAAATAGAGCCAAACACCGCTGGTCGTTCGCGTGATTTAAAATGGCCGCTGCCTCGTGGTCGACATACGAACGACGACCACCCTGAATTCGGTTTAATTGAGAAGTGTCTGCGGTTAACCACAACGTTCTAATTGGGATCACTTCGTTAACCTGCAGCACACTCCTCACTTGGGTGGCCGTTCGTTCGGCAGGTTTGTTCGGGAAAAAGAGTCATTCGAATGGCTGGGCTATAGAAACCAGCCATTCATACGAACGGGGGACAAACAGACGAACGTGGTAAAAATCCAAGCAGACAGATGGTTCTGTCACACGGCTCCCTCCTTGTGGGACACTCCGGCAGACCCGGCTTGACCCTGTGGCGGGTCAACTTGGGGATGACCGGACTACGAGGTGAGGGAAACGTCTGTTTGTCGTGATAACCCATCTGCATTTCCGTTCAGCTTACCGGGTCTGTAGCTGATGGTAAAATTGTAGGGCTGTAGGGCCAAGCTCCATCTCAGCAGTTAAGCCAAACGAGTGGGTTATGGTCCGTCACCAGGGAAAACTCTTGCCCATACAAATAGGGGCTTAATTTTTTCAATGTCCAGACCAAGGCCAAACACTCCTTCTCCACTGCCGCATAACTCACTTCTCTGGGTAACAACTTTCTGCTGAGATATGCGACAGGGTGCTCTCCTCCATCTTCCCCGACTTGGCTCAGCACAGCCCCCAGTCCATACATGGAAGCATCTGTATGGACGAGAAAGAGTTTGTTAGGGACTGGGGCTGCCAAGACAGGGGCATTCACGAGAGCCTGCTTCAGTGCCTGGAACGCAGCTTCACAAGCCGGAGACCACAGGACCTGCTTAGGCAAGTTTTTCTTGGTCAGGTCTGTCAGGGGCTTAGCAATGGCGCTGTAGTCAGGGACAAAACGTCTATAGTACCCTGCCGTCCCCAAGAAGGCCAATACCTGGGTCTTAGTAGTAGGTGTGGGCCAGTTAGCCACTGCCTCTACCTTGGCTGGCTCTGGTCTCTGGCTCCCACACCCCACTCTGTGACCCAGGTACTGTACTTCAGCCATACCTAGATGGCACTTCTCTGGCTTCAATGTCAGGCCAGCGGCCCGAATTTTATCCAGCACTACCCCTACATGTACCAGGTGTTCCTCCCAGGACCCACTGTAAATCGCAATGTCGTCCAAGTATGCACAGGCAAATTCTTGGAAGCCATCCAGGAGTCTATCCACCATCCGTTGGAAGGTAGCCGGTGCATTTTTCATCCCAAAAGGCATGACCTTGAATTGGTACAGGCCAAATGGGGTGACAAATGCCGACTTGGGGATAGCATCCTCGGCCAGGGGGATCTGCCAGTAGCCCTTACACAGGTCTATGGTGGTCAGATATCGCCCCCTGGCAATACGATCTAGTAATTCGTCTACCCGGGGCATTGGGTAGGCGTCAGTGGTGGTCCGCTCGTTGAGTCGCCTGTAGTCCACACAGAACCGGGTGGTCCCATCTTTCTTGGGCACCAGGACTACAGGCGAGGCCCAAGGGCTGTCGGAGTGCTCGATAACTCCAAGCTGGGTCATCTCCTGTATCTCCTTCCGCATTCCTTCACGGACTGCTTCAGGGATACGATAGGGGGGCTGTCGTAACGGGGTCTGTCCAGGGGTCTCTACCTTATGCACAGCTAGGGTGGTATAACCTGGTTCCTGGGAGAACGTCGCCTGCTTCTCCCATAACAACTGTTGCGCCTGTACCCTTTCTGTGGGGTTCAACCGGTCCCCTAGCTGTACCAAGGTAGTAAGGTCAGTCTGGGAATCCCTTTCTAATAGATCGGGAAGGGGTAAATTCTCAGAATCATCTGCAGCTGGGGCACATACGGCTGCAATATTCTCAGGTCTCTCCTGGTACTCTTTCAGCATGTTCACATGAAAGGACCGCTGGATCCTTTCATCTGCACAGCTGGCTATCAAGTAAGTAGTGTCGCAGATCAGCGCCACTACCTTGAACGGGCCCTGCCAAGATGCCTGCATCTTGTTGGCCTTCACGGGTTTGAGCACCAATACCTTTTGCCCAACCTGGAAGACCCGCTGTCGGGCACCCTGATCGTACCATCTCTTCTGTCTCCCCTGGACCGCCTGGAGATTCTCCCTTACCATCAGGGACAGTTTCTCCATGCGGTCCCGGAGTTCCAGAACATATGGCACAATGGGGGTCCCCTCTTGCTCCGTCTCCCCCTCCCAGTGGCCTCTAATGAGATCGAGGGGTCCGCGGACCCTTCTACCATACAGCAGCTCAAAGGGGGAGAACCCAGTAGATTCCTGGGGCACCTCTCTATAAGAAAATAATAGATGAGGCAGGAATCTCTACCAGTCTCTGCAAGTGTCTGTAAAGGTCCTCAGCATCTGTTTGAGGGTACCGTTAAAGCGCTCGCAGAGACCGTTAGTCTGTGGGTGGTAGGGTGAGCTAAGTAACGGCTTAATGCCACACACCTTCCACAGCTGCTGGGTGAGCACAGTGGTGAATTGGGTTCCCTGGTCGGAGAGAATCTCTTTAGGGAACCCGACCCTAGTAAAAATTCTAACCAGGGCATCAGCAACCGTCTCTGCCTCTATGTTAGACAGTGCTACTGCCTCTGGATAGCGGGTGGCATAGTCCACCACGGTAAGAACGTATTTCTTACTTGATGGACTAGCCCTGGCCAGTGGACACACGATGTCAACGGCTATGCGGGCAAAGGGCTCCCCTATAATTGGCATCGATAATAGCCTAGCCTTAGGGTGGTCCCCCCGCTTTCCTACCCGTTGACATGTGTCACACGTGCTGCAGTACATCCGCACAGCATGGTTAAAGTTTGGCCAAAAGAAATTCTGCGAGATCCTATAGGCTGTGCGGCGGGACCCTAGGTGTCCAGCTAACGGAACATCATGCCCTATCCGCAGAATCTCCTGCCGGTACTTTGCAGGTACCACTAACTGGCGATTCGGCGGAGTGGCAACACTCTTCTGGGAAGGTTTAGGGATCCTATATAACCTGTCCCCCACCCACTCATACCGTTCCCCATCTATTCCTTCCTCTCCAGCATCTGCCCTGCCTTTGTACTTTTGGAGGGTCGGATCTGCCCGTGTTTCCCTCCCAAACTCCTCTGGGGAATCCCAGGTTAAGGGGACCTGCTCTGGGGTACCAGTCGGGGAAGGAGATCTTACCTGGGTCTCATTAGCAAGTGGGCTGGTTCCGGCAGCACGGGTCTGGGCACGGGTGGTCACTGGGTTCACATCTGCAGGGCCCATCGGAGCGTAGGCTGAAACCAAAGGGGCCAAATCGTTTCCCAGAAGAACATCTGCGGGCAAGTCCATCATCACTCCCACATCCACATGTCTAGTGCCCACTCCCCAATCCAAATGTACCCGGGCAACAGGTAAGCGAAACACAGCACCCCCGCTACCCTTACTGCCACAGTGTCCCCAGTGTGTTGATGCTCTGAGACCAAGTTCTTTTGGAGTAGTGTCATCGTGGCTCCTGTGTCTCTCAGCCCATTTACCACTCTGCCATTCAGCTTCACAGTTTGCCGATGTTGCTGGCGATTATCCTGGTGAGCTGCTTGTACTGGGTCTGCCTCGTGTAGGATGCCCCAGAATTCCTCCTGCTCTATGCAGTGAGCAGCAGGCTGAGGTGGGCGCTGGTTTCCATTGACTGGTCTCCTCCAGGACTGAGCCTGGTTGGCACTGTTCAGTGGGCACTCAGGACGCTTGTGCCCCAACTGCTTGCACCCAAAGCACCGGATGGGTTGGGAATATTCACGGGCATTAAATCGTGCGGGCTGTACAAAATTGTTAGCTGGCGGTGCGGCTGGGTTACGGTGTACTGGGGGTTGGTAGACTGAAGGAGCGGGTATTACGGCTGGTCGATACTCCAGTCTGGCAGGGGCTTTGGCAGCTGTACCATCCAATTTGTGGGAATCCGTGTATTCGTCTGCCAGACGAGCAGCCTCGGGTAGGGTAGAGGGTTTTCTATCTCTGACCCACTCCCGGACCCCAGCAGGTAGTCTATCAAAACAGTGCTCCAGCAGGAACACTTGTAATACCTCCTCCCCAGTTACCGCTTGGCATCCAGCCATCCAGTGGGCTGCGGTTCGATGGACTCTGCAGGCCCATTCCACATAAGAGTCCCCAACCAGCTTGTTGGTTTCTCTAAACCTCCGCCTGTACGCCTCTGGGGTCACCGCATACCTGGCTAAGAGTGCCTCTTTCACAGCCCGGTAGCTGGTGATCTCCTCCTCTGGGATGGCCCGAAACGCCTCACTAGCCCGGCCAGATAATTTCCCAGAGAGGATGGTGACCCATTCATCTGCAGGTACCTGATGTAGCGCACACTGCCTCTCAAAGTCTGCTAAAAACCCATCAATCTCTCCCTCAGTTTCCACAAATTTTTTAAATGCAGCAAAAGTTACCTTCTTTCTAGCAACCACATTATTATCGTAAGGTACCTCTGCTGCTGCAGCTCCTCTTTCCCGGAGCGCCTGCTGTGCTGCTACTGCTGCCTTCACACGTACCACGATGTCAGCTGAGGGGTTGGGGCCAAAATGTGCCAGCCTTATTTGCACTGCCCGGTTAAATTGTATTTCCTCGGGTGTTAAATCCAAGGTACTGGGCACGTTGACTCTTTCCATTCCCGTTGCTGCATCCATTTCCAGTAGTAAAGCAATAATCTCCCATTTCTTTAAATTGCTTGCTGACCTTCCTCGGCGTTCCAATATGTCCTTAAGTGTAGCACGCCTTAATTCCTCGTACTGCATGTCTTGTAGCTGACCTCCAATGCTGTGGGACTCATCCCGTCGCTTGCCACCAATTGTTAAGACACCTCTAGTGTCTTTAAGCCAAACCGCCGTTTAGTAGACCTTCCCCGGCTGCAGTACAGTCTCCGTTCGCTTACTCTGTAACACACGAACCAAATGCAGGGGAAGTGGCAATCTCCCGAACGAGATCCGTGAACGGCTCCAACTCCAGAACGGCAATACACGAACTGCTGGTAACCGTCGAACAGCAATATTCACCAAGCGGCTTTCGTTCCATCCAGCAGTCTCTAAATGTGAAGAAGAAATCCCCCCAATAACGAGACAGAAGCTCCGCATTGAGGGTCAAACAGAATCTGGTTTTACTGTGGGCTACCTGCCCGTATTTATGCAGGTCTCCCACCTGGTGGACACTCCCCTAGGGGACCAAATGGGAGACTTAAACTACAGACAGATAGAAGGACATTTCAGACACACAGTCACATATTTTACCCACAGTGCATTATGATTCCCTCCCCTCTGCCCTGGAGTTAATTACCAAGTAACTCAATTAACTCCAGGACAAAGCCAGTCGCCATCTTAGACATAAAATAATAAAAGACATAAAAATACATAACTACATGAAAACTGAACATTTCCCATTCGTATTACATGTCCCCAGATAGCCTGGATCTGAGTGCATATTATTAGCGAATAGCGCTCAGATCCCACACACATAGTTCAATCGCCATGGAGTCAAAGTTCTTACAGTCTTTCGGTATACGAATGACTCCATGGGAAGGCTATCTGGGTTAAGTCTTTTCGTATGCTCTCAATCTCCCGAACGGCCGGTGTTCGCATGCTTTCGTGGAGGCAGCCAGGCGTTCCCTTGTTTCAGCGGTGTTCGGCAGAAAAAGTGTCCGTTTTCAGTTCCATAGAAATAGAGCCAAACACCGCTGGCGTTCGCTGATTTAAAATGGCCGCTGCCTCGTGGTCGACATACGAACGACGACCACCCTGAATTCGGTTTAATTGAGAAGTGTCTGCGGTTAACCACAACGTTCTAATTGGGATCACTTCGTTAACCTGCAGCACACTCCTCACTTGGGTGGCCGTTCGTTCGGCAGGTTTGTTCGGGAAAAAGAGTCATTCGAATGGCTGGGCTATAGAAACCAGCCATTCATACGAACGGGGGACAAACAGACGAACGTGGTAAAAATCCAGGCAGACAGATGGTTCTGTCACACACACCATCCTCAGCAGACTGCAGAACTGAAGGAAGAAAAAAGTTAACAGCAAATATAAGCATTGTGTATCTGTGTGTGTGTGTGTGTGTGTGTGTATATGTATGTATTTGTACCTGTGTCAGTGTGTGTATCTGCAAATGTGTGTGAATCTGTGTGTGTATGTGCCAGTTTGTGTATCTGTGTGTCAAGGTGTGTATATGTGTCACTGTGTGTGCATATGTGTGTCAGTGTCTCTGTGTATCAGTGTGTGTATGTGCCAGTGTGTGTGCCAGTGTGTGTATGTGTGTATAGCCTGTGTGTGTGTGTGTGTGTGTGTATCTGCCAGTGTGTCAAGGTGTGCGTATCTGTGTGTCAGTGTATGTATCTGTGTGCCACTATGTGCAAGTGTGTGTGTGTATTTCTTTCAGATACATACACACACACACAGATACACACTGACACACAGATACACACACTGGCATATACAAACACAGATACACACACCCTGACACACACCAGCACATACAAAAAAAAGGTTTCTGCAACAGCGCAAAATTGTTTTGTTTTTTGTGGGGAGGGGGTTCCACGATGTTGATACACTATGTCAAATGGTTCCACGGGAAAAATGAATTGGGAACCCCTGCTTTAGAGGATTGACGCAGAAGCACTCTGATTTCCTGGTTCTGGCTGGAAGCAACCGTCTGCACCCACTGGGAGTGCGGACATGCTACTTCTCCCACCAGACGACCAGGGACCAGGATTCTCCCAGACCAAGGTAAGTCTCAGGGAAGAGGGAGTAAGCTCTAGTTTAGTTTAGTTTTTTTAAACAAAAACGTTACCCCACTATATCGAATATACCCCCTTTATAGTTCTTACCCCCCCTACAGCCAATGTTCCCCAGTACAGCCCCTACTCCCCACTACAACACCTATTTCCTCACTTCAGGCCCACCGCACAATAGCCCCTATCCTTGCTTTAGAGTGACTATCTTCCCACTATTGCTCCTATCTCCAAATGACATCATCCCATTACAGCTGCTATCCCCCCGCTATAGCCACTATCCCGCCACTATAGTCTATGTCCCCCACTATAACCCCTCTACTCCAACCCCATCTGCTGTACCTTTACTATAGCCCCTATTCCCCAATATAACCACTATTTCCCCCTACTATATCCCCTGTAAATGTGTGTTTGTAATTGTGTGTCCTCTGTGTGTACCTATTATGTGTGTATTACATTTTTATTTTGTGACTTTTATGCTTCTGATTAATAGTTTATACACTTCTCCTTACACGTCTCCTGTCACGTATTCATCCGTACAGAAAAACGTGGTTAATGGCATTTACTGTCTTGATAGGGAAAGTTGTGCCAAGCAACATTACTGTCCTGACAGGAAAAGTTGTGCCGAGCAGCAATCAAATCCACAGGAGGGTTTGTGCTGGGCAGCAATCATGCAAATGGAAACCTGGTAATTGCCTTTGGGGTCAAAGGCCTGTTACAACCAATCGGATCCACAGGAGGGGTATTTAAACCCAACTCTCCTCTTGCTGAGTGCCCTGTCGTGGTTTCATGCCTATGGTTATCTGAGAGTGTGTTCCTGATCTTGATTTTCTGGTATTTGACTTTGGCTTTGTTTTGACTTCCCTGATATCTGGTATCCTTGACTTTTGGCTTTTCCTTATCGTTGTGTCTGATTCTGTGTTCCTGACCTCGGCAAGTATTTTGACTATTCTTGGAGACGTTAAGTCCGGCCATTCTAATGTCCGGTTATACGTTATCCTTAGTCCTAGGTGTGACATAGTACTGCGTGCTGGATCAACTTGTAATCCTGACAACTCCAAACTTCTGTTTGTCCAAACATGACTGGTGTATAGTCGCCATATGGGCAGTCGGAACCTTGGGCAAAAAACCCCCACATACATATCCCAATAACACGCTGACACTAGGGTATATGGGTCAAATTGTCCACAGCTTTTATTAAACAAATATGATAATAACGATAATAATAACAATCATAATGATAAAAATTTAACATATAAACATGGGTCATTGCCCCCATACTCCGCCCTCGCATCCATATCCTTCTTTTAATATAAAAGGCAATGACCCCAACATAACTAACACATATATATATATATAACAATTTTCAACCTTACTCCAACATGAACAAATTTAAGTGCCAACCATAAGTAACCACGGCAGGGGTATACCCGTATACCCCTACCCCACCAGGTTCTGAGCCACCTCCAGGACTCGAAACCTACCAACCACCAGTGACCCGAATTTTCAATGTTCATCACATTCTTCATATTTCCTCTTCCTCAGCTCCCTATCCAGCCGCTGTGACAAAACGGAATAACCCCCATTTGAAACCAAATCTTAGGGAGGGTGGGTGGGACAAACTCCACCAGGTAAGAGATTAAAAGTGCTCATTCTAAAATGGCTACCTATTTAAATAGCCAAACCCCTTTTCCCACAAGCCACCAGTCTTAGCCGCTTCCTCCTAAGCCCGCCTTCTAACCCCTGTCAAGGCACTGTTTTTGCTAAGCTGCGCTTCGGCTACATGGGGCTACAGAACTTCTGGTCTTTCCTCCTGTTTCTGTCTCCCTCCCCGTTAATGGTGCTACCATCAGCTCCACCATGCAGGCTCGCTGCCTAGGTGTTCTCTTTGACTCCGACCTCTCCTTAACCCCTCATATTCAGTCTATCTCCAAATTCTGCCGCTTCAATCTCAAAAGCATGGCACACATTCCACTGTCCTCTCTCACCTTGACTACTGTAATCCGCTTCTAAGTGGTCTTACGTGCTCCCAAATTGCGCCGTTACAGTCCATAATGAATGTGGCGGCGAGGCTCATCTTGCTGTCTGCCCGCACCTCCCACGCCTCACCCTTCTGTCAGTCCCTACATTGGCTTCCAGTAAGATATAGGGCTCAATTTAAAATTCTGGTTCTTTCAAATCTCTACATAATGCTGCTCCCACCTATCTATCCTCCCTAATAAACAAATATGTCCCGTCTAGGACCTTACGCTCTGCTGAAGACTTACATCTATCTTCTGTCCGTACTCCCACCTCTGATGCTCGCATTCAAGACTTCTAGAGGGCTGCACCGTTCCGGTGGAACTCACTTCCCTCCTCCGTTAGACGCTCGTCCAGACTCCACTCCTTCAAAAAATCATTAAAAGCCCACTTCTTCATAAAAGCGTATCAATTAAACTGTTAATGGCTCCAAATGTCCTGCAACTGTCATTTAAAAAAAACAAAACCCCACACTAAGTTTTCCGTGAACTATTCTACCAATCTACTTCTCTAATACTTTCCTTACCTTTTGTGTCACAAAACCCCACTCCCTCTAACATGTAAGCTCACTGAGCAGGCCCTCAATCCCTCTGTTACTGTGTCACTATACCCCACTCCCTCTAACATGTAAACTCACTGAGCAGGCCCTCAATTCCTCTGTTACTGTGTCACTATACCCCACTCCCTCTAGCATGTAAACTCACTGAGCAGGCCCTCAATCCCTCTGTTACTGTGTCACTGAAGCCTAGCTTTTGGGTGATCCCCCTGCTTACCTACCCGTTGACAAGTGTCACACGTGCTGCAATAAACCCGCACATCTCGGTTAAAATTGGGCCAGAAGAAATTTTGTGTGATCCTATGAGCTGTGCGGCGGGAACCTAGATGGCCGGCTAATGGCACATCATGCCCAATCCGCAGAATCTCTTGCCGGTATTTTGCAGGCACCACTAGCTGTCGATTCTGCGGAGGGGTACTCGGCTTCTGGGACGGTTTCGGGATCCTGTATAGTCTATCCCCCACCCACTCGTAGTGCTCCCCATCTACTCCTTCTCCCCCAGAATCGGCCCTGGCCCCGTACTTGGCTAGCGTCGGGTCTTCCCTGGTTTCCTTCCCGTACACCTCAGGGATATCCCAACCTAAAGGGGCCTGGTCTAAGGTACAAGTCGGGGGAGTGAGTCTTACCTGGGTCTCAGCAGCAGGTGGGCCGGTCTCGGCGGCACGGGTCTGGGCACGGGTCGTGACAGCATCCACTTCAGCAGGACCCATGGGAGCGTAGGCGGAAACAAGGGGCGCCAAGTCATTGCCAAGGAGGACATCCGCTGGTAAGTCCTTCATGACCCCCACATTCACATGTCTAGCGCCCACTCCCCAATCCAAGTGTACCCGGGCAACGGGCAGACGGAACACGGCACCTCCAGCTACTCGTACGGCGACCGTGTCCCCTGTATGTTGGGCTTCGGATACCAGGTGCTTCTGGAGCAAGGTCATAGTTGCTCCGGTATCTCGTAGACCACTGACCTCCTTCCCATTTACTTTCACACACTGCCGGTGATGCTGTCGGTTATCCCGGTGAGCAGCCTGAACGGGGTCTGCCTCATGCAGGATGCCCCAGCACTCTTCTTCCTCTACACAGTGAGCGGCCGGGAGGGGAGGTCGTGGATTGCCACCGGCTGGTCTCCTCCAGGACTGGTTCTGGTTGGCGCTGTTCATCGGGCACTCGGGTCGCTTGTGCCCTAGTTGCTTGCACAGGTAGCACCGAATGGGTTGCGTGTATTCCCGTGCATTAAACCTAGGTGGCTGTTGGTACGGGGCAGATGGAGGAGGTGCTGATGGGCGAGTCATGGGAGGCTGGTAGAGGTTGGCTGGTGCTGGTGTTGCTGGCCTGTACTCCACTCTGGCGGGAGCCTTACTGATGAGACTGTCCAGTTTGCGGGCGTCGGTATACTCATCCGCCAGGCGAGCTGCTTCATGCAGAGTGGAGGGTTTACGGTCCCTTACCCACTCTCTGACCCCTGCTGGTAATTTGTCAAAGCAATGTTCTAAGAGGAACATCTGCAGCACCTCTTCCCCGGACACAGCCTGGCACCCCGCCATCCAGTGAGCGGCTGTGCGGTGCACCTTGCATGCCCATTCCACATATGAGTCCCCAGAGGTTTTAACCGTGTCTCGGAACCTCCTCCGGTACGCCTCAGGTGTAACAGCATACCGGGAGAGTAAAGCTTCCCTGACGGCCCCATAATCCCCAATCTCCTCATCTGGAATGGCCCGAAAAGCCTCGCTGGCCCGGCCGGATAACTTGCCGGACAGTATAGTAACCCAGTCTTCTAGGGGTACCTTGTGCAGGGCACATTGCCGCTCAAAATCAGCAAGGTACCCATCAATCTCTCCTTCTGTCTCACTGAAGGCTTTAAATGCTGTAAATGGTACCTTTTTCCTATCTCCCGGGTTTGCTGTGACTGGGGCTGCTGCAGCACCGCTTTGGCGTAGCAGGTTGGCCTCCACAGCGGCTATGACCTGGGTGACAGTCTCAGTAGTTGGGTTGGGACCATAATGGGCCAGCCTGATTCTTACCGCCCGGTCGAAGCTTGCCTCCTCGGGGGTTCTGTCAGCTGTGCTGGGTCCATTGGTTCCCTCTTCCGCCGTTACTCCATCCATTTCCAGCAATAGTGCAATAATATCCCTCTTCCTGAGGTTACTGGCTTGTCCGCCTCTTTGTTCCAATAAATCCTTTAGGGTAGCTCTTCTCAGGTTCTGGTATTGTAGTTCCATTTAATCCTGGTTGTAGTGGTTTCTTTGGGCGCTGAGGATCATCCCGTCGCTTGCCACCAGTTGTTACGGTACCTCCAGTAATGAAATGTACAAACCGCCGTTTAGCGAGTATTCCCCGTTCGCAATAATGTGGTCGGGTAGCGGGTATAGTAAAACCATGCGAACCGCCAGCCAGGGAACACTCCAAACTCCCGAACGGTACCTGTACGGCTAATTCCCTTCACGAGCTGCAAATCCACGAACGGCAAATAGTAACCGAACGTCAATATCTCCCAAGCGGCAAATAATCCAAATAAGCAGTCTTTAGTCGCTGGTAACCAAATCCCCCCAATAACGAGACCAAGCTCCGCTTTGAGGGTAAAACACGAACTGATTTACTGTGGGCTACCTGCCCGGTATTTATGCAGGTCTCCCACTTGGTGGACACTCCCCTAGGGGACCAAATGGGAGACTGAAAGTACAGAGGGACATGGGGACATTTTGGACATACATCCCCACAATATTCCCAGCATGCAGTACAGTTCCCTCCCCTCTGCTCGGGGGATAATTGGGAAGTAACTCAATTATCTCCCCGGGCAGAGGCAATCGCCATTTTAAACACAAGTCACAAAACACATGAAAATCCATAACTTCATAACTGCCGAACATATTACATTCGTATCACGTATCCCCAGATAGCCTGGATCTGAGTGCACATTATTGGAGAATAGCGCTCAGATCCCATTCGCATAGTTCAATCGCCATGGAGTCAAAGTCTCTTTCGGTTCTTCTGTATGCGATTGACTCCATGGGACGGCTATCTGGGTTAAGTCCATTCGTGTGGTTGAATCTCCCGAACAGCTGGCATTCGTATACTTTTGTCGATTGAGAAGGGGAGGTCGACGGCTTCAGCGGTGTTCGGCTGAAAAAGTGTCCGTTTTCAGATCCATGAAATAATCGTCGAACACCGCTGGTCTTTCGCATGGACAAAATGGCCGCCGCCTCGTGGTCGACATACGAACGACGACCACCCGGCATTCGGTTTTAATTGAGAAGTGTCTGTGGTTAACCGCAACGTTCTAATTGGGATCAATAGGTTAACCAGCAGCACACTTCTCTTCTGGGTGGCCGTCCGTTCGGTAGTTTCGTTCGACAAAACCGACATTCCCTTGAATAAAGCATACGAATGGGGAAATTCATGTAACCGGCAAAACAGGCGAACAAAGCAGTTATAATCCAGACAGATGGGTCTGTCACAATACCCCACTCCCTCTAACATGTAAACTCACTGAGCAGGCCCTCAATCCCTCTGTTACTGTGTCACTATACCCCACTCCCTCTAACATGTAAACTCACTGAGCAAGGCCCTCAATCCCTCTGTTACTGTGTCACTATACCCCACTCCCTCTAACATGTAAACTCACTGAGCAGGGACCTCAATCCCTCTGTTACTGTGTCACTATACCTCACTCCCTCTAACATGTAAACTCACTGAGCAGGCCCTCAATCCCTCTGTTACTGTGTCACTATACCCCACTCCCTTTAACATGTAAACTCACTGAGCAGGGCCCTCAATCCCTCTGTTACTGTGTCACTATACCCCACTCCCTCTAACATGTAAACTCACTGAGCAGGCTCTCAATCCCTCTGTTACTGTCACTATACCCCACTCCCTCTAACATGTAAACTCACTGAGCAGGGCCCTCAATCCCTCTGTTACTGTGTCACTATACCCCACTCCCTCTAACATGTAAACTCACTGAGTAGGCCCTCAATCCCTCTGTTACTGTGTCACTATACCCCACTCCCTCTAACATGTAAACTCACTGAGCAGGACCTCAATCCCTGTTACTGTCACTATACCCCACTCCCTCTAGAATGTAAACTCACTGAGCAGGGCCTCAATCCCTCTGTTACTGTGTCACTATACCCCACCCCCTCTAACATGTAAACTCACTGAGCAGGGCCCTCAATCCCTCTGTTACTGTGTCACTATACCCCACTCCCTCTAACATGTAAACTCACTGAGCAGGCCCTCAATCCCTCTGTTACTGTGTCACTATACCTCACTCCCTCTAACATGTAAGCTCATTGAGCAGGGCCCTCAACCCCTCTGTTCCTATGCGTCAAACTTGTCTGGTTACAACTACATGTTTATTAGTCCACATGTTTTATACAGCGCTACGGAATTTGTTGGCGCTATATAAGTATAATAATAATTCACAATATGACTTATTTTACTACCTTTAATCAGGCTTTTTCTCCAATATGCGATTAGAATTCATTTGTAATTTAAATCAAAGGAAATTACTTTCTTGAGGCAGGGGCACTTTAAAAAATATATATTTATGCGTGCACGCAGTGGCGTAGCTAAAACTCCCTGAGTTTGCCGTCCCTCTCAGTCCGAACTCATTAGTAAGCGCCTCGCCAGTCGCACTGTGAGGAATACAGGGAGCAGGGATAGGATGTGATTCATATCCCGTCCCCTCCACACAGTCTGCAAAATGTATAAGAAGTTGGAATGCAGGGGTGTATTCATTGCCCCACACGGATATGTACATATACACACATACTCAGAATCACAAAGATACACAGGCACAAATACACATACATACAAGTACACATACACACTGAAACACAGGTGTGTATATATACATACATGCAGGTATACAGACACACTGTTACACACCCTGATTCACAGGTACACAGACACATTGACACACAGGTACATACACACAGTAATGTACACACTCATATACACCCAGACCTGGGTACACAAACACACACATTATAAATAACAATTTAGCCACCCTCCTGTTTCCCTGGGGTCCAGTGGGAGCTGGCTTACCTATGCTGATAAGAGTCATCCTTCTCCATTTCTGTAACTCCCTCTCCTCCCCAGTTTGGGGCCTGGTCTGGTGCAGTATTGAAGACCTGATTACCCTAAAACATCAGCATCCAGTGGCTGCACAGCCTGGTCCGGCCCACAGGTAAATTCCCAGTTCCTCTGGCACTTTTCATGCATGCTACAATGCTACCCCCAAAAAGGTGCTGCCCGGGGCGCCGCCCACTACCTACGCAACTGCCTGCAGGGGTACTTCTTTGTAAAAGGTTAATGGCACTGTAGGCATCCAGATCACCTGAGCTCATTGAAGTGGTCTGGGTGCCAGGTCCATCTAGTGTTAACCCTGCCTGCTGTAAACATAGCAGTTTCAGAGAAACTGCTATGTTTCACTGAGGGTTAATCGAGCATCTAGTGGCTGTCTCATTGACAGCTGCTAGAGGCGCTTCCGCGCTTCTCACTGTGAAAATCACAGTGAGAAGACGCTGGACGTCCATTGAAAGCATTGAGAAATGCTTTCCTATGGACTGTTTGATGTAGCCTGGCGCTGGAGAAAGGTAAGTTTTTAACCCCTTCAGCCCAGCGGGAGTGGCACCCTGAAGGTGGTGGGGATCTAAAGACCCTATAGTGCCAGGAAAACAGATTTGTTTTCCTGGCACTATAGTGGTTCTTTAAACATTTCCTGCATCCAAACGGCCCATGGTCCGGTAACTGATGCTGGTCGTCCTCACGTTCTGCATGAGGACATCCAGCATCAGCTATTTCCCTATAGGTGATGGCGGGGGGAAGCAGAGGGAGCTATAGTGCCCGGAATACAGCTTTGTACGCCTGGCACTATAGTATCCCTTTAAGAAACACTGATCTAAACCAACTGATTAGTAACCTTTTGTGTGGCAAGATCCACGAATATCACCTCTACTGGAACACTCTAATCTACACTTCTAATAACTTCTTCATAGAATGCAATTTACTT
>OW240916.1:324380798-324395899 GCA_933207985.1 Pelobates cultripes
GGAAGTGTTTAACCACAAAGGATGAAATTCATTGTTTTTACTTATTTTCAAATCTATCATTGAGTAATAGTGTTATTTAATTACCTATACTGATACTTGTGATATTGTATTGACTTTGGAAGGATCAAAGGCCAAGCTAGCCCATCCTGGACTCAACCATATGTCATGCATATCACAGCGGGATCACTAGCTCCTGAACTATCTCGCCTCAAGCAAACGAACAGAAATGACGACACACCCTGTCCAGAACCCGGTCTTTTCACCTTCCGAGTACAGAAAATAATAATTATTATTATAATGTATCAAAAGAAAAGAAAAATTACACAATAACGCCCACTCCGGATAGTCACAGAAACAATCTAACAACAATACATGCGGTATTGTAGCAGATTAAACCAGTAAGATGAAAGTCTCCGGAGAATTAAAATGTACATAATAAGACTGTAAAAATAAGATTGCTGGGCTGAATAAACTGCAATATCATGAAACGTCTCTCCAGTTCCATCACGAGCCACTCGTTATGCAAAATACAAAAACGTGAAATGCGTTTAATGGGCAGAAATAAAAAGCAAATGAAAAGATTTTCAGGCAGAGTTTAATCAGTAAAACATTTATTGGGGAGCGATGTTTCTCATTTCTGGACTCGGATAAATATGTTTCAATAAAACTGTTTGTTTTTCCACGCTCACGAGCTCCATGCATCACGAAAATCAAACTGACAGATGCTGAAAGTGCACATGTTTTTCTAATTTCACTTCATTTTCCATAATAAGGTTTTAAATCAGTGTTTATGGACAGTGTTAATAATTGGCTGCTGAGCTGCCTAGTAAAGAGCCGGGTTACACCCTGGTGTTTGGGTTTATACAGAGTGGGATATGGTCTCATTGGCCGCAGACAGCCGTTTAACCCTGGACGCTCACATTCTGTACTTTATCACAGAGTTAGAGGCACCACGCCTGTCTTTAGCAAGATTCCTTTATATTAGGTGTCCTCAAACTCTGCCCCCCCCAGATGTTGCTGAACTACAACTCCCATGATTCTCTGGCTATGTAATTCAAAGAATCATGGGAGTTGTAGTTACATAGTTACATAGATACATAGCTAAAAAGAAACTTGCGTCCATCAAGTTCAGCCTTCCTCACATTTGTTTTTTGCTGTTGATCCAAAAGAAGGCAAAAAAAACAGTCTGAAGCACAATTTTGCAACAAGCTAGGAAAAAAATTCCTTCTTGACCCCAGAATGGCAGTCAGATTTATCCTTGGATCAAGCAGTTATTACCCTACATTGAAAGATTATATCCTTGAATATTCTGTTTTTGCAAGTATGCATCTAGTAGCTGTTTGAACATCTGTGTGGACTCTGATAAAAACCACTTCTTCAGGCAGAGAATTCCACATCCTTATTGTTCTTACAGTAAAAAAAACCTTTGCTTTGCCTTAGATTAAATCTTCTTTCTTCCAGTCTAAACGCATGACCTTGTGTCCTATGTAAAGTCCGGTTTGTGAATAGATTTCCACAAAATGGTTTGTATTGGCCCCGAATATATTTGTATAATGTAATCATATCCCCTCTCAGTCCCTCAGACCCCTGAGGGACACCACTTGCCACCTCTGTCCAACTCTTTGTACTCTGTTTTTAAGCCAATGTTCTACCCAAGAACAAGCATTTTCATCTTGACCCATTTCCTTGAGTTTGAACACTAATCTATTGTGTGGAACTGTATCAAATGCCTTGGCAAAATCCAAATAGATCACATCCACGGCAACACCCTGATCTATACTTCTACTTACTTCTTCATAGATCGCAATCAAGTTAGTTTGACATGACCTGTGCTTCATAAAACCGTGCTGATTTTTGCTGATAACCATGTTCTTCTCAAGGAATTCTTGAATATTATCCCTTAATAACCTTTCAAATATTTTCCCAGCCACAGAAGTTAAGCTCACAGGTCTATAATTGAATATAGGAACCACATCTGTCTTCCTGCAATCCTCCGGAACACTTCCTGAAAGAAAAGAATCTTGAAAGATTAAAAACAGAGGTTCACTTATTTCTGCACTTAGTTCCTTAAGTACTCGTGGATGGATACCGTCAGGCCCTGGAGCTTTGTTTATATTAACTTTCTTTAGTTGCTTCAGCACCTTGTCTTGACTTAACCAATTACAATTATTCTGCAAGTTTTTAGTAGCAATCATTTGCACATCTATTGCCATGGGTTCTTCCTTAATATATACGGAGGAGAAATAGTTATTTAAAATTCCTTCCTTTTCCTGGTTTTCATTAACTAACACCCCCGTTTCAGTTTTTAGTGTACCTACACTTTCATTTTGTTTTTTTTTTAGAATTTATGTACTTAAAAAATGCTTTGGGGTTGGTTTTGCTCTCTTTAGCTATCATTATTTCATTTTGAAGTTTAGCAAGTCTAATTTCCTTTTTGCACACATTATTGGCTTCCTTATATCTTTTATAAGATGCATCTGATTTGTCCGATTTAAATGCTTTATATGCCCTTTTCTTATTTTTAATCTCTTGTTTTACTTCTCTACTAAGCCACATTGGTTTTAATTTGTTTCTTTTATATTTATTTCCCAATGGTACATACTGAGAAATGTACCTTTTTAATATTTGTTGGAAGATGATCCATTTATCCTCAGTTTTCTTTTCACTAAAGAGTTTATGCCAGTCAATATATTGTAAAGCTGCCCTTAACTTATTGAAATTGGCCTTTTTAAAATTATATGTTTTAGTATTCCCCATGTGCTTTAGTTTTTTTAAATTTATTTAAAAGGACACTATATTGTAATCACTATTTCCCATGCGCTGACCTACTTGAATGTTGGTCAAAAGATCAACGTTGTTGTTAAAACCAGGTCCAGACAAGCGTCCCTTCTAGTTGGTGCTTGTACCAGTTGCGACATGAAGGTGTCACTTAACAAGTTTAAAAACCAATTCTGAGCTACTAGTCCCTCTGTCCCAATTTATATCCGGGTAATTAAAATCTCCAATAATTAAAACGTTACCCAGATTTGCAGCTTTCTCAATTTGCTCAAACAGTTGTTGTTCCTCGTCATTATTACATTAGGTGGTTTATAACATATCCCAACCAATAGTTGGTGTAACGGACCGTTTTGCATAAAAGGGGGAAAAAAACGCTTAGACGATAATCCCCCTTTCAGAGACAGGCACAGCTACTGTAGAATCACCAAAACTCATGAACTGAATACAAGTGAATGCTCCAAACTCCCGAACGGCATACAAGGGAATGCTCCAAACACTCGAACTGCATACAAGGGAATGGTCCAAACACTCGAACTGCATACAAGTGAATGCTCCAAACTCCCGAACGGCATACAAGGGAATAAGGTAGCACTCCAAATACACGAACAGGAACCATACGAATTGCTGCTACCAGACGAACAGGAAAAGCTCCCAAGCGGCTTACACTCCTGGCAATCAGTCCTTAGCAGCATACAGTAAATCCCCCCAAAGACGAGACAAGGCTCCGTGTTGAGGGTCAAGCAGTGGTCTGTTTAATGAGGGCTACCTGCCCAGCTTTTATGCAGGTCTCCCACCTGGTGGACACTCCCCTAGGGGACCAAATGGGAGACTGTGACAAGGGACAGACAAGTATACAAAAAGGACACACAGTCACAGTATATTCCCACAATGCATCCTGGCTTCCTCCCCTCTGCCCTGGGAGATAATTGGGGAGTAATCTAATTATCTCCAAAGACAGAGCCAAACTCCATTACCCACATGGCAGACAAAAAGACAGTAAAAGACATAAAATTACATACTGACACATTTAGTACATAAAACACACATTTCTACATATCCCCAGATAGCTTGGATCTGACTGCACATTATTAGATGAATGGCACTCAGATCACACGAATAAGCCTTTCTGCAGGGAAAATAAACAGTTTAACCTGCAGGGCCATAGTCCAAAGGCAAGAGGCGGGCAAGCAGCCCCCTCCAAGGACACGTGGCGAGGTCGGTTTTGCCACAGTTGGTTTCCCTTCTTTTCCCCCAAGCAGATATTTACCCATAAAGCTTCCACATTATCCTCCTTGCATTCCATTTGCTTAAGATTTGGCTTCAAATCATGGTTGACATATAAACATACCCCACCACCCTTCTTGTTTTTCCTATCCTTCCTAAATAACATGTACCCATTTAAGTTAACTGCCCAGTCATGTGTCTCATCCCACCATGTTTCTGTTATGCCTATTATATCATATTGTTTAGTGTATGCTACTGCCTCTAGTTCCCCCATTTTGTTATTTAGGCTCCTTGCATTAGTAAGCATACATTTAATATCATGAGTCATTTGTACCTTTTGTGAATTATTAACATTACTTAGCTTCTGAGCTTGCCCCTCCCCCGTCTCCACCCCCCTTATACTGTGCTAAAGACCATCTCCTTTCTGTCCTATCTCCATTTTGTAGATTGCTATGACCCCCCCTACTACTATTTTAAAATCTCCTCCAACCTTCTAGCCATCCCATCCCCCAGCACAGCAGACCCTCTTCCGTTTAGGTGCAATCCATCACTACAATAAAGGTTGTACCCAATCACAAAGTCGGCCTAGTGCTCTAAAAACCCCAAACCCTCTTTCCTGCACCAAGACTTAAGCCACGCATTGACCTTTCTAATCTCCCGCTGCCTTTCCACTGTAGCGCATGGCACAGGTAATATCTCAGAGAATACCACCTTGAAGGTCCTTTTCTTAAGTTTGCTACCCAATTCCCTGAAATCATTCTTTAGGACCTTCCATCTTCCTCTTACTTGGACCATGACCACTGGGTCATCCCCAGCCCTTCCCAATAATCCATCCACTCTGTCGGCAACATGCCGGACCCGAGCACCCGGGAGACAGCAAACTGTCCGGTTGAGCCAATCAGATTGCCCTATCTGCTCTCCTAATGATAGAGTCCCCCAAAGCCAACATCTGGGGGGGGCAGAATTTGAGGACCCCTGCTTTAGATTGTAAGCTCATGGGCAGGGCCATCTACTTTTGTATCAGTATGTATATCTTGTATTGTTTTCCCAATTTTAAAGCGCTGCAGAATATGTTGGCGCTTAATAAATGCCAGTAATAAATAAATAGGATACCAGGAATACGTGTAAAGGGCTTGAACTCTAGATACAGGATTTCAACACACTCAGAGTTATTAACTAAGTAAATTGCAAACTTCAGGCCTGAGAAGGCAAAATGTAAGCACAGCTGACCGAGAATTTGTCCTTTTCTTAAATAAGAAATTCACTTAGAATTTACTTTGAATACTCACTTTAGTGAATAATCTTGATAGGAAATACAATTAACTTTCTTATATCCTCTAACTACTAGAACCTTATCTGATAGTAATGCACTACTCACTGCCAGCAGGCCAGCTGGCCAGCCTCTTGATTTATATATGTATGTGATGTATGTACTTTTGTACTCCAGAAAGAGACCAAGTGTTGGCCCAAATTCCCTGGAACTGTTTTGGGCATAGGACCATGTGCACGGTCAGTCAAAACTATGACTTCCAGGAAGTTCCTGAACCCCTGAACCGATCTGGGTGATTTTTGGATATGTTGGTCAGGGCTATCAGGGGATGTGACTTTTGTGGGGGTTTCATGTGTTTTGGGGGTACTTTCAGGATATTGTAAAATGTATGTTTTCTGTGCCTGGAGATAATTGAGTTTAGTACAGTTCCTGACTCAATTATCTCTCAGACACCTGGGAGGGATTATTGTGTTCTGTGTGCGAGTGTCCTGGACCTGAGAGTCATTGTCATTACAGTGTGGGCTTTGTCATAGTCCCCTCTCAGGTCCAGTGGGGAATGCCCCTGGAATATGTTATGGAAAACCCCTTGCATGGTGACTTGCATATAAGGCCAGTTGTGGCTGCCATTAAACAGTTCCTCTTCACCCTCAACATAGAGTCTCATCTCATGTGTGAGGGGAACGGCTTTATCACTCTGGGGATTGCTATATCACTATACTCCCCTGGGATTATAATCACTTGCTCTTTTAAGAGCATAGTGCTACATTCTCTTGGAGGAGAGATCTACTCACTGGAAGCTGGTCTTGTATCCAGGGTGGCTGGAGGACAGCGAGACCCCAATCCTAGCTGTAACACTGGAAATTGGGACTACAGTGCTGATGGTCTCTGGTGCGGTGCTTGGAGTACTCGGTAAGCACTAGGAAGCAGCGATTGGCGGAGACACCCAGTCGGGGTGCCAGGCGGTCCACCACACACTACTGAAATACATACTGCATCCACTACACAAACACACACTCTACATCCACTATACACAGACACAATGTGGCCACTACACACATTGCATACAATACACAGCCACAAACATTACATTCAGGACTCACAGACATTAAATCCTCTACGCACTCTGCATTCACTATACACACTCACACAATGCATTCCACACACACACTGCATACAATGCACAAACACAGATACTGTATTCACTATACACACACACACACTGCATGCAATACACAAACACAGATACTACATTCACTATACACGCTCACACAATGCATTCCACACACACACACTGCATACAATACACAAACAGATACTGTATTCACTATACACACTCACACAATGCATTCCACACACACACACTGCATACAATACACAAACACAGATAGTGTATTCACTATACACACTCACACAATGCATTACACACACACACACTGCATACAATACACAAACACAAATACTGTATTCACTATACACACTCACACAATGCATTCCACACACACACACTGCATACAATACACAAACACAGATACTGTATTCACTATACACACTCACACAATGCATTCCACACACACACACTGCATACAATACACAAACACAGATACTGTATTCACTATACACACACACTCACACAATGCATACAATACACAAACACAGATGCACAGCAATTCACTATACACACTCACACACTGCATTCCACACACACACACACTGCATACAATACACAAACACAGATACTGTATTCACTATACACACTCACACAATGCATTCCACACACACACTGCATGCAATACACAAACACAGATACTGTATTCACTATACACACTCACGCAATGCATTCCACACACACACACTGCATGCAATACACAAACACAGATACTGTATTCACTATACACACTCACACAATGCATTCCACACACACACACTGCAGACAATACACAAACACAGATACTGTATTCACTTTACACACTCACACAATGCATTCCACACACACACACTGCATACAATACACAAACACAGATACTGTATTCACTATACACACTCACACAATGCATTCCACACACACACTGCATGCAATACACAAACACAGATACTGTATTCACTATACACACTCACACAATGCATTCCACACACACACACTGCATGCAATACACAAACACAGATACTGTATTCACTATACACACTCACACAATGCATTCCACACACACACACACTGCAGACAATACACAAACACAGATACTGTATTCACTATACACACTCACACAATGCATTCCACACACACACACTGCATACAATACACAAACACAGATACTGTATTCACTATACACACTCACACAATGCATTCCACACACACACTGCATACAATACACAAACACAGATACTGTATTCACTATACACACTCACACAATGCATTCCACACACACACTGCATACAATACACAAACACAGATACTGTATTCACTATACACACTCACACAATGCATTCCACACACACACACACTGCAGACAATACACAAACACAGATACTGTATTCACTTTACACACTCACACAATGCATTCCACACACACACACTGCATACAATACACAAACACAGATACTGTATTCACTATACACACTCACACAATGCATTCCACACACACACTGCATACAATACACAAACACAGATACTGTATTCACTATACACACTCACACAATGCATTCCACACACACACAGTGCATACAATACACAAACACAGATACTGTATTTACTATACACACTCACACAATGCATTCCACACACACACACACACACACTGCATGCAATACACAAACACAGATACTGTTCAGATACTATACAATCTGCATAACACATCTTGGCTTGTTTTGGTGGTCGTTGTTCTGGTTGGGGGAGGGAGACAGCATTTCATTCTTGGACCCAGGCAGCACAATGTATTTGGGCCGGCCTTGGATATTATATACAACATGTAAATATAAAGTCTTGCAATATTATATATAATATGTAAATATAAAGTCTTGTGAATATATATATACCATGTAATATATGTGATATTAAATATAATATGTAAATATAAAGTCTTGTGAATATATATACTATGTAATACTATGCGATATTGTGACAGAACCATCTGTCTGCTTGGATTTTTACTACGTTCGTCTGTTTGTCCCCCGTTCGTATGAATGGCTGGTTTCTATAGCCCAGCCATTCGAATGACTCTTTTTCCCGAACAAACCTGCCGAACGAACGGCCACCCAAGTGAGGAGTGTGCTGCTGGTTAACGAAGTGATCCCAATTAGAACGTTGTGGTTAACCGCAGACACTTCTCAATTAAACCGAATTCAGGGTGGTCGTCGTTCGTATGTCGACTACGAGGCAGCGGCCATTTTAAATCAAGCGAACGACAAGCGGTGTTTGGCTCTATTTCTATGGAATTGAAAACGGACACTTTTTCTGCCGAACACCGCTGAAACAACGGAACGCCTGGCTGCCTCCACGAAAGCATGCGAACACCGGCCGTTCGGGAGATTGAGAGCATACGAAAAGACTTAATCCAGATAGCTTTCCCATGGAGTCATTCGTATACCGAAAGACTGTAAGAACTTTGACTCCATGGCGATTGAACTATGTGTGTGGGATCTGAGCGCTATTCGCTAATAATATGCACTCAGATCCAGGCTATCTGGGGACATGTAATACGAATGGGAAATGTTCAGTTTTTATGTAGTTATATATTTTTATGTCTTTTATTATTTTATGTCTAAGATGGCGACTGGCTTTGTCCTGGAGTTAATTGAGTTACTTGGTAATTAACTCCAGGGCAGAGGGGAGGGAATCATAATGCACTGTGGGTAAAATCTGTGACTGTGTGTCTGGGATGTCCCCAGATCTGTCTGTAATTTAAGTCTCCCATTTGGTCCCCTAGGGGAGTGTCCACCAAGTGGGGGACCTGCATAAATACGGGCAGGTAGCCCACAGTAAAGCTGTCTGTTTGACCCTCAAAGCTGTCTCGTTATTGGGGGGATTTCTTCTTCACGTTTAGAGACTGCTGGATGGAACGAAAGCCGCTTGGTGAATATTGCTGTTCGACGGTTACCAGCAGTTCGTGTATTGCTGTTCGGGAGTTTGGAGCCGTTCACGGATCTCGATCGGGAGATTGCCGCTTCCCCTGCATTTGGTTCGTGTGTTACAGAGTAAGCGAACGGAGACTGTACTGCAGCCGGGGAAGGTCTACTAAATGGCGGTTTGGCTTAAAGACACTAGAGGTGTCTTAACAGATATTAAATATAATATGTAAATATAACGTCTTGTGAATATATATACTATGTGATATTATTTATAATATGTAAATATAACGTCTTGTGAATATATATACTATGTAATACTATGTGATATTATATGTAAATATAACATCTTGTTTTATATAACTGTGAGCAGAGCGGCCTCGCTCTGTATTGTATTCTTTGTATTTTAGGACGTTTATTGCAGATAGTGTGTGCTTCATGTTACATTGTTGATCATTCCAGATGATCTTTGAATTTTCTCTTTGTTGTGTTCCCTGTCATTATGGGGTTCATTCACTAAACATCTTATTATAGTGAATTAAAATAGAACGGCAAAATCAATACGAAATGACCTCAATGTGACTGTTCAGTGAATATAGCACATAGAATCAGAGAGGGACTTTATAGTGACCAGTGACCAGCCGCTACATCTTCCTGAGCTTGTTGTTTCCCCATTGCAAAAGTAGTGATGGTGTCCATTACTGAAAGCCAGTGACTAAGTAGAGAACTGCTAGCCACAACTTAGAGACTTATTGCCAACCGTGTCAACATTCATAACAACTCAATAGCATAATTTAACCAAAGTTGTTGTCCTGGCAATAGAGCTCCCTATAGTGCCTTTCTAAGTTCATTCCTTCCCCACTGTGGTGCAAAAAAGGCTAAAAAAAAAACCTGCTGTGACTTACCTGAGTCCAACACCAATGTATTATGCTTTCCCATGGGGTTTTACATGACGCTAGATCTCCTCATTCATAGCGTGAGTGTCAGATAGGTGACCAAATGTCGCCTAACGACCTGAAAGTCCCTCTAGTGGCTACCTGGTTGACACTAGAGGTGGAGTTAACCCTGGCAGGTAATTATTGCACTTTATTAAAAAACTGCAATAATTACTAATGCAGGGTTAAGCAACCTGGAACAGTGAACCCATATCACTTCAATGAGCTGAAGTTGTCTGGGTACCTATAGTGTACCTTTAACCCCCACCTCTGGCCTGCTGGAAAGAGATTAACGACTGCTAAGTTTCTGCACATTTATTGAAACAAAAGGTCCAAACTTTTTACCAGCCAGACGCTAGGTACCTGTCGCTATTGACCATAAATTGTGACGTGCCCATGCTCAGGAGTGCGTTTCTCTGACAGCCATTAAATTTCTAGTGATTGGTGATAGGCTACAAAACTTTGGTAACAAGGATAGAAATCTGTAGCTGATACAAACTATAGGCTGTTGTGACCGATTATGGTGACAGCTATTTTAAGACAAGGCTACAATTGAACCAGGAGTAGGTATTCGTGAATTTTAGTTCCAGGAGTTGTACCTGTGGTGGGCAGGATTTTTGAGACATACAATGTAACACCTTGTTAGCTTTTATAAATTATAAGTGTATCAGCCTGATCACCTGTTTAACAGTACGTTGGACAACCTGTGCAGTGCCTCCAAAATGTAACCAATATCTTGTTTTAAAGTTCACTGCTCAAAGCTCTTAAAATTCCCAGTGAATGCCTTCTGTCAAGAACCATGTCATTTGAAAATATGTGCACCTAGTCATCAGAGAACTCAGGGAATTGGGAACATTACACAGCAGGCATCTTCATGTAGTGTGCATCAAAATTCAGGTTCAAAACGCAAATATTAAAAAGACGGGAATCATTTCAGCTTGTCTGATTGCTTCTGGGGACAGATCTCTGGGTGGGGGTGAGTTGGTTTTACTGACCGTATTCTCTGCTTACCCGGCCGAGTTTATAATCTGCAAATAGAAAGCACGTTTCCAAAAACATTTTAATTTCAAAAGTTCCAATTCAGTGGTTTGGCCTCAGGGTAACATTGCATCTGAATGTAGTGAATAAAGGTTTTGTCATAAAAAGGTTTCCCAGAAAAGTCAGTTACTGAGTGAGTTGGAATTAGATTTTCTGAAAGCTTCAGAAAGAATAAACTTTATTTTCGTACAAATCAGAAAAGCAAAAATGCTAAGAACGAAATGTGAATGATAGAACTCTGCTTAATAAATAGTCATTTATCACATGTTAACGACTCTACAGACAATACAGAAATTATTAGAGACTTCATAATCGGATTCTAAAAGTTTATTCAAAGATATTAAAACATTTGCAAAGACCCTGAGGAGTCAGGCAATGCCTAGACAGAACAGGGACATGTGAGGGAGGGGAGTGTATAGAGGGAAATAAAGGTGGTCATAAGAATGGTGGGTGGAGGGGTGTGAAAGTATAAATAGGAGGGCATTTTGCAGGCCAAGGAGCCATCTTAAATTATCAGTTGGTAACAGCTTCCCGCTCTCCCTCCCCTTGTGATGTTTTCTTGGTTGTCTCGTTTGTTTTGTCACAACTTGGTGGTAAATGGCCTTTGCCAACTGGGGGTTGGACCAGCGGTCCGTGGAAAGATGTATGGTCGTGGCTGATCCCTCCCGTAAACTCAGGTACAGATAACAGACGTGCCCACTAGCCAATGCTAGTGGTTAGCATTACGAGAATGGAAGGCCCAAGAAAGTCCTTTGTCCTGGTCGGGACAAGGGTGGAGGGCAGTTGCCCAAGTGATTATGTTTGGTTGGCAAGGTGGTACTCAGTGACATTACTTATTTACTGAGTACGTTAAATATTACGTTAATATGTTATATAGTTGATGTTCAAGGTATATATATATATATATATATTTAAAATATTTGAAAAAAGCTGTGGCCTATTTTCACCAAGTAAGGCTGTGGTTTGGTTATTTCGGGTAAGTAAGGGGGGAGTGGAGATTAGCGGAAGGGTTCTAGTTATTGACCATACACAATACCCTCTACCTACGCACAAGCTTATTGGGAAATAATAAAATGAGGGCTATATTCCTGATGAATTAAGTGTTCCCATACTAATGTATGTAAGCATGACATAGAGGAATTATTACCATACATTACAATTAATATTATACATTACAATTTATATTATACAATTCAATTAATACCATATGTGACAAACTCCCCTTTTTAAGGGAGT
Organism: Pelobates cultripes; assembly: GCA_933207985.1. Classification (NCBI taxonomy): domain Eukaryota; kingdom Metazoa; phylum Chordata; class Amphibia; order Anura; family Pelobatidae; genus Pelobates; species Pelobates cultripes. Next base: position 324,393,339 of record OW240916.1, read on the forward strand.
TTGCCATAAATTTTTGGAGGGGCCTGCTTGCCCACCTCCTGCCCTGTGACTATGGCCCCTGGGGGTATTGCCGTTTAAAAACCCTAGTTGGGCTTATAGGGTTTAATACACTCTTTCTGCCCCTTTAAAATCCTGTGGTAAAGGATCTGCCCTTTTCAAATGGCACTTCAAATACAGCCGAAGAGCCGAAGTAGTCGAAGTGGCCACCATTCGACATACGAACGCGTGGCGGTGGCCATTTGAATTCAGTCGAACGTGTTCAGCTGTGTTTGGTCGTCGAGTTCATGGAACTCAAATCGGATACGCAACGGCACGAACACCGCTGAACTTCAAGACTTCGACGGAAATCGAAGTGCGTTCAGATAATCGAACTCCTTGTTAACAGTGGATGTCTGCACGAACGGCTCCCATTCTTGCATTCGAACGGAACTTAGCATTTGAAACTATTGGAAACAGACCGGGCGCACAGCAAAATTCTGTAGAACTATTTTGGGCATGAAAGCCATGCTTGCGGTCGGTCAAATGTGACTTCCATGGAACTCTTGAACCCCTGCTCTGGGTGATTTTTGGATAGGTTGTTCACCCAGATTAGGGCTATGTAGGGATATAATTTATGGGGATATGTTGTTTTTTTGGGTACTTTTTGGGGTTTGTATAAATGTATGTTTTTTCTGCCTGTGGATAATTAAGTTATTCCATTAGCTAGCTTAATTATATCACAGGCAGAGAGGAGGGCTTATACAAGATAGGTGGTTTAGGGATTCTGCTAGTGTGCCTAAAATAAAGGACAAAACATAGTGCAATATTGTCTGGAAGTGTTAATATATAATACTGCATTACACTCACAAATTCCAGATGATAAGAGCGTATTATAGGTGCCTCCCCACGATGTGGATGGGGGGTTACAAATCCACCTTCGATGATGACCGTAGGGTGCCCCGGCTACCAGGATGATCCAACAATCCAGCCAAACGCAAGCTCCCAAACAACGGTTTTATTCATACAAACACAGTATGGAGGAAAAATAAATGCATAAAACAAATATAAAAACAATATATAAAGTTCACAGGTCCCAAGCATTTCGTTCTTTGCCAAGAACTTCCTCAGGGACCACTTTTGTATAAAACAGCAATCAATATGCAACAAACCAAAAGGCAATCTAACATACCACTCTCCCCAGTCCTCTATAAGTAGGGCTAGTCTTCTCATTTGCTCGTGGATTTCCACTCCATGTGTAACTCCTTAACCGGCAACGAGCAGCTTCTCCGTATTATCACCATGCACTTCTGTGTTTAATCACGTGTTCCGCTTGTGTTCCACGTGGCGTACATCCAACATGGCCGTGCGTTCCAAATAATGAAGATATTACAGACAAGAGGACTGTTAGTACAAATCTCATATCGTTATAGCCAATAGAGCAGTTCGTCCTTCATGTAAATTATATGTAAAAACAATATAAAAATCATAACAAACAGCTTCCTATCCAAGCATCCGATTCATTTATATACAAACTTAGTAATTAATGTTGCCACTTCTCATACTTCATAGTAATTTTGTCCCAAATTCATATATGAATTAGTACATAATAAGTGACATACTTATTATTGTGAAAAATAAATGTGTATATAAACCATTATACATGTCCATATTGTGCTTTCTTTATACGTAGGTTTTCCTTATTCAACGTATGTATGATTTTTAAAAATTTTTAGGTTTTTTAAACATGAAAACCATATATTTATATGTATAACTAGGAAAGAGTCTAAACATCATTAGGGATCCTTACTCCAAAAAGAGAGAGAAGGGCTTGCTGACTGTATGTGAGAGTGTTTTGGTGTTAATTATTGTTTCTATTGGCTTTTGTAACTTTGTGTCCTGTGTTCCACAAGGTCCACGTGGGCGGTAACTGTAACGCATCGCCTGGCACCCCGACTGGGTACCTCCGTTGAAAGATGCTCCTAGCGCTTCCTGAGGACTCCAAGCACTGCAGCAGACACCACAATCACCGAACCAGAGAAGCGTATACCTTCTCTCAAGCATATGAATGCTGTAGACAGTTGAATAGGAAACATACGAATAGGTTTACTCTCCTAGCAGTCAAACTGGAACAGCATACAATAAATCCTTCCCCCAATAATGAGACGACACTTCACTTTGAGGGTTAAACAGGAACTCTCTGTACTGTCACATACAGTCTCTTTTATTCCCAATCCACAAACATAGTACAGCCCACAGGGCGTTACAAAACAGCCAGTCAATCCATACAATACACCCAGACACTCCCACACAAAATCCTCCCCTCTGGCTGTGATATGATTACTGAACACAATGGGTAATCTAATTATCACAGCCAGAGATATACAGTTTCATAAAACACATCACAGGTGTGACGAGACCAATCTCGCCACATTGCATTGGAGAAGCCTGGTTGCTCGCCTGCTGCCTCTGGACTATGGCCCCCCTGTTAAAAGACATCAAAAGCTTAATTCGTGCTTTTCTGCCTGGGGTTCGGTAGATTTGTTTGAATGTGTTATACCCCAGATAGGAATCCCATGGAGCCC
>OW240916.1:324395999-324436706 GCA_933207985.1 Pelobates cultripes
CACTATACACACTCACACACTGCATTCCACACACACACACACTGCATACAATACACAAACACAGATACTGTATTCACTATACACACTCACACAATGCATTCCACACACACACTGCATGCAATACACAAACACAGATACTGTATTCACTATACACACTCACGCAATGCATTCCACACACACACACTGCATGCAATACACAAACACAGATACTGTATTCACTATACACACTCACACAATGCATTCCACACACACACACTGCAGACAATACACAAACACAGATACCAGCAATTCCCTTCACACTCACACAATGCATTCCCACACGCACACACTGCATACCAATACACAAGCTTACAGATACTGTATTCACTATACCCCACACTCACACAATGCATTCCCACACACACACACTGCATACAATACACAAACACAGATACTGTATTCACTATATACACACTCTGTGCATTCCCACACACACTGCATACAATACACAAGCCCACAGATACTGTATTCACTATACACCTCACTAATGCATTCCACACACACACACACTGCGCCACAATACACAAACACAGATACTGTATTCACTATACACACTCACACAATGCATTCCACACACACACACACTGCATACAATACACGACACAGATGCTGTATTCACTATACACACTCACACAATGCATTCCACACACACACTGCATACAATACACAAACACAGATACTGTATTCACTATACACACTCACACAATGCATTCCACACACACACTGCATGCAATACACAAACACAGATACTGTATTCACTATACACACTCACACAATGCATTCCACACACACACACTGCATGCAATACACAAACACAGATACTGTATTCACTATACACACTCACACAATGCATTCCACACACACACACACTGCAGACAATACACAAACACAGATACTGTATTCACTATACACACTCACACAATGCATTCCACACACACACACTGCATACAATACACAAACACAGATACTGTATTCACTATACACACTCACACAATGCATTCCACACACACACACACTGCATACAATACACAAACACAGATGCTGTATTCACTATACACACTCACACAATGCATTCCACACACACACACTGCATACAATACACAAACACAGATACTGTATTCACTATACACACTCACACAATGCATTCCACACACACACGAAAGTGCATACAATACCACAAACACAGATACTGTATTCACTATACACACTCACACAATGCACACACACTGCATACAATACACAAACACAGATACTGTATTCACTATACACACTCACACAATGCATTCCACACACACACACTGCATACAATACACAAACACAGATACTGTATTCACTATACACACTCACACAATGCATTCCACACACACACTGCATACAATACACAAACACAGATACTGTATTCACTATACACACTCACACAATGCATTCCACACACACACTGCACAATACACAAACACAGATACTGTATTCACTATACACACTCACACAATGCATTCCACACACACACACACTGCAGACAATACACAAACACAGATACTGTATTCACTATACACACTCACACAATGCATTCCACACACACACTGCATGCATTCCACACACACACACTGCATACAATACACAAACACAGATACTGTATTCACTATACACACTCACACAATGCATTCCACACACACACACTGCATACAATACACAAACACAGATACTGTATTCACTATACACACTCACACAATGCATTCCACACACACACTGCATACAATACACAAACACAGATACTGTATTTACTATACACACTCACACAATGCATTCCACACACACACACACTGCATGCAATACACAAACACAGATACTGTTCAGATACTATACAATCTGCATAACACATCTTGGCTTGTTTTGGTGGTCGTTGTTCTGGTTGGGGGAGGGAGACAGCATTTCATTCTTGGACCCAGGCAGCACAATGTATTTGGGCCGGCCTTGGATATTATATACAACATGTAAATATAAAGTCTTGCAATATTATATATAATATGTAAATATAAAGTCTTGTGAATATATATACCATGTAATATATGTGATATTAAATATAATATGTAAATATAAAGTCTTGTGAATATATATACTATGTAATACTATGCGATATTGTGACAGAACCATCTGTCTGCTTGGATTTTTACTACGTTCGTCTGTTTGTCCCCCGTTCGTATGAATGGCTGGTTTCTATAGCCCAGCCATTCGAATGACTCTTTTTCCCGAACAAACCTGCCGAACGAACGGCCACCCAAGTGAGGAGTGTGCTGCTGGTTAACGAAGTGATCCCAATTAGAACGTTGTGGTTAACCGCAGACACTTCTCAATTAAACCGAATTCAGGGTGGTCGTCGTTCGTATGTCGACTACGAGGCAGCGGCCATTTTAAATCAAGCGAACGACAAGCGGTGTTTGGCTCTATTTCTATGGAATTGAAAACGGACACTTTTTCTGCCGAACACCGCTGAAACAACGGAACGCCTGGCTGCCTCCACGAAAGCATGCGAACACCGGCCGTTCGGGAGATTGAGAGCATACGAAAAGACTTAATCCAGATAGCTTTCCCATGGAGTCATTCGTATACCGAAAGACTGTAAGAACTTTGACTCCATGGCGATTGAACTATGTGTGTGGGATCTGAGCGCTATTCGCTAATAATATGCACTCAGATCCAGGCTATCTGGGGACATGTAATACGAATGGGAAATGTTCAGTTTTTATGTAGTTATATATTTTTATGTCTTTATTATTTTATGTCTAAGATGGCGACTGGCTTTGTCCTGGAGTTAATTGAGTTACTTGGTAATTAACTCCAGGGCAGAGGGGAGGGAATCATAATGCACTGTGGGTAAAATCTGTGACTGTGTGTCTGGGATGTCCCCAGATCTGTCTGTAATTTAAGTCTCCCATTTGGTCCCCTAGGGGAGTGTCCACCAAGTGGGGGACCTGCATAAATACGGGCAGGTAGCCCACAGTAAAGCTGTCTGTTTGACCCTCAATGCGGAGCTTCTGTCTCGTTATTGGGGGGATTTCTTCTTCACGTTTAGAGACTGCTGGATGGAACGAAAGCCGCTTGGTGAATATTGCTGTTCGGCGGTTACCAGCAGTTCGTGTATTGCTGTTCGGGAGTTTGGAGCCGTTCACGGATCTCGATCGGGAGATTGCCGCTTCCCCTGCATTTGGTTTGTGTGTTACAGAGTAAGCGAACGGAGACTGTACTGTAGCCGGGGAAGGTCTACTAAATGGCGGTTTGGCTTAAAGACACTAGAGGTGTCTTAACAGATATTAAATATAATATGTAAATATAACGTCTTGTGAATATATATACTATGTGATATTATTTATAATATGTAAATATAACGTCTTGTGAATATATATACTATGTAATACTATGTGATATTTTATATAACTGTGAGCAGAGCGGCCTCGCTCTGTATTGTATTCTTTGTATTTTAGGACGTTTATTGCAGATAGTGTGTGCTTCATGTTACATTGTTGATCATTCCAGATGATCTTTGAATTTTCTCTTTGTTGTGTTCCCTGTCATTATGGGGTTCATTCACTAAACATCTTATTATAGTGAATTAAAATAGAACGGCAAAATCAATACGAAATGACCTCAATGTGACTGTTCAGTGAATATAGCACATAGAATCAGAGAGGGACTTTATAGTGACCAGTGACCAGCCGCTACATCTTCCTGAGCTTGTTGTTTCCCCATTGCAAAAGTAGTGATGGTGTCCATTACTGAAAGCCAGTGACTAAGTAGAGAACTGCTAGCCACAACTTAGAGACTTATTGCCAACCGTGTCAACATTCATAACAACTCAATAGCATAATTTAACCAAAGTTGTTGTCCTGGCAATAGAGCTCCCTATAGTGCCTTTCTAAGTTCATTCCTTCCCCACTGTGGTGCAAAAAAGGCTAAAAAAAAAACCTGCTGTGACTTACCTGAGTCCAACACCAATGTATTATGCTTTCCCATGGGGTTTTACATGACGCTAGATCTCCTCATTCTTAGCGTGAGGACGCTAAGTGTCAGATAGGTGACCAAATGTCGCCTAACGACCTGAAAGTCCCTCTAGTGGCTACCTGGTTGACACTAGAGGTGGAGTTAACCCTGGCAGGTAATTATTGCACTTTATTAAAAAACTGCAATAATTACTAATGCAGGGTTAAGCAACCTGGAACAGTGTGAACCCATATCACTTCAATGAGCTGAAGTTGTCTGGGTACCTATAGTGTACCTTTAACCCCCACCTCTGGCCTGCTGGAAAGAGATTAACGACTGCTAAGTTTCTGCACATTTATTGAAACAAAAGGTCCAAACTTTTTACCAGCCAGACGCTAGGTACCTGTCGCTATTGACCATAAATTGTGACGTGCCCATGCTCAGGAGTGCGTTTCTCTGACAGCCATTAAATTTCTAGTGATTGGTGATAGGCTACAAAACTTTGGTAACAAGGATAGAAATCTGTAGCTGATACAAACTATAGGCTGTTGTGACCGATTATGGTGACAGCTATTTTAAGACAAGGCTACAATTGAACCAGGAGTAGGTATTCGTGAATTTTAGTTCCAGGAGTTGTACCTGTGGTGGGCAGGATTTTTGAGACATACAATGTAACACCTTGTTAGCTTTTATAAATTATAAGTGTATCAGCCTGATCACCTGTTTAACAGTACGTTGGACAACCTGTGCAGTGCCTCCAAAATGTAACCAATATCTTGTTTTAAAGTTCACTGCTCAAAGCTCTTAAAATTCCCAGTGAATGCCTTCTGTCAAGAACCATGTCATTTGAAAATATGTGCACCTAGTCATCAGAGAACTCAGGGAATTGGGAACATTACACAGCAGGCATCTTCATGTAGTGTGCATCAAAATTCAGGTTCAAAACGCAAATATTAAAAAGACGGGAATCATTTCAGCTTGTCTGATTGCTTCTGGGGACAGATCTCTGGGTGGGGGTGAGATGGTTTTACTGACCGTATTCTCTGCTTACCCGGCCGAGTTTATAATCTGCAAATAGAAAGCACGTTTCCAAAAACATTTTAATTTCAAAAGTTCCAATTCAGTGGTTTGGCCTCAGGGTAACATTGCATCTGAATGTAGTGAATAAAGGTTTTGTCATAAAAAGGTTTCCCAGAAAAGTCAGTTACTGAGTGAGTTGGAATTAGATTTTCTGAAAGCTTCAGAAAGAATAAACTTTATTTTCGTACAAATCAGAAAAGCAAAAATGCTAAGAACGAAATGTGAATGATAGAACTCTGCTTAATAAATAAAGTCATTTATCACATGTTAACGACTCTACAGACAATACAGAAATTATTAGAGACTTCATAATCGGATTCTAAAAGTTTATTCAAAGATATTAAAACATTTGCAAAGACCCTGAGGAGTCAGGCAATGCCTAGACAGAACAGGAACATGTGATGGAGGGGAGTGTATAGAGGGAAATAATGGTGGTCATAAGAATGGTGGGTGGAGGGGTGTGAAAGTATAAATAGGAGGGCATTTTGCAGGCCAAGGAGCCATCTTAAATTATCAGTTGGTAACAGCTTCCCGCTCTCCCTCCCCTTGTGATGTTTTCTTGGTTGTCTCTTGTTTGTTTTGTCACAACTTGGTGGTAAATGGCCTTTGCCAACTGGGGGTTGGACCAGCGGTCCGTGGAAAGATGTATGGTCGTGGCTGATCCCTCCCGTAAACTCAGGTACAGATAACAGACGTGCCCACTAGCCAATGCTAGTGGTTAGCATTACGAGAATGGAAGGCCCAAGAAAGTCCTTTGTCCTGGTCGGGACAAGGGTGGAGGGCAGTTGCCCAAGTGATTATGTTTGGTTGGCAAGGTGGTACTCAGTGACATTACTTATTTAATGAGTATGTTAAATATTACGTTAATATGTTATATAGTTGATGTTCAAGGTATATATATATATATATATTTAAAATATTTGAAAAAAGCTGTGGCCTATTTTCACCAAGTAAGGCTGTGGTTTGGTTATTTCGGGTAAGTAAGGGGGGAGTGGAGATTAGCGGAAGGGTTCTAGTTATTGACCATACACAATACCCTCTACCTACGCACAAGCTTATTGGGAAATAATAAAATGAGGGCTATATTCCTGATGAATTAAGTGTTCCCATACTAATGTATGTAAGCATGACATAGAGGAATTATTACCATACATTACAATTAATATTATACATTACAATTTATATTATACAATTCAATTAATACCATTTGTGTTCGGGGCATTCTCATATGATATAGAATAAGATGGGTTGTAGAGATGTAGCTTTAGGAATAATCGGTTGAGGTGTGCCGAAACCGACGTATGCTGTAAGCCGGTAAAAAGTGGGCTTACATAGAGGAAATATGAACAATGGGAGTGGAGGGTGGGGCTATTCGTCTGACCAACAAAGGTAAGTAGGGAGAGGGGGGAGTCCCTTTTATAGGTCTATAGCCCCTCCCACAATTTCAGGCCATGCCTTGCAATTTGTGTTCGGGGCATTCTCATATGATATAGAATAAGATGGGTTGTAGAGATGTAGCTTTAGGAATAATCGGTTGAGGTGTGCCAAAACCGACGTATGCTGTAAGCCGGTAAAAAGTGGGCAAAAAGAGAAATATTAATGCAAAACATTATACAGGATCATAGTGCATTTGTTAACCATCAGTTAGACATTTTAATGAAAGCGTCCTAATTCCTGAATCGGCTGTGGTATGTACATCGCATAAGCCTATGATTCCCAGCGGCCCCGTGTCTTAACGTGTGCTGGGATGTCTTGGCTATGGGCTGTGTAAGCTGCTCCTATCCAAAAGGAGTGCCCTGAGTAGTCGCTAGGGTTTAGTTTGAGCACGATGAATGAGTAGGTGGACATAGTGCATGAACTTACCTGTGGTAAGGACAGTATCGTACAGCGACAGTAATGGTTCAGTGGTGCGTATGGTGGCGTGCCCAAGAACGTAATCAGTACCTTAACCGGGCACCCAGCATTGCTTGTAAGGTAGTAGGTTATATGCACTGGCTCGCCCCTCTGACTCATCTTAGTTTTAGGAAGGGACCGGACATAGTGGTCTGTGTGTTTTAGAGGATAAGAGGTCACCAGGCACTCTTGTTTATGATGTTGGCCGCTGATAGTGAGTGATTGTTTTGGCCTGAGAAAGCCGTTAAAGGCTAGATAGGTAGCAGTTTTGATAACTGCATTGGTGCGTGGCTCGGAAGTGCATGGTCGAGTGGTTCTGTCATGGTTTGAAAATTGTATGTCTATGGCCAGTATTTAGTTTTAGCGGGAACGTCCGCTTGGCCATGTCTCTAAGTAAGGCATGTATGGGGTAGGAGGATAGGAAGCCTTGTTGTTTGGGATGGAGAAATACGTATAGGGTTGAATGCCCGTGAGATAAAGTTTAACCGTGTTGTGCGAGAATTATTAATTTAAGGTGGCAAAAATAGGCGAAGGCCATACGTGGTGAAACCTCAAACCAGCTATCTAAGTGATAGTCCGACATGAAACATATTGTATAAGTGGAAAACCCTGTAGCAAGCGTGTTGAGTGCTGGTGGACAAGGCCAGTTTAGTCAGAGCCCGGCTATGTTGGCGAGGTTCATGTAATCCATGACCATAAATGACCCCCTGCCATGGCGGCTGTCATGGCAGCTGCCACAATAATTTACCATTACGTGTGGTTAAGAAAGTCCACCATATGTGTAGGTCTGCCATGGCTTGGTTGTCTAGGGACAGCCCCTGATCATCATTCGGGAGGGAGGAAAAAGCAAAGTGGTCTGAGATGAAAGCATGGCCTGCGGTACGATGTGCATGGCAAAATTTAAGGAACCTGGTAGGGATTGTAGTTCCATGTGGTTGCAAGTACCAAGCAGGAGGTGGTAATTGGTGTTGTTGCGACTGTTCCTATTTCTCGCGTGGTAATTTGTTGGTATGGATGCCGAGTCAAGTTGTATGCCCAGGAATGTAACGACAGTGTCTGGGTCTTCTGTGACCTTAGGGAATACTGGGACACCCAAGTGTTCAGACATACTAATGGCTTTCTTGAAGCTTCTAGAGGGAAAGGCATTCCCTTTGACCAACAAGAAATCATCTCAGGAGTGTATGACTGTGGGGCATCTGGATATGTTTAACCACAACCAGTAAAGAGTTCAACGAATATATTGAAGATTGTGGGCTGCTCTTGACCCGAAAGTTAAGCGGGAGAAGAAATATATAACTGCTGCCCATAAATGCCCTGTAAGTGCCAGTGCAGGGTGGATGGTGGCAGTCTGAAATGCGTTTGTGATATCAGTTTTACTTAACCCGGCTTCCCCTCCCTGCTTGAGTGATAGTTGTCATGGTATGAACAATGGTGGCATACTGTAATGAAAACTCCTCGGAGGGTATGAGGGAGTTGAGATTATGGGGTAGTCGAGGCGTGAGGTGCAGATAAGTCTATGATCAGTTACAGTGTGAGGGAAGATTCCCTGTGACAATCCCAATGGGATTGCGCCACACTGTAAATGGTGTAGATCGGAGAGGCCCAGGTAGAAATATTTCTGCCATTTCTTGGGCCCTGAGTGTAATGCCAGCTGTTGGATGCTGCTGTGATGACTGCAAGTTAGGGCATTCTAGATTTCCCCAAAAGTATATGGCAATACCTGAACAGAAGGCCTTTAAAATCGGAGATTAGGAAATAAACTAAATGTCTGGAAGGGTGATAAGTTAGAAAGTACTGGAAATGCATAATGTTTACAGACGAGAAGTAAGGTTCAGGGTACATTTATTGGGACACATGGTTTTGCATGTGCCCTGACATATTGGGAACATATCTGCAACAGTCTGCATGCACTGAAACTACATGTGCCAACATGGAAATTGTTGCAAATCTGGGATTTGCCAAAGAGAATGAGACGACCCAATTTGTCTCTGGTAGTTCTCTATGTACTACCAGAGGTGCTAGAGCCTGGAGCCTGAAACGTGATCGTCCACTGTGTTGGGACAAAATTGTCCTGTGGGACTAGCAACATCTCCAAGTGAAAGTGTGTTGACTCTAGCTGGAGTGTTAGGTAGAGAGAAATCATTACCACCTGCTTGATACATACTAAAAAATATGAAGATAGCCATTATTATATGAACCCACAGTGTGCTAGTACTGGCTTGCTAGCTAAAGCCGCAAGGCGAAACAATTAATCCTTTGTTTGGTGACAGGTGAGGCCCTGCTAGTTGCCAAGTGGCTTGAGAGGCTCTATCTATGCAATGGCGCGAGGGGATTTTTGTGGCCACCAAACGTAGTGGCAGGATGTTGGCCTCTCGGTGACTGTAACCATAAAAAAGGGGAAGGGAGTGACAGGTGAGGTCCTCTCTATATGCGAGGCGGCTAACTCACGAGTGGCCCGATGGGTGTTTGCCTCCGAGCGTTGAGGCGGGGTGTTGGCCTCGCGGGACCACTATACGACAGGCGTAGATGCCAAGAAAGGAAAATATCTATTGGAAACCTATAGTCCCTAATTGCCAGTACGCTAAGGATATACCCAGGGGGAAACAGAAAATATATGTATATACCACATGAGCAGGTGTATGTACCTGGTAGTATGATTAGATACCCTTACTGGTCGTAAAGGTTATTAATACCTGTATCCCAGACGGGTAAAACAATGTATGAAAATCGAATATAGACATTTAAAAGCGTATATCCATATGTGTGTTATGCAAGTTTAATAGAGCAAAGTGCTCTGTCCCAATGTTTATTGTATGCTTGTAATGCCCCTGCTTGAAGGAAATTAACTTGTCGGGAGTGTTATATCATGTGTGATATGGAACACAACTGTACCCTGAAACATGAGTGTAGTGAACCATGACTGGCAGCTGAATAACCTAATAAGTGAAAATACATAATTGGAAGGACTTATATTTTAAGCGTGCAAATATTCCATATTAGACTCTGGAAAACTGCATAGTGCTTTAAATAGTATGTGTATTCTTGGGTAAATGTATGCGTATTGTCAGTAAATGTAACTAAATGCCTATGAAGGCAGGTATGCAGGAATGATATAGTAAGCATGATTTATAAGGAAGTGTTATTGTGTAATTATAATTATAGTGGGAATGTTATGAGGGGAATAACCATATGTCTGAAAAGCCTGTAGTATACCGTTTGACAGATAGAAGTCAGTATAAAAGTGAAAATGCTGTAGTTAGTTTGTTTGCTTATGAAGTGAAATAAAGTCTGAGAAGCCTGTAGTGCACTGAATGACCGGTAAGGGTCAGCATGTAGGCAAAAATGCCGTGGTTCGTTGGTTTGTACATGAAATGCAATAATGTCTGAGAAGCCTGTAGTACACCGAATGACCGGTAGGGGTCAGTGTGTAGGCACAAATGCAGTGGTTCGTTGGTTTGTACATGAAATGCAATAATGTCTGAGATGCCTGTAGTTACACCAAATGACTGGTAGGGGTCAGTGTCTTGGTGAAAATGCAGTGAAAATGCAGTGGTTTGTACATGAAATGCAAAAACTTCTAAGAAGCCTATAGTACACCGAATGACCGATAGGGGTCAGTGTCTAGGTGAAAATGCAGTGGTTTGTTGGTTTGTACATGAAATGCAATAATATCTGAGAAGCCTGTAGTACACTGAATGACTGGTAGGGGTCAGTGTGTAGGTTAAAATGCAGTGGTTAATTGGTTTGTACATGAAATGCAAAAACGTCTAAGAAGCCTATAGTACACCGAATGACCGATAGGGGTCAGTGTCTAGGTGAAAATGCAGTGGTTCCTTGGTTTGTACATGAAATGCAATAATATCTGAGAAGCCTGTAGTACACCGAATGACCGATAGGGGTCAGTGTGTAGGCGCAAATGCAGTGGTTCGTTGGTTTGTAGATGAAATGCAATAATGTCTGAGATGCCTGTAGTACCCGAATGACCGGTAGGGGTCAGTGTCTAGATGAAAATGCAGTGGTTCGTTGGTTTGTACATGAAATGCAATAATGTCTAAGAAGCCTGTAGTACACCGAATGACCGGTAGGGGTCAGTGTGTAGGCGCAAATGCAGTGGTTCGTTGGTTTGTACATGAAATACAATAGTGTCTGAGATGCCTGTAGTTACACCAAATGACTGGTAGGGGTCAGTGTCTTGGTGAAAATGCAGTGGTTTGTACATGAAATGCAAAAACGTCTAAGAACCTGTAGTACACCGATGACCGATAGGGGTCAGTGTGTAGGCACAAATGCAGTGGTTCGTACATGAAATGCAATAATGTCTGAGATGCCTGTAGTACACAGAATGACCGGTAGGGGTCAGTGTCTTGGTGAAAATGCAGTGAAAATGCAGTGGTTTGTACATGAAATGCAAAAAGTCTAAAAAACCTGTAGTACACCGATGACCGATAGGGGTCAGTATGTAGGCACAAATGCAGTGGTTCGTACATGAAATGCAATAATGTCTGAGATGCCTGTAGTACACAGAATGACCGGTAGGGGTCAGTGTCTTGGTGAAAATGCAGTGAAAATGCAGTGGTTTGTACATGAAATGCAAAAAGTCTAAAAACCTGTAGTACACCGATGACCGATAGGGGTCAGTATGTAGGCACAAATGCAGTGGTTCGTACATGAAATGCAATAATGTCTGAGATGCCTGTAGTACACAGAATGACCGGTAGGGGTCAGTGTCTTGGTGAAAATGCAGTGAAAATGCAGTGGTTTGTACATGAAATGCAAAAACGTCTAAGAAACCTGTAGTACACCGATGACCGATAGGGGTCAGTGTGTAGGCCCAAATGCAGTGGTTTGTACATGAAATGCAATAATATCTGAGAAGCCTGTACTACATTGAATGAGGACCGATAGGGGTCAGTGTGTAGGCGAAAAAATTGTATGTCGTTTGTAGTTTTAACCCAACAGATTTTTAACCAAAACAGATTTTTAACCAACAGATTTTACATAAACAGCTAGGTGAGTATAAGGTAACGAAATAACCGTGCAAAACGAAAGGAAACCGTAAAGTGAGGACCCGTGCTGTGTTGAACGCCGTGGGAACTAATCCTGGCGCGACAGGTGGGTCAACTTACGGTTTGAGAGTCCCTGAGACACCAAATGCGATGCTGACCGGAGAGAAAGCCACTGGATTAACGGAAATCCCTGCTGCAGGATTCATGGACACAGCTTGGAGTAAGAGACCTCATGGAGCAAAGGTGAAACCAAAATGGCGTCTTGTATGACCTGGAAGTGGATCTCATGCAAATGCTGACCTTGAACAGTCTATTCGTCTGACCAACAAAGGTAAGTAGGGAGAGGGGGAGTCCCTTTTATAGGTCTATAGCCCCTCCCACAACTTCAGGCCATGCCTTCCAATATGTGACAAACTCCCCTTTTTAAGGGAGTTTGCCATAAATTTTTGGAGGGGCCTGCTTGCCCACCTCCTGCCCTGTGACTATGGCCCCTGGGGGTATTGCCGTTTAAAAACCCTAGTTGGGCTTATAGGGTTTAATACACTCTTTCTGCCCCTTTAAAATCCTGTGGTAAAGGATCTGCCCTTTTCAAATGGCACTTCAAATACAGCCGAAGAGCCGAAGTAGTCGAAGTGGCCACCATTCGACATACGAACGCGTGGCGGTGGCCATTTGAATTCAGTCGAATGCGTTCAGCTGTGTTTGGTCGTCGAGTTCATGGAACTCAAATCGGATACGCAACGGCACGAACACCGCTGAACTTCAAGACTTCGACGGAAATCGAAGTGCGTTCAAATAATCGAACTCCTTGTTAACAGTGGATGTCTGCACGAACGGCTCCCATTCTTGCATTCGAACGGAACTTAGCATTTGAAACTATTGGAAACAGACCGGGCGCACAGCAAAATTCTGTAGAACTATTTTGGGCATGAAAGCCATGCTTGCGGTCGGTCAAATGTGACTTCCATGGAACTCTTGAACCCCTGCTCTGGGTGATTTTTGGATAGGTTGTTCACCCAGATTAGGGCTATGTAGGGATATAATTTATGGGGATATGTTGTTTTTTTGGGTACTTTTTGGGGTTTGTATAAAGGTATGTTTTTTCTGCCTGTGGATAATTAAGTTATTCCATTAGCTAGCTTAATTATATCACAGGCAGAGAGGAGGGCTTATACAAGATAGGTGGTTTAGGGATTCTGCTAGTGTGCCTAAAATAAAGGACAAAACATAGTGCAATATTGTCTGGAAGTGTTAATATATAATACTGCATTACACTCACAAATTCCAGATGATAAGAGCGTATTATAGGTGCCTCCCCACGATGTGGATGGGGGGTTACAAATCCACCTTCGATGATGACCGTAGGGTGCCCCGGCTACCAGGATGATCCAACAATCCAGCCAAACGCAAGCTCCCAAACAACGGTTTTATTCATACAAACACAGTATGGAGGAAAAATAAATGCATAAAACAAATATAAAAACAATATAAAAAGTTCACAGGTCCCAAGCATTTCGTTCTTTGCCAAGAACTTCCTCAGGGACCACTTTTGTATAAAACAGCAATCAATATGCAACAAACCAAAAGGCAATCTAACATACCACTCTCCCCAGTCCTCTATAAATAGGGCTAGTCTTCTCATTTGCTCGTGGATTTCCACTCCATGTGTAACTCCTTAACCGGCAACGAGCAGCTTCTCCGTATTATCACCATGCACTTCTGTGTTTAATCACGTGTTCCGCTTGTGTTCCACGTGGCGTACATCCAACATGGCCGTGCGTTCCAAATAATGAAGATATTACAGACAAGAGGACTGTTAGTACAAATCTCATATCGTTATAGCCAATAGAGCAGTTCGTCCTTCATGTAAATTATATGTAAAAACAATATAAAAATCATAACAAACAGCTTCCTATCCAAGCATCCGATTCATTTATATACAAACTTAGTAATTAATGTTGCCACTTCTCATACTTCATAGTAATTTTGTCCCAAATTCATATATGAATTAGTACATAATAAGTGACATACTTACTATTGTGAAAAATAAATGTGTATATAAACCATTATACAGGGAGTGCAGAATTATTAGGCAAGTTGTATTTTTGAGGATTAATTTTATTATTGAACAACAACCATGTTCTCAATGAACCCAAAAAACTCATTAATATCAAAGCTGAATATTTTTGGAAGTAGTTTTTAGTTTGTTTTTAGTTATAGCTATGTTAGGGGGATATCTGTGTGTGCAGGTGACTATTACTGTGCATAATTATTAGGCAACTTAACAAAAAACAAATATATACCCATTTCAATTATTTATTATTACCAGTGAAACCAATATAACATCTCAACATTCACAAATATACATTTCTGACATTCAAAACAAAACAAAAACAAATCAGTGACCAATATAGCCACCTTTCTTTGCAAGGACACTCAAAAGCCTGCCATCCATGGATTCTGTCAGTGTTTTGATCTGTTCACCATCAACATTGCGTGCAGCAGCAACCACAGCCTCCCAGACACTGTTCAGAGAGGTGTACTGTTTTCCCTCCTTGTAAATCTCACATTTGATGATGGACCACAGGTTCTCAATGGGGTTCAGATCAGGTGAACAAGGAGGCCATGTCATTAGATTTTCTTCTTTTATACCCTTTCTTGCCAGCCACGCTGTGGAGTACTTGGACGCGTGTGATGGAGCATTGTCCTGCATGAAAATCATGTTTTTCTTGAAGGATGCAGACTTCTTCCTGTACCACTGCTTGAAGAAGGTGTCTTCCAGGAACTGGCAGTAGGACTGGGAGTTGAGCTTGACTCCATCCTCAACCCGAAAAGGCCCCACAAGCTCATCTTTGATGATACCAGCCCAAACCAGTACTCCACCTCCACCTTGCTGGCGTCTGAGTCGGACTGGAGCTCTCTGCCCTTTACCAATCCAGCCACGGGCCCATCCATCTGGCCCATCAAGACTCACTCTCATTTCATCAGTCCATAAAACCTTAGAAAAATCAGTCTTGAGATATTTCTTGGCCCAGTCTTGACGTTTCAGCTTGTGTGTCTTGTTCAGTGGTGGTCGTCTTTCAGCCTTTCTTACCTTGGCCATGTCTCTGAGTATTGCACACCTTGTGCTTTTGGGCACTCAGTGATGTTGCAGCTCTGAAATATGGCCAAACTGGTGGCAAGTGGCATCGTGGCAGCTGCACGCTTGACTTTTCTCAGTTCATGGGCAGTTATTTTGCGCCTTGGTTTTTCCACACGCTTCTTGCGACCCTGTTGACTATTTGAATGAAACGCTTGATTGTTCGATGATCACGCTTCAGAAGCTTTGCAATTTTAAGAGTGCTGCATCCCTCTGCAAGATATCTCACTATTTTTGACTTTTCTGAGCCTGTCAAGTCCTTCTTTGACCCATTTTGCCAAAGGAAAGGAAGTTGCCTAATAATTATGCACACCTGATATAGGGTGTTGATGTCATTAGACCACACCCCTTCTCATTACAGAGATGCACATCACCTAATATGCTTAATTGGTAGTAGTCTTTCGAGCCTATACAGCTTGGAGTAAGACAACATGCATAAAGAGGATGATGTGGTCAAAATACTCATTTGCCTAATAATTCTGCACTCCCTGTACATGTCCATATTGTGCTTTCTTTATACGTAGTTTTTCCTTATTCAACGTATGTATGATTTTTAAAATTTTTTAGGTTTTTTAAACATGAAAACCATATATTTATATGTATAACTAGGAAAGAGTCTAAACATCATTAGGGATCCTTACTCCAAAAAGAGAGAGGAGGGCTTGCTGACTGTATGTGAGAGTGTTTTGGTGTTAATTATTGTTTCTATTGGCTTTTGTAACTTTGTGTCCTGTGTTCCACAAGGTCCACGTGGGTGGTAACTGTAACGCATCGCCTGGCACCCCGACTGGGTACCTCCGTTGAAAGATGCTCCTAGCGCTTCCTGAGGACTCCAAGCACTGCAGCAGACACCACAATCACCGAACCAGAGAAGCGTATACCTTCTCTCAAGCATATGAATGCTGTAGACAGTTGAATAGGAAACATACGAATAGGTTTACTCTCCTAGCAGTCAAACTGGAACAGCATACAATAAATCCTTCCCCCAATAATGAGACGACACTTCACTTTGAGGGTTAAACAGGAACTCTCTGTACTGTCACATACAGTCTCTTTTATTCCCAATCCACAAACATAGTACAGCCCACAGGGCGTTACAAAACAGCCAGTCAATCCATACAATACACCCAGACACTCCCACACAAAATCCTCCCCTCTGGCTGTGATATGATAGCCAGAGAAATACAGTTTCATAAAACACATCACAGGTGTGACGAGACCAATCTCGCCACATTGCATTGGAGAAGCCTGGTTGCTCGCCTGCTGCCTCTGGACTATGGCCCCCCTGTTAAAAGACATCAAAAGCTTCATTCGTGCTTTTCTGCCTGGGGTTCGGTAGATTTGTTTGAATGTGTTATACCCCAGATAGGAATCCCATGGAGCCCATTCGCATGAAACTGACTGTAAAGACTTTGGCTCCATGGCGATTAAACTGTATTCGTGTGGTCTGAGCGCCATTCACTTAATAATGTGCGCTCAGACCTGAGCTATCTGGGGATATGTTACATGTCTGTGTTTTATGTAATAAATGTGACTTTATGTATTTTATAGTGTTTTGTGTCTTTTTGCAACTATGTGCTTAATGGAGTCTTGTGTCTATCCTGGGAGATAATTGAATTACTTATCTCCAGGATAGAAGACTCTGAAACTGGTTTGGGCCAGAAAGCCATGCTTCATTTAGTCACAAAGGACTTTTTACTAACTTTTGAACCCTTTGTCTGATTTGTGCCATTTTTGAATATGTTGTTCCCCTGAATGGATTGATTGAGAATATGTAATTTTATGTGAATGTGATGTATGGTTTTGGAGTTATGAAAGTTGGGTAGAAAGTATGTTTTTAACTGTATGTATAATTGAGTTTCCTCTCAGGATAAGGGGAGGGAATATGTGGGATGTAACTGTGATGTGATTGGTTGTTTTATACCTCCCTGTGGGTGGTCCTGTATTTGAAACACTGTAATAAAACCAGGCTGGGTGTGCCAGCACCTCAGACCACTGCTTGACCCTCAACACGGAGCCTTGTCTCGTTCTTGGGGGGATTCACTGTATGCTGTTAGAGACTGATTGCCAGGAGTGTAAGCTGATTGTCTGCTTTTCCTGTTCGCCTGCTAGCAGCTATTTGGGAGGTTCCAGTTCGGGAGTTGGAGTGCTATTTTGTATCCAGTTTGGGAGTTTGGTGTTCTGCAGTAGCTGTGCCTGTATCTCTGGAAAGGGGGCCGATCGCCTAAACGGTTTTTACCCCTTGTGTGCAAAACGGTCCGTTACAATTGGTGGCAAGCGGCGGGATCGTTCCCACAGACTACAGGACAGCTACAGGCAACACCATTCCGTGGATTTACAATTTGAGGGCAACGCATGTCTGAGTACAGCGACCCTGACAGCAACAGAATGGAACCAGCAGTGTCATACGAAGAGGAGGACCTGGATGGCCGGGATGCATTAAGGAAAAGCATCTGGTACCAGGCCCTGGATAATGTACAATACCAGCGGGGCGAGAGTCTCCCCAGTGAAGAGCAGCGGTTGCAGAAGCAAGTGGCCCTGTGGATGCCCTTCCTGGGAGAGCAGCCCCTGGATGAATGGATGAAGGAATTGGAGCACTGGGTATGGCAGGAGATTTGGCTGGAAGATGCCTACCAGGCGCTCTGGTGGTATGGGGCACAGTACCTGCCCTGGACAGCCGAGCATGACAAGCCAGAGGGAGAGGAGTTTGATGGTCCTGGCTTGTTATGGGAGGCTTTTTCAGAGCCTGAATTTGGGAGCCCTACACAAGCCCGGTTCAGTGATCTCTTGGAGTGGAGGGAGAGCAGGTATGACTGGGACGACACTCACGACATTGAGCAAGACCTGGCTCACCTAGCAACCCTGGAGTGGGAACTGGAGCAGGACTACCGAGATCTCTTCCACTCCATTGAGAAGATTCAGCAGGACAGCAAGGTGACAGATCCAGTTCCAGACCCATTCAGCTGGCAAGACATTGTTGATATTTTCTGGGAAGAACCCCAGGTGGCCGGTAGAGATGGGACCGAGGTCTCTCCACCGGTCCTGCAGGGAATTGGGAGCCCAGTCTCCATTCCCCAGCGGCAGTGTGATGTGCCGGGAATTGGGAGCCCAGTCTCCATTCCCCAGCGGCAGTGTTATTGGTTGGGAATTGGGAGCCCAGTCTCCAGTCCCCAGCGGCAGAGTATCCAGCAGGGAATAGAGAGCCCAGTCTCCCTTTCCCAGCAGCAGGACACTGTATTGGGAGCGGAGACAGTCGGTCTCCCTCCACAGAGGATGAAAGTATGTATGGGAGAGGAGCTTGTTACCACATCTCCCCAGCGGTGGATCATTAATGGGCAGGGAATAGAGAGCTCGGTCTCCTTTCCCCAGCGGCAGAGTGTTCTATCGGGAGAGGAGCCTGTTACCCCCTCTCCCCAGCGACAGCTTAGAGTATCCAAAGGGGAGACAGTTGGTCTCCCTCTCCAGCAGCAGAGCTGTGTAACCAAAGGGGAGACAGTCGGTCTCCAGCAGCAGAGCTCTGTAACCAAAGGGGAGACAGTCGGTCTCCAGCAGCAGGACTGTGTATCTAAAGGGGAGACAGTCGGTCTCCCCCTCCAACAACCAGGCTTCAACCAGGCTACCCTCCCAGTAGCGCTGGCAACAGGGCAGAGTGACGCTGGTCTCTGCCCACGCAGCATCCCACCAAGTCAACGTACCCGTACCCAGCACAGCCGTGGTGAGGCACCTGGACATGGACAAGTTTCTCCTCTACCCAGGTGCAGCAACTATTTATTGTGGGTGGGCTGTGCTGTTGATTGTGTTTTGTGGGTGGGCTGCTGGACTAACAAGGGCACTGACCGGCAGGAGGTCAGATACCCTGTTAGTCTGTTTGGAAAAGGGGAGAGATGTGACGAGACCAATCTCGCCACATTGCATTGGAAAAGCCTGGTTGCTCGCCTGCTGCCTCTGGACTATGGCCCCCCTGTTAAAAGACATCAAAAGCTTCATTTGTGCTTTTCTGCCTGGGGTTCGGTAGATTTGTTTGAATGTGTTATACCCCAGATAGGAATCCCATGGAGCCCATTCGTATGAAACTGACTGTAAAGACTTTGGCTCCATGGCGATTAAACTGTATTCGTGTGGTCTGAGCGCCATTCACTTAATAATGTGCGCTTGGACCTGAGCTATCTGGGGATATGTTACATGTCTGTGTTTTATGTAATAAATGTGACTTTATGTATTTTAAAGTGTTTTGTGTCTTTTTGCAACCATGTGCTTAATGGAGTCTTGTGTCTGTCCTGGGAGATAATTGAATTACTCTCCAGGATAGAAGACTCTGAAACTGGTTTGGGCCAGAAAGCCATGCTTCATTTAGTCACAAAGGACTTTTTACTAACTTTTGAACCCTGGTCTGATTCATGCCATTTTTTAATATGTTGTTCCCCTGAATGGATTGATTGTGAATATGTAATTTTATGTGAATGTGATGTATGGTTTTAGAGTTATGAAAGTTGGGTAGAAAGTATGTTTTAACTGCATGTGTAATTGAGTTTCCTCTCAGGATAAGGGGAGGGAATATGTGGGATGTAACTGTGATGTGATTGGTTGTTTTATACCTCCCTGTGGGCGGTCCTGTATTTGCAAGACTGTAATAAAAACCAGGCTGGGTGTGCCAGCACCTCAGACCACTGCTTGACCCCTTGTCTCGTCTTTGGGGGGATTCACTGTATGCTGTTAGAGACTGATTGCCAGGAGTGTAAGCTGATTGTCTGCTTTTCCTGTTTGTCTGCTAGCAGCTATTCGGGAGGTTCCAGTTCAGGAGTTGGAGTGCTATTTTGTATCCAGTTCGGGATTCTGGTGTTCTGCAGTAGCTGTGCCTGTATCTCTGGAAAGGGGGCCGATCGCCTAAACGGTTTTTACCCCTTGTGTGCAAAACGGTCCGTTACAACAGGGACCCCAAAACATGCAATAACCCCATAAAAAGTATGGGTGAACCACATAGCCAAAATTCACCCAGATCCGTTCAGTACTTTGGAAAATACAGTTTAATGCAGATTCTGCAGAACATATACAGGCTAAATAAAAAAACAATCACTGTATAATGTTGTGACAGACCCATCTGTCTGGATTACAAATGCTTTGTTCGCCTGTTTTGCCGGTTACATGAATTTCCCCATTCGTATGCTTTATTCAAGGGAATGTCGGTTTTGTCGAACGGAACTACCGAACGGACGGCCACCCAGAAGAGAAGTGTGCTGCTGGTTAACCTATTGATCCCAATTAGAGCGTTGCGGTTAACCACAGACACTTCTCAATTAAAAACCGAATGCCGGGTGGTCGTCGTTCGTATGTCGACCACGAGGCGGCGGCCATTTTGTCCATGCGAACGACCAGCGGTGTTCAACGATTATTTCATGGATCTGAAAACGGACACTTTTTCAGCCGAACACCGCTGAAGCCGTCGACCTCCCCTTCTCAATCGACAAAAGCATGCGAATGCCAGCCGTTCGGGAGATTCAACCACACGAATGGACTTAACCCAGATAGCCGTCCCATGGAGTCAATCGCATACCGAAGAACTGAAAGAGACTTTGACTCCATGGCGATTGAACTGTGCGAATGGGATCTGAGCGCTATTCTCCAATAATGTGCCCTCAGATCCAGGCTATCTGGGGATATGCAATACGAATGTAATATGTTCGGCAGTTATGAAGTTATGGATTTTCATGTGTTTTGTGACTTGTGTTTAAAATGGCGATTGCCTCTGCTCGGGGAGATAATTGAGTTACTTCCCAATTATCCCTCGAGCAGAGGGGAGGGAACTGTGATGCATGCTGGGAATATTGTGGGGATGTATGTCCAAAATGTCCCCATGTCCTTCTGTGATTTCAGTCTCCCATTTGGTCCCCTAGGGGAGTGTCAACCAAGTGGGAGACCTGCATAAATACCGGGCAGGTAGCCCACAGTAACTCAGTTCGTGTTTTACCCTCAAAGCGGAGCTTGGTCTCGTAATTGGGGGGATTTGGTTACCAGCGACTAGAGACTGCTTATGTGGATTATTTGCCGCTTGGGAGATATTGACGTTCGGTTACTATTTGCCGTTCGTGGATTTGCAGTTCGTGAAGGGAATTAGCCATACAGGTACTGTTCGGGAGTTTGGAGTATTCCCTGGCTGGCGGTTCGCATGGTTTTACTATACCCGCTACCCGACCACATTATTGCGAACGGGGAATACTCGCTAAACGGCGGTTTGTACATTTCATTACTGGAGGTACCGTAACAAATGTGTCCCCTGCTGTATAGTCCAAAACCACCGCACGTTGTCTCTGTGCAACAAATACTGGCGAGATGGCACCGTGTTGAAAAGTCCAAACAGTGTCTGTGAGTTAAAATGGCCACCATCCATTGTTCTCACCATGTGCTTCTGATACAGGAAATGGTGGCCACCCAGTAACTCCACAGTATGTCCCCAGATGGTTCTTAAAAGGGCCAGCAGCAGCACAACACAAATCCATTATGCCCAAACCATGTCCCTAAAGGGCAATACATTATTAACAGTGCATTACATTACACGCTATAACATACAATAGGAACCCCATACCGGCAACCCTTAAAGAGACAGTACAAAATAATGTCCAAGTGGCTAGGTTTGCCACAGTAACCTTGTGGGGAAAAACTGTGTAAAAGAAGCAGCTGTATCATTAGTTTTACTTCACCCTCAATTTAGAGTCCTGTCTCTTATTGGGGGAAACAGCTACAAGGGATTGCTATGCTCTTCATACTCCCGTGGATAATCACTAAGATCTTTTAAGAGCTTGTTCCTGTTTCACTCTCTGGGGAAAGACAGGTTCACCCACTGGAACCTGGAGCCTTGTCATAGGTCCAGGGTGGGCAGGAGACTGCGAGATCCCAACCAAGCTGCGGCGGTTCGTGGGGTCTGCGGTGGTTATGGTCTCTGGTGGAGTGCTTGGAGCCCTCAGGAAGCTCTAGGAGCATCCTTCAACGGATGTACCCAGTCGGGGTGCCAGGAGATCTGTTACACCATACATTACAAGTTATATTATACATTACAATTAATATTATACATTACAATTTATATTATATATTACAATTAATAGTATACATTACAAGTTATATTATATAGTAAAACACCAACTGCCGTTGGCCCAGCACATTGAGCAGACTCTAGGAAGGGATTGTCAGCGTATATTTAATTACTTTTTGGGAGGAATTTCAGTTTAACATGTGGGGAACCTGAGGAAGATGCAATTTGAACATGCACCGAAACGCACAGTTTTTTATTTTTGATTGGGTAGCACTAGAGCTTATTATTTTCATGTTTCTTGTAGGGGTTTCCTTACAAGGTAGGCAGGACGGTATGGTGGTAGGCTTTATTAAGTCGAGGTAACATAGCTAGCCATGAGCCTGCTCTCTAGCCTGACCCTGGGTTGGTTTTGATCAGCAAGCTGAGCCCCTGCTGGTGTAGAGAGCTGCTCTTAGAAAGGAATGGGTCCTGGGTGGGTCTATGACACTAAGAATGGGACGTGTTACTAGAAATGTAAGAGACTACGCTATTGGAAACCCAGGTATTTAACTACTTCTCATTTTTAGAATTAATTTATAAGATCTGATGCGCAGGTAGCAGTAACCAGTAACGAGGGATTCAATACCCTCTGATCTTATTGCGCTATTGAAGACCATTTTTTCTGGTCTATTGTTTTCTCTTGTCCTCTCTTTGTTATAGTTGGATACAATTGCTGCGTTCCAGCCTTCTAGACTTGGGCAACTTCTTTTTGTATTATTTGTGAATAGTAGTAGGGCTGGTGAGATAGCTCAGTGGGCTAATGCATTATCGGTAGTGTGGCGGAACCAACCTCACCACTATGTTCTGGAGAAGCCTGGTTGCTCGCCTGCTGCCTCTGGACTATGGCCCCATGTTAAAAGCTTGTATTTTCCCCTGCAGAAAGGCTTGTTCATGCCTTTCTGCCTGGGTGTTCGGTAGATTGAATCTCAATAATCTTCAATAGCTCCTGGCGATATTTCCTGGGTACCACCAGCTGCTTGGTGGTAGTAGGAACGGTACCTGTAGATACTTTCTTTGCTATGCAAAATAACAGTCCCCGCTCCTAGATAAACTGTTCCTCCCCAAACCCTGCCTGACTCGTGGCCAATCAATCACTATAGGTCTGAAGGGTAGGATCAGAAACTACTATCCTCCCAAACTCGGCGGGGATATCCTAGGGCAAGGGGATCAGGGTTCTGGGAGATCCATGTGGGACTGGAGTACGGGACTACGTGGCAAGCACCCCCGGACTGGTCACGGGACTACGTGGCCTACCTGAGCCTCAGAGTGTGAGCCGTTCTGGGAGGTGCATCACCTGGTAGGTTTCTTCAGGGCCATCGAGGTGCACATATGAGGAGGTAAGGTGGCCCACTTTGTTACCGAGTAGCACATCTGCTGGTAGTTCGTTCATGAGCCCGACTTCCACTCTCTTGTCTCCTGCGCCCCAGTCGAGGTGAACGTGGACAGTGGGTAGACGGTTCCCCCTGCTACCCGCACAGCAATTTTTTACTAATAAAAAGAATGCTGGAGGGGGCGGGGCATGACTGTCATGGTGGAGAAATGTGCTTTGAGCGAGCTCCTTTGCAATTTGCAGCTGCACGCAACCTGAGCTACATCGAACCCAGCGACCTGCCTGTTTATTGCGCTAGCTGATATACACTGCAGGTGTTAGGGGGAAGACTGAAGCACAGTTTGGAGCATCAGGCAGGAGAGGCGGCCAATCTCCCAGCCTGGAGTGGCCCTGCAGCGTGCCACATTGTGCAGGTGCCCCGCTCCCCCCCCCTTTTGGGCCGGCGGAGGTGATCCTTCCCTAACAGGCACTCAAGGTGAAGCCACTGAGGCTGATGGAAACTCATGTCGAGGTACCAAAAATGGTGGACGCCCTGTGGCACCCTGACCTACCCAAAGAGAAGCCTGATCTCCAGTCTAGGTTGGATATCATCCTTAAAAACGTCTGGCTGAAGCTGGAGCAAAAGGATGCACCAAGAGGTTCCACAGCAGCCGACATGATACTCCCCTTCTAGGCGGAATCCAATCCTGCAAGAGCAGTCCGTGGCTCCGGCTATGATAAAGGCCCCAAAATGGCAGCAATTGAAGCGGCGTCCATCGCACCGGTTGCGTGCACCACATGAACAGGCATGGCCACGACACACCTGAGGTGGTGGTGGGGACCTCGACCCTGGTGAGTGGCTTGGCCATCCGGCCCACCCTGAAGCCTGGAAGTTCCTGTCATCTCTCTATAAAACCGGACTGTGCTCTGTCCCTTGAGGGCATAGGTTGAGCTGAGCTGTACGGTGGAACCCTTTGGATCTCATGACCAATTACTATTTTTCCTTGTTTGTTCTGATTATTTTCCTTTCTCTTTCTTTTTATTAATTATTATTATTAATATAGCCAACATATTAATTTTTTTTTGGCCCGCGACTATTAGTGTCTATTGCTACCTTACCGGGGGGCCTCCTAGGGTAATAATGCTGACAGTTCAGCAACAATCTACTACACTGTAATGGATCACCTGGCACCCCGACTGTGTACCTCCGTTGATGGATGCTCCTAGCGCTTCCTGAGGACTCTAAGCACTCCAGCAGACACCATAACCACCGTAGACTCCTTCAGGTAGCAGAACAGGAACAAACTCTTAGAAGTGATTATCCAATGGAGCATGCAGAGCATAGCAATCCCTTGTAGTGATATAGCTGGTTACCCCCAATAAGAGACAGGACTCTAGATTGAGGGTGAAGAAGAACTTTTTTTATGCACATTTTGCACACATAGTACTGCCCACAGGGTTTTGCAAAACAACCAATCAATACGTACAATACACTCAGACACTCCCAGCAAATACATACAAAATAACTTAATTATCACAGGCAGAAAATATACAGTTTTTACAAAATATTACTAACTTCCAAAATATACATGCCATCCACATAAAACATACATTTTCAGAATCAGCATACTTTAAATATAAACATACTCAAAAATCATACAAATCCCTCCAGTATTTAAAAAGTTAGCTGGGAGTCCTTTATGACCGACCGCAAGCACATTTTCATGCCCAAAACAGTTCCATGGATTTGGGCTGTGCTTGCGGTCGGTCATTTGGGTCTATTTTACACTGAGAAAATGGCAAAGTCCTATTCGAACGAGCGTTCGAATCTTCGAACAGGACTTAGTCTCCAGCCGCAGTGTCGAAGTGGAGGAGAAGGTACGGGTCAGCGGTGTTCGTGCAATTGGGTAGACGAAAACAGTTCCATAGATTTGGCTGCACGCAACTCTGACCGCGTTCGAAAGAGTTAAAATGGTGTTCGTTTGTCAAATGGCGACTACTTTGGCTGTATCCGAAGTGCCAATTTAAAGTTGCAACACTGCTCCAAAGTAATTAAAGGGAACAGCATTATAAAAATCCATTATGCCCAAATCAGTTCCTGAGGGCAATACATCCCAGGGGCCATAGTCACATGGCAGGAAGCTTCTCCGGCTTCTCCATAACCCAGTGGCGAGGTTAGTTTCGCCACATACACAATCTTATGATATTTTGATGCCGCACTCTCAAACATGTTACACAGGGCTCTATATTTAATTAATATCCTGTTTCTTTCACCCCATGGCTTAATACAAATACAGTCAGATTGCAAGCCTTACACATACCGTATAGCTCCTCTGCTGACTACTAGTAATGCATCCTCTCTTACTAAAATTATAAAAGTTATGCCGTCTCCTGGGAGCCACACTGTTTTCTATTATATGTAATACTCAAGCCTGTATTGTTATATGTGCACAACAAAAATAAAGAATTATAAATAAATACATACAAGAATAGTGGAACTGTATCCAAAGACTTGTTGCCCCATGCAAATGACTAAACTGTAATATTACATCAAACTGTAGCTGTGTATCTAAAGGGGAGATGGTCGGTCTCCCCCTCCAGCAACCAGGCTCCAACCAGGCTACCCCCACAGTAGCGCTGGCACCAGGGCAGAGTACCGCTGGTCTCTGCCCACTCAGCAACCCACCAAGTCAGCTTACCAGTACCCAGCACAGCCGTGGTGAGGCACCTGGACATGGACAAGCTTCTCCTCTACCCAGGTGTAGTAACCATTTATTGTGGGTGGGCTGTACTGCTGATTGTGTTTTGTGGGTGGGCTGCTGGACTAACAAGGGCACTGACCGGCAGGAGGTCAGATACTCTGTTAGTCTGTTTGGAAAAGGGGAGAGATGTGACCAGACCAATCTCACCACATTGCATTGGAGAAGCCTGGTTGCTCGCCTGTTGCCTTTGGATTATGGCCCCATGGTAAAACTTGTATTTTCCCCTGCAGAAAAGCTTGTTTATGCCTTTCTGCCAGGGTGTTCGGTAAATTCTATGTACCGAACAAACGCACGAATGACTGGACCACCTGGGAGCTGGAGTGTGTCAGCGATTTACCTCCCAGAAGCTGCGGTTAACCGCAGCTTAATTGACAATCAATGGGTGGTCGTGGTTACACCTAGCCGCCACACGATGGCGGTGTTATGGAAGCTCCCTGGGTAGCCAGCGCTTGTTCTACCCAGCGGCAGGACACCGAAAGCGGACACTTTAGCTTCCAAGCCCCGCTGAGGCTGGAGGTCTGCAAACCCGTTCGGGTACCGAACAACGGAGCATTCGGGACTTTTAGTGTTGGGATGTATTCGGTGTAAAAGTACCCAGATAGCCTCCATGGAGCCTGTTCATGGAATTAAAGACTTTGGCTCCATGGCGATTAAACTGTATTCCTGTGGTCTGAACGCCATTCGCTTAATAATGTGCGCCCAGACCTGAGCTATCTGGGGATATGTTAAATGTATATATTTATTGTAACCTTTCTAACATGGGGGATTTAACAGTAATTCCTATATTGGTATCCCCACGTGCATAATGGCGATTTGCCTTTGTCCTGGGAGATAATTGAATTACTTCTCAATTATCTCCAGGGCAGAGGGGAGGAAGCCAGGATGCATTGTGGGAATATAATGTAACTGTATGTCCTAAATTGATACTTGTCCGTCCTTTGTCACATCTCCCATTTGGTCCCCTAGGGGAGTGTCCACCAGGTGGGAGACCTGCATAAATACTGGGCAGGTAGCCCTCATTAAACAGACCACTGCTTGACCCCCCCTTGTCTCGTCTTTGGGGGGATATACTGTATGCTGATAGAGACTGATTGCTAGGAGTGTAAGCCGCTTGGATGCTTTTCCTATTGGTCTGCTAGCAGTTATTCGTGAGGTTATAGTTCGTGAGTTTGGAGTGCTATATTGTATGCAGTTCGGGAGTTTAGAGCATTCCCTTATATGCGGTTCGGCGGATTGGTGTTCCACAGTAGCTGCCTGTGTCTCTGGAAGGGGAAGATCTCCTAAACAGCGGTTTAACCTTTTTATGCTGAGGGTGCCGTTACAATTACTGTTTATACTGCTCAGGTTTTTGGGATACATTTTGCAACTTGTTACCAACACAAAGCAACGAATTGTATAATTAATAAGCCCCAAACTTTAAATTAACTGAGAACTCTAAATTTACACTGAATGCTATGAACTATCATCTCGTCAAACTAAAAATGTCCAACTTGAACAAAGTTTTGGAGGGAGGAAATTGTAAGCTAAACACGTCAAAAATTCCTAGCTATCCCTGAATTCCTCATCACATGTCTACTGGGAGCAATGTGCCTTCCATCTCAGAGAGTCCATAACTGATAAATAAAGTGCAAATCATTGAAACTTGGTCAAGTATTCTTTATTTTTGGCTTTTATTTATTAACGCCTCATGGAATTATTTGACCATACAATAGGAAATAGATCTCAGTTGCCTATAATACACTTCTTAATTAAAGTTGTTGGATAATCATTGGAAATACAATTAGCAATATAAAGCAGGACCT
Organism: Pelobates cultripes; assembly: GCA_933207985.1. NCBI lineage: Eukaryota > Metazoa > Chordata > Amphibia > Anura > Pelobatidae > Pelobates > Pelobates cultripes. Next base: position 324,424,068 of record OW240916.1, read on the forward strand.
GACGTATATCCGAATGTATGTGCTGAGCTCTGTCCATGGTGCTGACAGGGGTCAGACAAAAGGAATAACTTCACGTCTAAAAATCAATGCCCTGCTAACAATTCAATCCAGTCTCACATATTCTGTTCGGAAACCACATTTTTAGTAAATTCTTTTTAAATGGATTCATAGCTTACATTTGTCATTTCTTGCTTTCCTATTTGATTTAAATATATGTTTTTGTTTTTTTTAAAGTTTCCCAACTGTATGTTGAAAGCTATAATTTCATCTCGTACATCTTTCAACAAAGCTGAACTACAGAATGTAAACTATAATAATTCACTTCTTATCGCTTTATTGTAACAAAGTGCTGTTAATGGACCTAGAGTCTAATCAACTTGCTGCAGATCTCTTGACAAATACTGAGTGCCTCAAATGAATGAAATTAAGGGATATACTATTTTTAGCCAGGGGTGATTTTGGTGAAGACTGTGGATTTTCCATCAATTAAATAATTAGAATGGCCAGAGACTAGACTAATCCAAATCTAGGAGCTGTTTCAGGGTAAAATAAACAGTTGATAAAAGTCCTGCTCTCTGGGAACATGGAAGCCAGGTATTGGTTGCAACTGGCACTATTCATGTTAACAAGCCATGACTACTGTAATCAGGTATATATCGTACTATTCCCAGTAAGGAGAGATGAAGAATGCAGTGACTCATTACCAAAACACTGAATTAAGAAACATCACCGATGGACTACAAAATTCACTTCCTTCTTCCTCACATTACATTGTGAGATGGAACACGTCTCATTACATCCACTCATGGTTTAGTCACCATTTTACATATTGTCATATATTATTTATTGTCAATCAGGCTGTTGGACACATACTTCAAGAGTCTAATTTATATTTTGTCTCTCCAAGATGGTGTTTACATCTGATGGAAAAGCTATTTACATCTTCTAGCTTACCTTAAATCCTCTCAATTTGGTTTTCATAAAGTATTTCAGAGTTATGGAATTCAGTAGAATTCTGAAGGGCAGTTCTGCTGAATCCCATAACTCTGAAATATTTCATGGACAAATCACAAAACAAATGAAACAGATTATGGACAAACAATTTTGTTTATTTTGTGACTGAGTTCCATCTGTTTCATCGAAAAAACATGATTGATGGGGCAACAAAAAGATGAATAATGGCCAGGGGACAGCCACTAAATGTTGATTTTATTCACAGAACATAGGGATAAAAGGGCAGTAATAAAATCTATGTGTGTGTGTGTGTGTGTATATATATATATATATATATACACATTTGTTCTCTTCTGTTTGTTGCCTCTATTAGTAACTTCTGCTCACTTGTTCCATGAACCAAATGGTGGGAAAATGGGCTTATCAGTGTGCTTCAATATATATAGATATTGTGGCAGAACCGCTGCCTGATCGTGGATCTCCTCTTTCTGCTACGATGTGTTTCCCTGTGTTTTCATGTATTGTGTCTGCTGTACCCTGTACCCTCATTTAGAACGCTAGGTGAGAATGTTCACAACATAAGTGTGAAACGACAAACCACAAGGGAAACGATTAATGAGGGCTCCCCTGGGTGGCCGCCATTCGTACAGACGAACGCCAGCCAGGGGGAGCCTTTGTGGATTGTTTCCCGACTCATTCATCTCCCAAATGAGGACCTCCCTGGTGCCCAATTAGAACGTTCACACCGATTAGAAAGAACATTTTCGCTTGCAACATAGGTGTGAAACTGCAAGGGAAGTAATCAATGAGTGATCCCCTGGGTGGCCGCCATTCGAACAGACAAACACCAGCCAGGAGAAGCATGCATACCCTGAAAGGAGATGCTTCCCTTGTCTGGGTTTCACACTGGGACCTCGCGAACAGGTAATAGTCGAGGGAAGTACCACTGTGAGAATCCCTGATGTTGGTGTGGACACTTTTGGGACCCGGGCTAGTTGGTAGGCTTTTCTGTGTCTGGGAGACAAAGAGACAATCTCTTTTCCCACGCCTTGGCTCGCAGGCACAGAGGCTCCTGGGAAGAAGACCCCTGTCACTTTGGGCGGGAGACCCATAGTCTGAGTGGCGGGCTTTCCATATTTGGGAGACAAAGGACCAACGACCCCCCGTTCTTGTGCTTGGGCTCCCTGGTGTAGGATCCTGGGATACAACTCCTGTTTGTGTGAGTTGAAGACCCCTTGCATGGGGCTATGCATAAAGGCTGTGTGTGGCCAATAAAATTGTGTTGTACCTCCAGGACTGTGTGTTGTTCAGTTACTGGGGAGAAATGGGTCTCTTTATATTATAAATGGTTCAAGACCAGCTGAAGGAAGGAAATTAGGGAAGGTAACCGGTCGGATTACCCGTGGTCCGCTACAGATATATTTGTATAATGTATATGTAGTGGAATAGATGCCTTTTATATACTTTTTATTCTGTTTGTTTGGCTGTCCATACCCCCCTGTTCGTGTACTGAAACCCCATCTTTGTGGTCTATGTGTTCGCACCTTTTAACAACCGACCACCCCTTGCTGTTAATCGCAGAACACTTGTTAAGGAAATTGTTTGTCTCTCGAAGGCGAGCAGCGGTACATGGTCGTCGACAACATGGAACTGTTTTCGGCTACACAAACCCGCGAACGCCGGTAAACTAGTACCGCTGCTCATCCAACTTCCCAAACCGTTAGGAGAACGGCATTCAGGAGACAGACTACTGAACAGGGGGAACCTTCATATGTGAACAGCCATGGGGAGCCTTCGTCAGTGTTCATGTGAGAACCCCCGATAGACGACCAGTCATTGCCTTATTTTCTCTGGAACTATTTTGGGGCATTACTTCGTGGCCGACCGGTCATCTGAGTGATACTTTGGCAAAGTGTGCAATCAGATCCAAGCTATTCGGTGATGTAAATTTCGTGAGGTTCTAAAATATTAAAAAATGTGTTTTGTGATGTTTGAAATTATTGTAGATTTTTCTGTACCTGAAAGATAATTAAGTTATAGATTTTTCTCATGCAGTTATCTCTTAGGCACAGATGATCCTGGGAGGAAAACCCTGTAATTTTGTGTGAGAGACCCTATACTCCCAGAACTGTGTGTCGTCCAGTTACTGGGGGATTGGTGTCTTGGATTTTATACTGTTTCTTCCAGCTACGAGGACTGCTCAGTGGAGATACCTATGCCAGGTTTTTTGCATATTTTACAGTGCCCTTATTGACTAATTTTCATATCCTTTGGTTCATCCAAATAGTTCTTCCCAAAATGATTGCATGGGAATGATTTGCCTAAACCAGAACTCCAAATGGACGCATCCTGAATTGACTGACAGAATTGTTTGGTTTTTTTTCGGATGAAGCAATTCAGCTGAACAAAATGTTTTTGCCGAGCACAATTCTGGAAAATGGATCAAAGTTTGCAAGAAGTGGCTCAGGGACATTGGGTTATACACCACAATACATGCTTCCTCTGGAGCAATTACCTCAGGCATTCTAAAATATACTGGAAGATATCAAGAGAAATGGGAGAAAAGACGCAATAACGACTTACTGTAATTATTCCCTGCATTCTGATTTAGCTATAACGAGCCTCTATGCAGCTAGACAAGGTGACACAAAGTTTGAGGTGAAGACGGTCCCATGATGCTGATGAAAGATTAATTACCTTTCTTAGTAGAGAGCTTAATGACAAATTAATAAACCAAAGAATTCCTCTAGCAGTGAAGGTCATCAGAGAATACACAATCCTCACACAGACTTACAATTTCGATTGGTTTGATCTGTACAACAAACAACATTGCACGACATTTGTTTGTTTGCTTGAAGACACAGCTGAACATCTGAATTGCTAAACACGACAGCCGCGCGATCTGTCTTAATAAACCATTATTAATAATGAATACGCACCACTGGCAAAGGATGAACAGCATTGCCCTGTGCTTTATGCATTCTATTTTCTCTTTATTTTTTTAACCAAACACAAATGAAGGAGGATTCTTAAATTGTTATAATTTAATATATTTATTGGAGCAAAACGTGTGTCATTGGCCCGCACGGCGCCTGCTATCAATTCTAATGCCAAGCGCCTTACTGTGGCTATGGCTAGCCACACTGATCCTGCACTCGATGCAGCAGAACGTTCTAATATGCACATATTTATCAACAGGTTTAAAAGCGATAAATGGCATCAGTTGTCCTCGGTTCCCTTACACGGTTCTGTTTGGTTCTGATAGTATTCTGATGTGTGATTGCCATCTTCTGAAAAAGAGTCCTGGATTGGGCTCTAACATGTTGTATTTAAATTGAAATAATCAGAAATTATAGAGTGGTGGGGAAACAAGAAATGAAACAGAACATGTTTTTGGGACAATGGCTGATGGTAAGTTCGATAAATCTCTGGTGGCATAAATTAAAAAATGATAGTTAGGGAGCAAAATAAGCAACACATGACAAAATCTTTCATATTTTATACATTTTCCTAAAAAGATAAACATTAAAAATGTGCAAAACTTTCTGTGACACTTTGATAAATGTCCCCCATTGTCTTCACAGTTGTCCTTCTCGTCCCTGTCCTGGTTGTGCTTGATACCTGGTTTGTCACCTGATTGTAGAATTTTCATTTCTTGTTTTCCAGTAATACACCATTCTAATGGACAGATTGTATCGGGATTGAAACTTTATTGCTGAATTATGTTCGTCACCGTAACGTAACAGCATTATATTACCTGCCTGGTCTGTGTTTTATTATATTGCATGGGAGGGACCCGGGTCACATAATGCAAGTCTGTAAAACCAGGTGAGTCCTGGATCTCTTAGAGGAATCTCAACCCAAGAAGATGATGAAAACGGTATTGATCAGGGATGACCAAGCTTTATTCATACAGAACATGGTGACTGGGTGGAGAGCTGTCTCACTGTTTGCGGGATATCTCTTCGCGATGAGCAGTTAGTCTCCAGGCTGATATAAAATCTGCTTAAAGCACACAAAGTCCAGTCTGCATGAAAGAACATATATAGAACATGCATCACGCATTGTGAGCAGACTTATTTACTAAAGCCAGAATCGTCGGGAATTCAAAGTGAATTAAATGGATTTAGAGATTTTAGACAAAGATAACCAAACTGGAATAGAAGCTGACTTGTAGATTTGTTTAATTAATTTATAGCTTTATATGATTTTATATGTTTTTGTTTCTTTATATTTCTTCCTCCGTACTGCTCATTATCGTCTTTCCGTAGAACACAGGGCGTCTTATAGCTGTTTAACATTTTCCGTAACTTAGATGTATATGAACATCTCTCGATGCCGTATTTATATGAAGGCGTTTCTTAATCTTGGACAAATTGCCTTTTAGCATAGTGTGCTATGTTTACTATAATTATCCGATTATTTTAGTTTTTAATTCTCTTTGCATGGATGAGAATGATATGCGTTATTGACAGTCTCTGGAATAAACACTTTGCATACAGATGATTTCTTTTTTTTATCTGGTACGTACACAGCTCGTCCTGGTGCCAATGCAGTGTGCCTGTCGCTGGGCTGCATTCAGTCCAATTAGTAGACTTGGCAGTTCTTAGCTCTCCTGTACTTCATTAACCTGCCCCAAGCGCTGTTGACCACAACATTCACATGGGGAACAGCGAATGCCAGTACACATCACAATGACTACACACTGCCTTCCCTGGCACGGCTTATTATGTGCCGAATCCAACAAGGCTTTGATAGTGTTATCACTTATTAACAGCAGTTACAGGGAGGAGAACGATAAGCAGATCTGCATACAATAGGTGTAAGATGCTCATCCTGTCTGTAAAATAGTCTCCTGCGTGTCATCTTTATTAACGCTGAATTTTACTGACATGGGAGCTACAGTCTAATATAAAGGGAAGTTCATCTGTGGAGGGTGTTTATCAAGATTCCCACATACTATGATGAAGGACTTTTATTCAATTAAAGTATTTGGTCTAATTATTTCTTAAATAGTCATTTTTTCACTTTGCAGTCTTTGCTATAAACAGTCGTTTAACCGTCTCTCATTGGGATATCTGTTACCTTTGGTGAGTCCAACATTCTGACGGTTTATTATATGTGATGTCTGGCAGTCTGATTTCATGTTAGAGTGGAAAAGATAACATGAGCTACATGAATACACAGGCTACATTGTGACAATTATATGTACACACGTTATCAGCCAAGCTTCATGTAACATTCTAAATTGACATGTTCTGCGTTGTCCTATGTGGCAAAACTAGCCATTAGAGACTATTAATGTATAAGTATGTTTGTATTCTTGCTAAAGCTGTAGAGACCAGTGCAGGATTGTATTTGTATTTCAGGCGAATGAGGGCATTCGTATGCTGGCAGTGTTACGACACGTACCGTCGGGTAGATGAAGCCGCCGTTTAGGCAATAATCCCTTTTTCCAGAAATGCAGTTTAAATCCAGCCGATCGCCAAACTCCCGAACGAAGTCCACGAACGCGGCAACTCCCGATCAGCTAAACAGTCGAACGCCTTCCACAGCTAGAAATAACGAAAGCGCTGTCCCAGTAATAATTCCCCCACAAACGAGACCAAGCTCCGTCTTGAGGGTCAAATGAAGTTCTGTTTAATGGGGGCTACCTGCCCGGTATTTATGCAGGTCTCCACAAGGTGGACACTCCCCAAGGGGACCTTGTGGAAGACTGTAAAACATATTGGACAGTAGCCAATCGCAGTGGCTTCAATAATAGCCCTTCCCATCTTACCCATAAATCCGTCTTCTCTACCCCGGAGATAATTAGGAAGAAACCTAATTATCTCCCAAGGTAGAGACAATCGCCATTTTAACTTACAGTAATAAAAATACATTAAAATACATAACTGAAGAAATACCGAATGCATATAGTTCGTGTAACGTATCCCCAGACAGCCTGGATCTGAGTGCATGTTTTCACCGAATAGCGCTCAGATCTGATGTATCTAGTCGAATCGCCATGGAGTCAAAGTCCTTCACCAGTCCTTCGGTATACGAATGACTCCATGGGATGGCTGTCGGGGTGAAAGTCCATACGAATGAATAAAACTCCCGAACGACCGACGTTCGCATGCCTTGTCGAAAAGGAAGGTAGGCAGCAGCTTTTCAGCGGTGTTCGGTAGTTTAAGTGTCCGTTTTTAGTTCCATACAGTTTGTACCGAACACCGCTCTGTGTTCGTATGTCCCAAAATGGCCGCTGCCTCGTGGTCGACATGCGAACGACGACCACCCGTACGAATGGAATGGAGAGGTGTCTGCGGTTAACCACAACGTTCTAATTGGGGCCAAGAGGTTAACCAGCAGCGCACTCCTCTCCTGGGTGGTCGTTCGTTCGGTAGTTTCAATCGGTATTTTGCAAATTACACGAACGGGGGTATATGAACAGGCAATTCCGCGAACAAAGGGAAACAGACGAACCAACAATGCAGATGAATCTGTCACACGGCTCCCCCCTTGTGGGACACTCCGGCAGACCCGGCTTGACCCTTTAGCGGGTCAACGTGGGGATGACCGGACTAAGATGGGGTGAGGATGTCGGTTTGCCTGGACAATCCATCTGCGTTCCCATTCTGCTTACCGGGTCGATAAGTGATGGTGAAATTATATGGCTGTAGTGCTAAACTCCACCTCAACAGTCTGCCATTGTCTCCAGAGACCCGGTTAAGCCAGACAAGGGGATTGTGGTCCGTCACCAGGGAAAATTCCTGTCCATATAAATACAGGCTTAACTTTTTCAATGCCCACACCAGGGCCAAACACTCCTTCTCCACTGCCGCATAACTCACTTCTCTGGGTAACAGCTTTCTACTGAGATATGCGACAGGGTGCTCTCCTCCATCTTCCCCGACCTGGCTCAGCACAGCCCCCAGTCCAACATGGAAGCATCTGTATGGACGAGAAAACGTTTGTTAGGAACTGGGGCAGCCAGGACAGGGGCATTCACAAGAGCTTGTTTGAGTGCTTGGAACGCAGCTTCACAAGCTGGAGACCACAGGACCTGCTTAGGAAGATTTTTCTTGGTCAGGTCAGTCAGGGGTTTGGCAATAGCGCTGTAGTCGGGGACAAAGCGTCTATAGTACCCTTCTGTCCCTAGGAAGGCTAACACCTGGGTCTTGGTGATAGGTGTGGGCCAGTTAGCAACTGCCTCTATCTTGGCTGGCTCTGGCCTCTGGCTCCCACACCCTACTCTGTGACCCAGGTACTGCACTTCAGCCATGCCTAAATGGCACTTCTCTGGCTTCAATGTCAGGCCAGCGGCCCGAATCTTGTCCAGTACTACCCCTACATGTACTAGGTGTTCTTCCCAGGACTCACTGTAGATCGCAATGTCATCCAGGTATGCACAAGCAAATTCCTGGAATCCATCAAGAAGTCTATCCACCATACGCTGGAAGGTAGCTGGGGCATTCTTCATCCCAAATGGCATGACCTTAAATTGGTACAGGCCAAATGGGGTGACGAAGGCTGACTTGGGGATAGCATCCTCGGCCAGGGGAATCTGCCAGTAGCCTTTGCACAGGTCTATGGTGGTCAGATAGCGTCCCCTGGCAATGCGATCTAGCAATTCGTCTACCCGGGGCATCGGGTAGGCGTCAGTGGTGGTCCGCTCATTGAGACGCCTGTAGTCCACACAGAACCGGGTGGTCCCATCCTTCTTGGGCACCAGGACTACAGGCGAGGCCCAAGGGCTATCGGAGTGTTCGATGACCCCCAGCTGGGTCATCTCCTGTATCTCCTTCCGCATTCCTTCCCGGACTGCTTCAGGGATACGGTAAGGGGGTTGTCGCAGAGGGTTCTGTCCAGGGGTTTCTACCTTGTGTACAGCTAGGGTAGTGTAACCAGGTTCTTGGGAGAAGGTCGCCTGCTTTTCCCACAGAAGCTGTCTGGCCTGGCCCTTCTCGGTAGCGCTCAATCTGTCCCCTAGCTGTACTAGGCTAGTAAGATCCGTCTGGGGGTCCCTCTCTAACAGGTCTGGCAAGGGTAAACTTTCTGTATCATCTGCAGCAGGGGCACATACTGCAGCGACATTCTCTGGTCTCTCCTGATACTCCTTTAGCATGTTCACATGGAAGGATCGCTGGATCCTTTCATCTGAACAGCTGGCTATAAGGTAGGTAGTATCACATATCTGTGCTAACACCTTATACGGGCCCTGCCAAGATGCCTGCATCTTGTTCGCCTTCACAGGTTTGAGTACTAACACTTTCTGCCCAACCTGGAAGACTCGCTGTCGGGCACCCCGATCGTACCACCTCTTCTGTCTCCCCTGAGCCACCTGGAGATTCTCCCTTACCATTAGGGACAGTTTCTCCATGCGGTCCCGGAGTTCCAGAACATATGGTACTATGGGGGTCCCTTCCTGCTCTGTCTCCCCCTCCCAGTGGCCTCTAATGAGATCTAGGGGTCCGCGGACCCTTCTCCCATATAGCAACTCAAAGGGGGAGAACCCAGTGGATTCCTGGGGCACCTCTCTGTAGGCAAACAACAGATGAGGCAGGAATCGCTCCCAGTCTCTGCAAGTGTCAGAAAAGGTCCTCAGCATCTGTTTGAGGGTGCCATTAAATCGCTCGCAGAGACCGTTAGTCTGTGGATGGTAAGGTGAGCTAAGCAGCGGTTTAATACCGCACACCTTCCACAGTTGCTGGGTGAGCACACCGGTGAATTGGGTTCCCTGGTCAGAGAGAATCTCTTGAGGGAACCCAACTCTGGTAAAAATCCTAACCAGGGCATCAGCAACTGTCTCTGCCTCTATATTGGACAGCGCTACTGCCTCCGGATAGCGAGTGGCATAATCCACCACGGTGAGAATATATTTCTTACCGGATGGACTAGCCCTGGCCAGTGGACCCACAATGTCAATGGCTATACGGGCAAAGGGCTCCCCAATGATAGGCATTGACATAAGCCTGGCTCTTGGGTGGTCCCCCCGCTTTCCTACCCGTTGACATGTGTCACACGTACTACAATATGTCCGAACAGCCTGATTAAAGTTTGGCCAAAAGAAGTTCTGCATGATCCTATAGGCTGTGCGGCGGGAACCTAGATGTCCAGCTAGTGGAACATCATGCCCTATCCGCAGAATCTCCTGCCGGTATTTCGCGGGCACTACCAGCTGTCGATTCGGCGGCGGGGCAACACTCTTCGGGGAAAGCTTGGGGATCCTATACAACCTGTCCCCCACCCACTCATACCTTTCCCCCTCTAATCCTTCCTCTCCAGTATCTGCTCTGTCCCTATACTTCTGGAGGGTCGAATCTGTCTGAGTTTCCCTCCCAAACTCCTCTGGGGAATCCCAGTTAACAAAAGTCTGTTCTAGGGTACCAGTCGGGGACTCGGTCCTTACCTGGGTCTCAGCAGCGGGTGGGCTGGTTCCAGCAGCACGGGTCTGGGCACGGGTAGTCACTGGGTTGATAGCGGCAGGTCCCATTGGAGCATAGGCGGACACCAAAGGGGCCAAGTCATTCCCAAGTAAAACATCGGCCGGTAAGTCTTTCATGACCCCCACATTCACGTGTCCAGAGCCCACACCCCAATCCAAGTGAACCCGGGCAACCGGTAAACGGAACACTGCACCTCCCGCCACCCTCACTGCCACAGTATCTCCAGTGTGTTGGTGTTCGGACACAAGGTTCTTTTGGAGCAAAGTCATAGTGGCTCCGGTGTCTCTCAGTCCAGTTACCGCTTTGCCATTTAGTTTAACGGTCTGCCTGTGCTGTTGACGGTTATCCTGCTGCGCTGCTTGGACCGGGTCCGCCTCATGTAATATACCCCAAAATTCCTCCTGCTCCAGACAGTGAGCGGAAGGTTGGGGTGGCTGCTGATTTCCGCCGGCTGGTCTTCTCCACGACTGGGCTTGGCTCGAATTGTTTAATGGGCACTCGGGTCGCTTGTGCCCCAACTGCTTACACCCATAGCAACGGATCGGCTGCGAGTAATCCCGGGCGTTGAACTGGGCTGGCTGAACGTAATTGTTCGCTGTTGGCATGGTGGGGGTGCGTTGTGCTGGGTGTTGATACACTGCAGAGGTTGGAGGGGCTGCTGGTTTGTACTCCACTCGGGTAGGGACCTTGGCTGCTGTCTGGTCCAGTTTCCTGGCGTCAGTGTACTCATCAGCCAGACGAGCAGCTTCGGGTAAGGTAGCGGGTTTTGCGGTCCCTAACCCACTCTCTGACTCCTACAGGTAAGCGGTCAAAACAGTGCTCCAACAAAAACACTTGCAGCACCTCTTCCCCAGTTACCGCTTGGCACCCTGCCATCCAGTGGGCTGCGGTGCGGTGCACTCGGCATGCCCACTCAACATAAGAATCACCAGCCTGCTTGTTAGTGTCCCGGAATAGCCGCCGGTATGCCTCCGGGGTCACAGCATATCGGGCCAAAAGGGCATCTTTCACTGCCCTGTAGCTGGTAAGTTCCTCCTCTGGGATGGCCCGAAACGCCTCACTGGCCCGGCCGGATAACTTCCCAGAGAGGATGGTGTGGCAAACCTAGCCACTCGGACTATAACTGGACACTGTGCCTTTAAGGGTTGCCTATAGGTCTGGAGAGAGATGCATTGTACCTGTATGTGCCTGCTTCATGTATTCCCTGCATTGCCTGTACCTATCTGTTCCGCCGAATGCAAATGGCGGTTTGTATGGGGATTCACGTTCGTTTCGCGAACGGCACTTTGGAAGGCCGTTCGTGAAACGAATGCGATACCCCCTAATAGCCCACACACTTAGAGGCGTGTGGCGCTAGTTAACCGATTGCAACATTGTTGCAATCGGTTATTAGAGGCTCTCCTGGGTGGCCGTCGTTCGACTACCGACCATGCGGCGGGCGGCCATCTTGGACCCCTGGTTCGTCAGCGGGTCCGTGTCGTCGAACGCATAGCATTCCCAACAGTCATTCGACGGCACGAACACCGTTAAGCCTCCAGGACGTTCGGGAGTTTCAGGACCAGGTTCATTAAAGACAATCGGTTCTTTTCATGTGTTTTTAAAGAAAGGTGTTTTCTGTGCGGCGTTCGGTTATTTTAGCTGGGATCTGAGCGGCAATCTCACGAATGAGGCGCCCAGACCACAGCTATCTACCGAACGTCCATTCGTGTAAATCCACCGTATATTGTACCAACGGTGGATTTTTGTGTGAATTGCCGGTTCTGCTGCACGAGGGGATAATCCCCTTAACGGTGCATTCTGGGAGGGTGATCCCTCTCGTGCAGCGGTGCCTGATGGGAGAAATATGTAGTACAGTAAGTCCCCCATGTAGTCCCCTCCTGTACAACCCCTGTAATGTCTGTTTGGAAACCCCTTGCATGGGGAATTGCATAAATACTGTGACCTGTGATTAAAACCTCAGTTGACCTCCAAGCTATGTGTCGTCTAGTTCTTGGGAGGAAGGGATTGTAACTACGCTACCTGGATTATACCTGCTTTGTGCCTGCTTGATTCTGTCTACCAGCGGAGATACCGTGGATAATACTACTACTCTGCTACATCCTACCTATCTGTTTGCACTTGGGGTTTGCTTTGTTATTACTAGGGTTATGTGTGAGACTGATAATGCTACTACCCCATCATTATTAACCAAAAATACTTATACTCATATGATATTGCATAAATATACTCCAGGAAGTATGGTGTGCTCACACGTGAC
>OW240916.1:324436806-324588963 GCA_933207985.1 Pelobates cultripes
TGTAACAAAGACTTTATATATTTAGACCCCTTTCAATATTAATACACAGTAAAAACAGGTCTTCAAACTGAAAAATATATTCAGGGGAAAAAAGAAAAAAAGAAATAAAATCTGGGTGCGTTGTGCATCTCCCCCTGATGCTTGCTGAGCTTCCTGTGAGACCGAGAGTTATAGAATATCTTATCGTAAAATAGGTTCTTCCCTGGGGGTCCAGCGAAGGATCAGAGGTCTGTGTCATGGAGGGCACTCTCCTCTGTCGTATACTTGTGTGGCTGACAGGGAGCTTAATTTAGATCTTTATCTGCCCTTAGTTTTCACCCTGATTCCTTGCATTACTCTCTTATAAAGAAACAATGGATTGGAAGTTTTAGTCGGTCTGGAGGAAATGATACTATAGAAGTGAGTTTCAACACCGTACTTTCTAAAACCTTTAATGCTTTACGTTGCTGACTTAAAATTACAGGACCACTTCACCCAGGCCGCTAACTTTTAGATGACTAGTTATTATTTTATTATTTATGTAACGCCAGCAAATTCCATAGTGCTGTACAATGGGTGGACTAACAGACACGTAATTGTAACCAGACAAATGGATGCACAGTAACAGAGGGATTGAGGGCCCTGCTCAGTGAGTTTACATGTTAGAGGGAGTGGGGTATAGTGACACAGTAACAGAGGGATTGAGGGCCCTGCTCAGTGAGTTTACATGTTAGAGGGAGTGGGGTATAGTGGCACAGTAACAGGGATTGAGGGTCTGCTCAGTGAGTTTACATGTTAGAGGGAGTGGGGTATAGTGACACAGTAACAGAGGGATTGAGGGGCCTGCTCAGTGAGTTTACATGCTAGAGGGAGTGGGGTGTAGTGACACAGTAACAGAGGGATTGAGGGCCTGCTCAGTGAGTTTACATGTTAGAGGGAGTGGGGTATAGTGACACAGTAACAGGGGGATTGGGGGCCTGCTCAGTGAGTTTACATGTTAGAGGGAGTGGGGTATAGTGACACAGTAACAGAGGGATTGAGGGCCTGCTCAGTGAGTTTACATGTTAGAGGGGGTGGGGTATAGTGACACAGTAACAGAGGGATTGAGGGCCCTGCTCAGTGAGTTTACATGTTAGAGGGAGTGGGGTATAGTGACACAGTAACAGAGGGATTGAGGGCCTGCTCGGTGAGTTTACATGTTAGAGGGAGTGAGGTATAGTGACACAGTAACAGAGGGATTGAGGGCACTGCTCAGTGAGTTTACATGTTAGAGGGAGTGGGGTATAGTGACAGTAACAGAGGGATTGAGGGCCTGCTCAGTGAGTTTACATGTTAGAGGGAGTGGGGTGTAGTGACAGTAACAGAGGGATTGAGGGCCTGCTCAGTGAGTTTACATGTTAGAGGGAGTGGGGTATAGTGACACAGTAACAGAGGGATTGAGGGCCCTGCTCAGTGAGTTTACATGTTAGAGGGAGTGGGGTATAGTGACACAGTAACAGAGGGATTGAGGGTCCTGCTCAGTGAGTTTACATGTTAGAGGGAGTGGGGTATAGTGACACAGTAACAGAGGGATCGAGGGCCCTGCTCAGTGAGGTTACATGTTAGAGGGAGTGGGATATAGTGACACAGTAACAGAGGGATCGAGGGCCCTGCTCAGTGAGGTTACATGTTAGAGGGAGTGGGGGTATAGTGACACAGTAACAGAGGGATTGAGGCCCTGCTCAGTGAGTTTACATGTTAGAGGGAGTGGGGTATAGTGACAGTAACAGAGGGATTGAGGGCCCCGCTCGGTGAGTTTACATGTTAGAGGGAGTGGGGTATAGTGACAGTAACAGAGGGATTGAGTGCCCTGCTCAGTGAGTTTACATGCTAGAGAGTGGGGGAAATGTGAAATGTTGTATCAGTTAGTTAGTTACACGTAGCTAAGATACTGTCATCAATGTACTGTGCATGTGCAGAAATGCAGGAACTGAAATCACATTCCTTTCTCCTTTGTTTCGGATGAGCCACGTGGTCTGCCCATATAAGAAAATCCAAATCCTGTCCACCGATTGGTTAAGGGTATCTGCGGGTGGAGCTATTAATGGGAGGAGTTATAGTTCTATAAAAAGCATGTACTCCATTTGTTCGCCCCTCAGACCTGTTTTGGAACATTAGTTCATCTGAGACCCGATCGGTATGTTAATAAAGATCTCTTACTTCCTGAAAACCTGCATCCATCTCTCTTTATCTGGCTTCTGCAAGTTTACTCGGTTACATCTGTAACGGACCGTTTCAGCACACAAGGGGTTAAAACCGTTTAGGCGATCGTCCCCTTCCAGGGATGCAGGCACAGCTATTGTAGAACACCAAACTCCCGAACGGCATCCAATATAGCACTCCAAACACACGAACTGGAACCATACGAATAGCTGCTAGCAGACGAATAGGAAAAGCATCCAAGCGGCTTACACTCCTGGCAATCAGTCTATCAGCATTCAGTAAATCCCCCCAAAGACGAGACAAGGCTCCGTGTTGAGGGTCAAGCAGTGAACAGTTTAATGAGGGCTACCTGCCCAGTATTTATGCAGGTCTCCCACCTGGTGGACACTCCCCTAGGGGACCAAATGGGAGACTGTAACAAAGGACAGACAAGTTGACAAATAGGACACACAGTCACATTGTATTCCCACAATGCATCCTGGCTTCCTCCTCTCTGCCTTGGAGATAATTGAGAAGTAATTCAATTATCTCCCAAGACAAAGGCAAATCGCCATTAACCACATGGCAGTAAAAGACAGTAAAAGACATAAAAATGTATAAAGTTACAACTGTTGCACAAAACATATACATTCTACCTATCCCCAGATAGCTTAGATCTGAGTGCACAAAAGTACCGAGTAGCGCTCAGATCCTATGCACACAGTCCAATCGCCGTGGAGTTAAAGTGTTCACAAAGTCTGTTCCCCATCAGAATAGACTCCACGGGATGGCTATCTGGGGTAATGCAGTTCATACGGTTTAAACTACCGAATGAACAGGCACCCGGTTAAATAAGCCTTTTCTGCAGGGGAAAAGATGGCTTTTAACATGGGGCCATGGTCCAACGGCAACAGGCAAGCAACCAGGCTTCTCCAATGCAATGTGGCGAGATTGCTCTCGTCACATCTCTCCCCTTTTCCAAACAGACTAACAGGGTACCTGACCTCCTGCCGGTCAGTGCCCTTGTTAGTCCATCAGCCCACCCACAAAACACAATCAACAGCACAGCCCACCCACAATAAATGGTAGTCTTCATCTAACTAGTTCTAATAGTACAACGTGTGCATGCGGCTGTATCTAGTAGGCCTGAATTCTATGATCAGTTTCCGTATATTGATTGTTGGAAATAGATTGTGGAAGAATTGCCTAAATGGATTAAGGTATGCCACGAGGAGCAATGTCGCATCATGGTGGCCAGGACTCGCCTGTCCATCAGGGCCGCAAACCCGCCCATTTTATACTCTCCCTCTGAGTCTGAACTTCCCTCCCCACCCCCTTACTCCTCCTCCAAGGTTAGAGGAGGTGCTGCTGGTGTAGCCACTCCTCCTTCCCCATTGTCCCTGCCCACTCATTCATCTAGTTTAGAGCCCAGCCCACTTGCCCTGACTCCTCCCCTTCCGGTACCAGAATTAACGTCACTTCTGGTCCCTGGTCAGGCTCCTCCCAGCCCGGCCCGCAACATCCTGTTGACTGAACTTCCGTCCAGTAAAATTAACCCACCTCATTCTCTTTACCTTACTACCCCTAGACCGGAACTTACTATAAAACAGCCTTGCCAAAGTCCTATATTAACCCGACAGATGACTGTTACGCTTCAACCCCGACATTACCAAATGCCCCTCCGACTTACACCGGGCCCAACACACGTTGATGAAAATGGCCAAATACAACGGGCAGATCCAGTCTTTGTCTATGTTCCCTCCACCACAACTGATCTATTCAATTGGAAGACTCATAACTCTTCGTATACCAACAAACCTCAAGTCATGACAGATTTGGTTATCTCCATTATACAAACACACAATCCCACCTGGGCCGATTGCCAGCAATTATTATTATTAACTTTATTTAATTGTGAGGAAAGGACCTGGATTAATCAAGCGGCTATTAAAGAGCTTGAGGAAACGGCCCGTACCCAAATTCAGGCCAATCCAGCTGCATGGGCTGCAGCCCATTATCCAAATGTTGAAGCAAATTGGAATTAAGGGCTTATCGGGAAGCCATTATTGCTGGCATGAAGGCAGGAGGGAAGAAGGCAATCAATATGTCAAAGACGGCTGAGGTGTTGCAAAAGGTTGATGAGTCACGTAGTGCCTTTTATGAAAGATTATTGGAGTCATATAGATTGTATACTCCTCTTAATCCAGAGGCCCCTGAGAATTCTCGAATGATTAACTCAGCATTTGTCAGCCAGGCCCAAGGTGATATTAAAAGAAAATTGCAAAAGTTAGAGGGATTTGTAGGGTTGTCCATATCACAGCTAATGGAGATTGCAAATAAAGTATATATGAATAGGGAAACTGAGATAAAGTGGGAGGAAGAACGTAAAATGAGGAAGAAGGCAGATATGCTAGCGGTAGCTATCACAAGTGTAGAAAGACAGGGAAGGGAGGTGAATAAAGGAGTCGAGAATAGGCTGAGTAAGGGACCTTTAATCAATGTGCATATTGTAGAGAGGAAGGGCATTGGAAGAATGAGTGTCCACAGAGAGAGCATTATGAAAATAATAGACAAGGAGAGAGAAGAGTACGGGGAGGTTATAGTGGTAGTTGTAAAGGAAGAGGACGTTTTGGAGGGAATGGTGGGAATAGTAGAGGGAGTGTTCAAGGAGAGGATAGAGAGTAGGTGGATATTTTATTATTATCCACCTACTCAGAGACCAAGAGATAGAGAGGATAGAGATTTTGTGGGTCTGGCTGACACTATCATGGAAGACTACTGATACCGACTGGGCTCCATCCCCCTTGACTGAGCGGAGCCTATGGTCGATGTAGCAATAGGGGGAAATAGAAGTTCTTTCATGATTGACACTGGTGCTGAACATTCCAGGTTGACTAAACTGGTGGCTCCGCCTTCAGGAAAAACTATAGCTGTGATAGGAACTAGTGGGAGAAGCGCAGCTAGACTGGTTCTTAAAAGTCGCACTTGCATTCTGGGAGGCCATTTGGTGAAGCACCAGTTTCTATATATGCCAGAGGGTCCGATTCAACTTCTAGGGTGAGATCTATTATCGAAGCTTCAAGCCCAGATAACTTTTCTACCCAATGGATCAACATCTCTTAGGTTTAATGGATTACCAGGCATAATGGCGGTATCAGTGCCAAGGAAAGAAGAATGGCGTTTCTACTCCATAATGACAAGTGTAAACCCTAAGAGTGATGAACCTTTTGACTTTCCAGGAGTATGGGCAGATAATAATCCACCTGGGCTTGCTCGTAATAGTCCACCTATACATATTGAACTAAAGCTTGGGGCCTATCCTGTGAACCTACGTCAGTATCATATACCTCAAAAGGCTAAGAAAAACATACATACCTACTTGGATAAGTTCGTAAGGTATGGCATCCTAAAATTCTGTACTTCCCCCTGGAACACTCCATTATTACCTGTTCAGAAACTGTTCAGTTGTACTCAGATGAATATCGTCCTATACAAGATTTGAGAGCAGTTAATGATGCAGTAGTCAATATACACCCAGTTGTACCCAACCCTTATAATCTGCTTGCTTTGATACCAGGTGGGGCAACCTACTTCTCAGTTCTAGACCTTAAAGATGCTTTCTTTTGCCTTCGGATTGCTGCTGAGAGTCAGTGTATCTTTGCTTTCCAATGGGAAGATGCTGTTACAGGTTCAAAGCGTCAGATGACCTGGACCAGACTACCTCAAGGGTTCAAGAATTCACCTACCCTATTTGGATCTGCATTAAGCCAGGATTTGCAAGATTTCAAGTCCATCCCAGGAGAATGTGTATTGCTTCAATACATGAATGATCTTTTGATAGCGGCTGTTACCAAAGAGATATGCCAACAAGAAATTAATGATTTGCCTCACATTCTATGGAGAGCAGGATATGAGGTATCAAGGAAGAAAGTGCAATTGTGCCAGTCAACTGTCAAATATTTAGGATTCCATATCTCCAAAGGTCAAAGAATAATGGAACCTGAAAGAAAAGAAGCAGTGTGTCGGATATCTATACCTAAGAATAGAAGACGAGTGCGAGAATTCTTAGGAGCAGCAGGATTCTGTAGGATATGGATTCCTAATTATGCAATACTGGCGAAACCTCTATATGAAGCTGTGAAAGGCACAGAATATGACCCCTTTTTGTGGACCTCTGAACAACAGAAGGCATTTGAAGATGTTAAGAAAGCACTAATGAGTGCACCAGCCCTAGGTCTACCAGATCACACGCGTCCTTTCTATCTGTACTTACACGAGCAAAGAAGAATGGCTGTGGGAGTATTAACTCAGTATTTGGGATCATGGCAAAGACCTGTAGCTTATATGTCCAAACAGTTGGATGCAGTGTCTGCAAGCAGTGGCCGCCACTGCCCTGTTGGTAGCAGAAGCTGACAAGCTCACATTGGGACAGGAACTCTACGTGCGAGTACCCCATGCAGTACAGACCCTATTGGAGTACAAAGGAAATCATTGGTTTAGCAACAGTCGAATTACCAAATATCAAGCTATGTTATGTGAAAATCCAAGAGTACACCTCGAAACTGTCAATAATTTGAATCCAGCTACCCTTCTGCCCCAGACTACTGAAAGTCAACATGATTGTTTGGAGATAATGGATGAAGTGTTTTCAAGCAGGCCTGATCTTCATGATTTCCCCATCCAGAATCCGGACATACAGTATTATACGGATGGTAGTAGCTATGTGAAAGAAGATATACGTTATGCAGGGTATGCGGTAACGACCTTAGACAAGGTGATAGAATCACGGCCACTGTCTTAAGGGACATCAGCACAGAAGGCGGAACTGATTGCATTAACAAGGTGTGACGAGACCAATCTCGCCAATGTGCATTGGAGGAGCCTGGTTTCCTGCCTGGTGCCTTTTGACTATGGACCGGCATTTAAATACTTTAATTTAAATTTATTTATTTTCCTATGCAAAAAAGGTCTATTCCTGTATTTCTGCCCTGGCGTTCGATAGATTCTCGGATTTACTGAATGAACTCATTTAACCCAGATAGCTATGTCATGGAGCCTATTCATGTAATAAAAGGCTTTGGCTCCATGGCGATTGAACTGTATGTGTTGTCTGAGCGCCATTCAGTAATAATGTGTGCTCAGACCTAAGCTATCTGGGGATATGTTGCATGTCTGTATTTTATGTAATAAATGTAACCTTGTGTATTTTATTGTATTTTACCGTCTTTTTACTGCCATATGCTTAATGGAGTTTTGCCTCTGTCCTTGGAGATAATTGGATAACTTCCCAATTATCTCCAGGATAGAAGACTATGTTGAACTGGTTTTGGGCAGAAAAGCCATGCTTCATTTGGTCACAAAGGACTTCGATCTATCTTTTGAACCAATGGACCAATTTGGGTGATTTTGAGATATGTTTGTATTTGGAGTATGCTGATTCTGAAAATGTGAATGTGATGCATACTTTTCAAGTTATGAATAATGTGGAAAAACTGTATTTCTCTGGCTGTGATAATTACATTACCCATGGTGTTCCTGCTTGACCCTCAAAATGGAGCCTTGTCTTGTTCTTGGGGAGATTTATTGTATGCTGTTCCAGTTCGACTGCTAGGAGTGTAAACCTATTCGTATGGTTTTTCCTATTTGGCTGTTTACAGCATTCGTATGTTTGAGAGCATTCATATGCTTCTCCGGTTCGGTGGATTGGTGTCTACAGTAGCTGCCTGTGTCTCTGGAAGGGGAAGATCTACTAAACGGCTGTTAACCCCTTTTATGCCTGGGGGTGCCGTTACAATTGGTGGCAAGCAATGGGCTGAAGGGTTGAGAGTGAATATTTACACAGATTCGAAATACGCTTTTATAACCACCCATGCCCATGGAGCATTGTATAAAGAAAGGGGATTGTTGAATTCAGAAGGGAAAGAAATCAAGTATGCAGCAGAAATACTCCAACTATTAGAGGCGGTATGGGAACCGAAGGAAGTCGGTATTATACATTGCAGGGCACATCTGAAAGGTGATAGTGATGTAGTAAAAGGAAATCACATGGCCGATAGTGCAGCAAAACATGCAGCTGAATCCGGGCAAGAGGAATATGTGGGGTATGTTGCTGCCCTTGTGCCGGCACCTCTGTCTCAATGGACTCCGATATATACAACCCAAGAGATGGAGTGGTTGAAGACTGAAGCTTGGAAATACTTGGAGAATAATTGGAATCAGTTAGAAGATGGAAGAATAGTTATTACGACATCTCTGGCTATAGAAATTGTGACGAGACCAATCTCGCCACATTGCATTGGAGAAGCCTGGTTGCTCGCCTGCTGCCTTTGGACTATGGCCCCCTGTTAAAAGACATCTTTTTTACCTGCAGAAAAGCTTAATTCGTGCTTTTCTGCCTGGGGTTCGGTAGATTTGTTTGAATGTGTTATACCCCAGATAGGAATCCCATGGAGCCCATTCGTATGAAACTGACTGTAAAGACTTTGGCTCCATGGCGATTAAACTGTATTCGTGTGGTCTGAGCGCCATTCACTTAATAATGTGCGCTCAGACCTGAGCTATCTGGGGATATGTTAAATGTATAGTTTTAATGTAAGGTGTCTTACCTGATGTATTTTAAAGTGTTTTACTGTCTTTGTGTCCCCATGTGCTCAATGGAGTCTGCCTCTATCCCTGGATAATTGGATTACTTTCCCCATTGTCCAGGATAGAGGGCTCTGTAAAACCTGTTTGAGCCAGATAGCCATGCTGCCAGCCAGGGTACAAAAGATACTTTTTACTAACTTTTGAACCCCTGGTCTGATTCATGCCATTTTTTAATATGTTGTTCCCCTGAATGGATTGATTGTGAATATGTAATTTTATGTGAATGTGATGTATGGTTTTAGAGTTATGAAAGTTGGGTAGAAAGTATGTTTTAACTGTATGTGTAATTGAGTTTACTCTCAGGATAAGGGGAGGGAATATGTGGGATGTAACTGTGATGTGATTGGTTGTTTTTTACCTCCCTGTGGGCGGTCCTGTATTTAAAAACACTGTAATAAAAACCAGGCTGGGTGTGCCAGCACCTCAGACCACTGCTTGACCCTCAACACGGAGCATTGTCTCGTTCTTGGGGGGATTCACTGTATGCTGTTAGAGACTGATTGCCAGGAGTGTAAGCTGATTGTCTGCTTTTCCTGTTCGTCTGCTAGCAGCTATTTGGGAGGTTCCAGTTCAGGAGTTGGAGTGCTATTTTGTATCCAGTTCAGGAGTTTGGTGTTCTGCAGTAGCTGTGCCTGTACCTCTGGAAAGGGGGGCCGATCGCCTAAACGTTTTTTACCCCTTTTGTGCAAAACGGTCCGTTACAGAAATTGTTCAGAACTTCCATAATGGTACACATTCAGGAAGAGATAGTATGGAAGAATCTCTCAGGAAACATTTCTACATATCAAGATTATCCAATCTTACTCAAGCTATTGTTTGAAGATGTGTTTTGTGTGCTCGATACAATGCAAGACAAGGCCCTGTCAAACCCCCTGGAGTTCAATATATGGGAGGACTCCCAATGTCAGATTTGCAAGTAGACTACACTGTAATGCCTAAATCTGGGGGATATCGTTACTTGTTGGTAGCTGTGTGTACCTACTCAGGTTGGGTAGAAGCTTGTCCAACTCGTACAGAAAAGGCAGGAGAAGTTGTACGATTTCTGTTGCGAGAAGTTATAACCAGATATGGACTTCCGTTTTCTATCGGATCAGACAATGGTCCAGCCTTTATCCATCAGTGTTTACAACAATTGACTCATGTGCTTGGTATTAAGTGGAAACTTCATACAGCATATAGACCTCAGAGTTCTGGAAAGGTGGAAAGGATGAACAGAACAATAAAAACACAATTGGCTAAAATGTGCCAGGAAACTCAGCTCAAGTGGAATGTCCTTTTGCCAATAGCTCTGTTGTGGATACGTAGTACTCCTACCAGAAGAATGGGTCTGTCTCCCTTTGAAATCGTGTATGGGCGTCCACCTCCCATACTCAGTAATCTAAGTCAGGTTGTAGAGTTGGGTAAAACTATGGAGGAAGTACAGAAATGGGTGCAAGATAGGTTACCTGTGAACATATATCCACCTGTTCATTCCTATCAACTGGGAGATCAAGTGTGGATAAAAGAATGGAATATTGTTCCATTAGGTCCAAAGTGGAGGGGTCCTTATGTTGTTCTTTTATCTACCCAACAGCTGTAAAGGTGGCAGAAGTGACTCAGTGGATTCATCATTCTAGGGTTAAATCAGCGGCAGATTCTTGGCAAGCTATTCCAGATCTTGAAAATCCTTGCAAGATCCGGTTAAAGTGGGTAACTCAGTCACCGTAAGAAATAATACGAGGAGATATTGGGACATCTTAGTTGAAAGTAACAACAGATATCAGCAAGTAGGTGTTTTGATGGCCATAATATAAAGTGAAAAAAGTGATAAGTGCTCTCTATCCAATTAAGCAGCTATTCACCAACAAGGAGTTCCTTTTACCTTGTGAACAATGGAACAAAACAAGGCACTCACATTTTCCAGAGCTTAAAAAGCTCTATTTTAGGAGCCTGGACGGAACAATCCCCGTCTAAGGATTTCTTTTTGCTGGTATCAGATTCCCAAGGTAGTGTGGTTCATCAGATGAAAAAAATAAGGATGTATACCAATGGTACAGTACGTATGTAAAAGTAGGATAAGTAAATAATATTAGACCTACTTACATTTGCTGTAACTAATTGCTTTGTATGTGGAGGTACTAATATGGGAGACCAGTGGCCATGGGAGGCAAAGGAAGTATGGTTCCCTGGTTCTGAGACAGATCAACAACAAATATTTTCTCAGTCTGATCATCAAGTAAGTACTAGAGGTAAATCAGAGTGGCGGTTAAAAAACCTCTATTATAGGTCATGTATGTTTAGCCAGGAAAGGGCCATTGTATACCACACCCGTTGGTGAGTTAACATGTCTAGGACGGAAGGCCTATAATGCTGATACTAAAGATACTACTTGGTGGTCAGCTTCAAATGTCTCAGAGCCTACCAATCCATTTGCCAATTACACCCATTTAATCTGAAATCTGGAACTGAAATCACATTCCTTTCTCCTTTGTTTCGGATGAGCCATGTGGTCTGCCCATATAAAGAAATCCAAATCCTGTCCACCGATTGGTTAAGGGTATGTGCGGGTGGAGCTATTAATAGGAGGAGTCATAGTTCTATAAAAAGCATGTACTCCATGTATTCGCCCCTCAGACCTGTTTTGGAACATTAGTTCATCTGAGACCCGATCGGTATGTTAATAAAGACCTCTTACTTCCTGAAAACCTGCATCCATCTCTCTGTGTCTGGCTTCTGCAAGTTTACTCGGTTACAGTATAGTGACACAGTAACAGAGGGATTGAGGGTCCTGCTCAGTGAGTTTACATGTTAGAGGGAGTAGGGTATAGTGACACAAAGGGGTAATGAAATAGGTTGCTAGAAAAGTTGTTAGATTCCTGTATCCGAGCGTCCTGGTGTTCATCAGCCAGTCTCGCTGCTTCATTGAGATCGCTCGGCTGTTGGTCTTTTAGCCACTCTCTGTCTTTTTGCACAAGCCCCTCATAAAAATGTTCCAATAAAAACAATTCCAAGACTTCAGGTGCTGCTGTGACTGCTTGACACCCGTTCATCCAATGAGTAGCTGCATACGGTGTGCCCATTCGGCATGGGTATCATTCGTTTTCTTTTTGGTGTCGTGGAATTGCATGCGGTAAGTGTCGGGGGTTACCGCGTACCGTTTCAATAAGGTGACTTTGACGAGCGAGTACTGCGCCCCTTCCTCGGTGCTAAGAGTCCTGAAAGCCTTCATTGCTCGCCCGGCTAATTTCCCTGCCAGGATACGTGGCCAAGCTGTTGTGGGGATTTAATGCAGGGCACATTGCCGCTCAAAATCGGTTAAAAATTTGTCAATCCCCATCTCGTTCTCCACGAATGGCTTGAATGCCGTGAACGGGATCTTCGGTTGTCCTGCCAATTCCGTGGTGTTGCTGTGTGCATTGATGGTGGTTCCAGGTGACACGGGCCTCATGCTGCGCTCATGGGCTCGGGTTCTTTCGATATCCGCCTCTGGTTCCGCCATCAACTCTTTCACTAGTTCCACGGCAGGATTCGGCCCGTACAGGGGGAGCCTTTCCATGACAATCCTTGTTTTTTCATCGCTGAGTAGTATCGTGGGTTCTGCCATGGTGATACTCTGATCCATCTCGGTTAAGTCAGCAATCAACTCTCTCCTCGGTCGGTTGCTCGCGCTCCCACCTCGTCTCCCGAGTAAATCTTTCAACGTGGTGCGCTTCAGCTTATCGTAATTGCTCTCCATCCGTACCTCTCTTAGGAATTTCAGGATGATCCCGCCGCTGCCACCAATTGTTACAATTGCCTCCGGTCTAGCAGGAGGTTGGATCGCTTGGATGTCCTGGTTCCCGAAGTCAGAGAGTCGAACGAGGTTCCAATCGGTAGAAATCTGTAAATGTAGAATATCCCACTAGCTATAGTAAAGCTAGGATTCCCGGATCCCTACAACACGAGTCAAGACTGCGAGTTGAGGGTAAAACGAACTGGTTTTAATGGCACACGGGCATCGCTATTTATGCAAAACCCCAGGTCCAGGGACAGCCCCCTCTGGACCTGATGGGATACAGTGACAATACAAACAGTTGACCAATGACAGTACAGTGTATCGTTTGAAAGGGTCAACGCCCAGCTTGGAGATAATGATTCCAACGGTTATGGCAATTCAATTATCTCCAAGCACCCAAAATCCCACGTGTTGTTCGAACAGGTAAAACAGCATAAAATTATATATTTGCAACATTTTAATAGACACGTTTTACATTCTACCATCCTAGTCACCTGGGGGGGGACACATTTTTTTTAGGGCCCCCACCCGCCGCTCAGGGGTGGGGGCCAGGGGGGAGGACCTTAGGTCCCCCCCTTTTTTAGTTTTTAGGGCCCCCACCCGCCGCTCAGGGGTGGGGGCCAGGGGGGAGGACCTTAGGTCCCCCCCATTGTGATTTATTTGCCCCCACCGCTCAGGGGTGGGGGCCGGGGGGAGGACACTAGGTCCCCCCCCTTTTTAGTATTTAGGGCCCCCACCCGCCGGCCCAGGGGTGGCGGCCAGGGGGGAGGACCTTAGGTCCCCCCCTTTTTTAGTATTTAGGGCCCCCTATTGTTTTTTTTAGGGCCCCCACCCACTGCTCAGGGGTGGGGGCCGGGGGGAGAACAGTAGGTCCCCCCCCATATAATTGAGTAAACTTTGACAACCCCCACCCCCGAGCGGCGGGTGGGGGGGTTGTCAAAGTTTACTCAATGATATGGAATAGGGGGCGGACCGATCATTGCATATGTTCGCCCGCCGTGGCGAACGCGAACATGCGATGTTCGCCGGGAACTATTCGCTGGCGAACTGTTCGGGACATCTCTAGTCTCCACTCCTTAAAAAAATCCCTGAAAACCCGCTAACCGTTTAAATGATATGCTTTCCTGAAGAAGTGTGTTTTCAAGGATTTTTTAAGGAGTGGAGACTGGGTGAAAGTCTAACGGAGAGGGGAAGGGAGTTCCACAGAAAAGGTGCCACACTGGACTTTAATGTTCCTTTAAGAGTAATGATAACATTATCTTAACACATGGGGGGGATTGCAAGACCATAAAACTCTCTCTTGGCTGTTGATAGAGGAGAGCTGGGCTTTGGGTTTTTCTTCATTAAATGATAATGGTGTAAGAAATCGTGACATTACAGGTGTCAGAATACGGTTTGTGGAGTGCTGACATGTTCTATGATGCTCTACACAAAGTACATTCTTAACGGATTGTGGAGTAAGAATCAAAATAGGTGACAGTCACTAGTTTTAACAAGTTTACAAATTAGTATACATGTGGCAGGTGGGGACATAGGGATGTTTAAAGCCCTCTTTCAGTAACATAGGGTGTCTTATTGACTCCCATAGACTTTTTCTTTCACAAAAAGTGCTTTACATGATCATCCACTGGCATGCAAGCAAGTGAACAACAATTTATGAACGCACACCCTGCCTGACGCATACCTCTCTGAATGTTAGTAACACCCGTGCTTTGTGAATCCTACGAATCCTACACTTTGTACAGGAACGCACACCCTGCCTGACGCATACCGCTCTGAATGTTAGTAACACCCGTGCTTTGTGAATCCTACGAATCCTACACTTTGTACAGGAACGCACACCCTGCCTGACGCATACTGCTCTTAATGTTAGTAACACCCGTGCTTTGTGAATCCTAAAAATCCTACACTTTGTACAGGAACGCACACCCTGCCTGACGCATACCGCTCTGAATGTTAGTAACACCCGTGCTTTGTGAATCCTACGAATCCTACACTTTGTACAGGAATGCACACCCTGCCTGACGCATACTGCTCTTAATGTTAGTAACACCCATGCTTTGTGAATCCTAAAAATCCTACACTTTGTACAGGAACGCACACCCTACCTGACGCATACCGCTCTGAATGTTAGTAACACCCGTGCTTTGTGAATCCTACGAATCCTACACTTTGTACAGGAACGCACACCCTACCTGACGCATACCGCTCTGAATGTTAGTGTTATGACACTCACCGCCAGGTAGATGAAGCCGCCGTTTAGTGAATAATCCTCCTCTCCAGAAATGCAGTTTCTATCCAGCCGACCGCCAAACTCCCGAACGGAGTTCACGAACACGGCAACTCCCGATCAGCAAATCAGTCGAACGCCTTCCACAGCTAAAAATAACGAAAGCGCTGTCCCAGTAATAATTCCCCCACAAACGAGACCAAGCTCCGTCTTGAGGGTCAAATAAGGATCTGTTTAATGGGGGCTACCTGCCCGGTATTTATGCAGGTCTCCACAAGGTGGACACTCCCCGAGGGGACCTTGTTGAAGACTGTAAAACATATTGGATTTCAATATAAGCCCTTCCCATCTTACCCATAAACCCTTCTTCTCTACCCCGGAGATAATTAGGAAGAAACCTAATTATCTCCCAGGATAGAGACAATCGCCATTTTAAAATACAGTAAGAAAAATACATTAAAATACATAACTGAAGAAATACCGAATGAATATAGTTCGTGTAACGTATCCCCAGACAGCCTGGATCTGAGTGCATATTTCTACCGAATAGCGCTCAGATCCGATGTATCTAGTCGAATCGCCATGAAGTCAAAGTCTTTCACCAGTCCTTCGGTATACGAATGACTCCATGGGACGGCTATCTGGGTAAAGGTCCATACGAATGTATAAAACTCCCGAACAGACCGGCGTTCGTACGCCTTGCCGAAATAGAAGGTTGGCAGCAGCTTCCAGCGGTGTTCGGTAGATTAAAGTGTCCGTTTTTACTTCCATAGAATTTGTACCGAACACCGCTACGCTTCCTTGTGTCCCAAAATGGCCGCCGCCTCATGGTCGGCATGCGAACGACGACCACTCGCACGAATGGAATGGAGAGGTGTCTGCGGTTAAGCACAACGTTCTAATTGGGGCCAAGAGGTTAACCAGCAGCACACTCCTCTCCTGGGTGGTCGTTCGTTCGGTAGTTTCAATCGGTATTTTATAATCACTCGAACAGGGGCATACGGACAGGAAATCCAGCGAAAAACAAAGGGTAACAGACGAACCAGCAATACAGATGAATCTGTCACACGGCTCCCCCCTTGTGGGACACTCCGGCAGACCCGGCTTGACTGTCACATGGCTCCCCCCTTGTGGGACACTCCGGCAGACCCGGCTTCACCCTTTGGCGGGTCAACATGGGGATGACCAGACTAAGAGGTGGTAAGAATGTCGGTTTGCCTGGACAATCCATCTGCATTCCCGTTCTGCTTACTGGGTCGGTAGCTGATGGTGAAGTTATATGGTTGTAGTGCTAAACTCCACCTCAGCAGTCTGCCATTGTCTCCTGAGACCCGGTTGAGCCAGACAAGGGGATTGTGGTCCGTCACAAGTGAGAATTCCTGTCCATATAAGTAAGGGCTTAATTTTTTCAATGCCCACACCAGGGCCAAACATTCCTTTTCCACTGCCGCATAACTCACTTCTCTGGGTAACAGCTTTCTACTGAGATATGCGACAGGGTGCTCTCCTCCATCTTCCCCGACCTGGCTCAGCACAGCCCCCAGTCCATACATGGAAGCATCTGTATGGACGAGAAAACATTTGTTAGGGACTGGGGCAGCCAGGACAGGGGCATTCACGAGAGCCTGTTTAAGTGCTTGAAACGCAGCTTCACCACCTGGAGACCACAGGACCTGCTTAGGGAGATTTTTCTTTGTCAGGTCAGTCAGGGGTTTAGCAGTAGTGCTGTAGTCGGGGACAAAGCGTCTATAGTACCCTGCTGTCCCTAGGAAGGCTAACACCTGGGTCTTAGTGATAGGTGTGGGCCAGTTAGCTACTGCCTCTATCTTGGCTGGCTCTGGTCTCTGGCTCCCACACCCCACTCTGTGACCCAGGTACTGCACTTCAGCCATGCCTAAATGGCACTTCTCTGGCTTCAGTGTCAGGCCAGCGGCCCAAATTTTGTCCAGTACTACCCCTACATGTACCAGGTGTTCCTCCCAGGACCCACTGTAGATCGCAATGTCATCCAGGTATGCACAAGCAAATTCCTGGAATCCATCAAGAAGTCTATCCACCATACGCTGGAAGGTAGCCGGGGCATTCTTCATCCCAAATGGCATGACCTTGAATTGGTACAGGCCAAATGGGGTGATGAAGGCCGACTTGGGGATAGCATCCTCGGCCAGGGGAATCTGCCAGTAGCCTTTACACAGGTCTATGGTGGTCAGATAGCGCCCCCTGACAATGCGATCTAATAATTCGTCTACCCGGGGCATCGGGTAGGCGTCAGTGGTGGTCCGCTCATTGAGGCGCCTGTAGTCCACACAGAACCGGGTGGTTCCATCTTTCTTAGGCACCAGGACGACAGGCGAAGCCCAAGGGCTATCGGAGTGTTCAATGACCCCAAGCTGGGTCATCTCCTGTATCTCCTTCCGCATTCCTTCTCGGACTGCTTCAGGGATACGGTAAGGGGGTTGTCGCAGAGGGTTCTGTCCAGGGGTTTCTACCTTGTGTACAGCTAGGGTAGTGTAGCCAGGTTCTTGGGAGAACGTCGCCTGCTTCTCCCACAGAAGCTGTCTTGCCTGGTCCTTCTCGGTGGAGCTCAATCTGTCCCCTAGCTGTACCAGACTAGTAAGATCCGTCTGGGAGTCCCTCTCTAACAAATCTGGTAAGGGTAAACTTTCTGTATCGTCTGCAGCAGGGGCACATACTGCAGCGACATTCTCCGGTCTCTCCTGATACTCCTTTAGCATGTTCACATGGAAGGATCGCTGGATCCTTTCATCCGAACAGCTGGCTATAAGGTAGGTAGTATCGCATACCTGCGCTAACACCTTATACGGGCCCTGCCAAGATGCCTGCATCTTGTTCGCCTTCACAGGTTTGAGCACTAACACTTTCTGCCCAACCTGGAAGACTCGCTGTCGGGCACCCCGATCGTACCATCTCTTCTGTCTCCCCTGAGCCACCTGGAGATTCTCCCTTACCATTAGAGACAGTTTCTCCATGCGGTCCCGAAGTTCCAGAACATACGGCACTATGGGGGTCCCTTCCTGTTCTGTCTCCCCCTCCCAGTGGCCTCTAATGAGATCCAGGGGTCCGCGGACCCTTCTCCCATATAGCAACTCAAAGGGGGAGAACCCAGTAGATTCCTGGGGCACCTCTCTGTAGGAAAACAACAGATGAGGCAGGAATCGCTCCCAGTCTCTGCAAGTGTCAGAAAAGGTCCTTAACATCTGTTTGCGGGTACCATTAAATCGTTCACAGAGACCGTTAGTCTGTGGATGGTAAGGTGAGCTAAGCAACGGTTTAATGCCGCACACATTCCACAGTTGCTGGGTGAGCACAGCAGTAAATTGGGTTCCCTGGTCAGAGAGGATCTCTTTAGGGAACCCGACTCTGGTAAAAATCCTAACCAGGGCATCATCAACTGTCTCTGCCTCTATATTAGACAGCGCTACTGCCTCTGGATAGCGAGTGGCATAGTCCACCACGGTGAGAATATATTTCTTACCGGATGGACTAGCCCTGGCCAGTGGACCCACAATGTCAACGGCTATGCGGGCAAAGGGCTCCCCAATGATAAGCATAGACATAAGCCTAGCTCTTGGGTGGTCCCCCCGCTTTCCTACCCGTTGACATGTGTCACACGTACTACAATATACGCGCACAGCCTGATTAAAGTTTGGCCAAAAGAAGTTCTGCATGATCCTATAGGCTGTGCGGCGAGAACCTAGATGTCCAGCTAGCGGAACATCATGCCCTATCCGCAGAATCTCCTGCCGGTATTTTGCGGGCACCACCAGCTGTCGATTCGGCGGAGGGGCAACACTTTTCGGGGAAGGCTTAGGGATCCTATACAACCTGTCCCCAACCCACTCATACCGTTCCCCATCTACTCCTTCCTCTCCAGTATCTGCCCTGTCTCTGTACTTCTGGAGAGTCGAATCTGCCTGGGTTTCCCTCCCAAACTCCTCTGAGGAATCCCAACTAATAAAGGTCTGATCTAAGGTACCAGTCGGGGAATTGGGTCTTACCTGGGTCTCAGCAGCAGGTGGGCTGGATCCAGCAGCACGGGTCTGAGCAAGGGTAGTCACTGGGTTGATATCAGCAGGTCCCATTGGAGCATAAGCGGACACCAAAGGGGCCAAGTCATTCCCGAGCAGAACATCAGCAGGTAAGTCTTCCATGACCCCCACATTCACATGTCCAGAGCCCACTCCCCAATCCAAATGAACCCGAGCAACAGGTAGACGGAACACTGCACCTCCTGCTACCCGCACTGCTACAGTATTTCCAGTGTGTTGGTGTTCTGAAACAAGGTTCTTTTGGAGCAAGGTCATAGTGGCCCCGGTGTCTCTCAGACCAGTTACTGCTTTGCCATTCAGTTTAACGGTCTGCCTGTGCTGCTGTCGGTTATCCTGTTCGGCTGCTTGTACTGGATCCGCCTCATGTAGTATACCCCAAAATTCCTCCTGCTCAAGGCAGTGAGCGGAAGGTTGGGGTGGCTGCTGATTTCCGCCGGCTGGTCTTCTCCACGACTGGGCTTGGCTAGAATTGTTCAATGGACACTCCGGTCTCTTGTGCCCCAACTGCTTACACCCATAGCACCGGATAGGCTGTGAATAATCCCGGGCGTTAAATCGGGCTGGCTGAACATAATTGTTCGCTGTTGGCATTGTGGGGGTGCGTTGCGCTGGGTGTTGATACACTGTAGTGGTTGGAGGAGCTGCCGGTTTGTACTCCACTCGGGTAGGGACCTTGGTTGCTGTCTGGTCCAGTTTCCGTGCATCTGTGTACTCATCAGCCAGACGAGCAGCTTCGGGTAAGGTAGCGTGTTTGCGGTCCCTAACCCACTCTCTGACTCCTGCAGGTAAACGATCAAAGCAGTGCTCCAACAAAAACACTTGCAGCACTTCTTCCCCAGTTACCGCTTGGCACTCTGCCATCCAGTGGGCTGCTGTGCGGTGTACTTGGCATGCCCACTCCACATAAGAATCGCCAGCTTGTTTGTTAGTGTCCCGGAATCGCCGCAGGTACGCCTCAGGGGTTACAGCGTACCTGGCCAAAAGGTACAAAGTGTAGGATTCGTAGGATTCCTTTTACTGCCCTGTGAATCCTTTTACTGCCCGGTAGCTGGTGATTTCCTCCTCCGGGATGGCCCGAAACGCCTCACTGGCCCGGCCGGATAACTTCCCAGAGAGGATGGTGACCCATTCCTCTGTGGGTACCTGGTGTAAGGCACACTGCCTTTCAAAATCAGCCAGGAACCCATCAATCTCTCCTTCGGCTTCTACAAAATTTCTAAATGCAGCAAAGGGTACTTTCCTTCTTCCATTATTGTTATAGGGTACCTCTGCTGCTGCAGCGCTTCTTCCCTGGAGCGCCTGTTGGGCTGCTACTGCTGCTTGCACTTGAACCACAATATCCGCTGCGGGGTTGGGGCCAAAGTGTGCTAGCCTTATCTGGACTGCCCGGTTAAATTGTATCTCCTCGGGTGTTAACTCCAGTATGCCAGGCACATCAGCTCTCCCCGTTCCCTGTGCTGCATCCATTTCCAATAATATGGCAATAATCTCTCTTTTCTTGAGATTACTCGCTGATCGTCCTCTGCGTTCCAATATATCTTTAAGGGTAGCACGCCTTAATTCTTCATACTGCATTTCCAACCTGGGATGTGTAGCTGGCCTTCTGGGCGGTAGGATTCATCCCGTCGCTTTCCACCAATTATTACGACACTCACCGCCAGGTAGATGAAGCCGCCATTTAGTGAATAATCCTCCTCTCCAGAAATGCAGTTTCTATCCAGCCGACCGCCAAACTCCCGAACGGAGTTCACGAACACGGCAACTCCCGATCAGCAAATCAGTCGAACGCCTTCCACAGCTAAAAATAACGAAAGCGCTGTCCCAGTAATAATTCCCCCACAAACGAGACCAAGCTCCGTCTTGAGGGTCAAATAAGGATCTGTTTAATGGGGGCTACCTGCCCGGTATTTATGCAGGTCTCCACAAGGTGGACACTCCCCGAGGGGACCTTGTGGAAGACTGTAAAACATATTGGACAGTAGCCAATCGCAGTGGCTTCAATATAAGCCCTTCCCATCTTACCCATAAACCCTTCTTCTCTACCCCAGAGATAATTAGGAAGAAACCTAATTATCTCCCAGGATAGTGGTTGAATTAATACAGAGAGCGCCCTGGTGCAAGGAATTTTTAGGGCCCCTTGTAGTGAAAGAATGACCAAAAGGTGGATCCTTAACTCTCACAAATCTCCCACAATGCTTTGCCACCAAGGGATTTACCATTTACCCATCCTTGATGGGCTGCGTTTATGAAGAGTGTCTGTGTGTTTGAACGTCTGCATGTTTTTGTGTGGAGTAGATGTGTGTGTCCATGTAGGTGTGTATTTGTGTGTCGTGTTGGCGTTTGAATGCAGGTATTTATTTGTATGTAGTGTTGGTGTTTGATCACAATGTTGTATTTGTGTGTAGAGTTGGTGTTTAAATGCTCAGAGGTATGCACATATACACATATACTGTTAAAATGCAGACACACAGATACAGTTCCTGTGAGACCGGCTAGAGGAAACAGAAACTCCTCCACTGCGGTCCATGGCTCGGCCAGGCTACAAAAAAGAGGGATAGGAATGAGACAAATAGAGGGCCTTGGAGTGGGATTGAGTCACATGGAGGGTTCACCACGTTTAACATTAATGCTCACCATAGAGATGAATTAATTCATTTAATCTCTATGAGGCGATGCTAATGGCGCAGCATGGTGTTTTAGCGCAGTGTGGCGTGTTGCTGCTCATTCTCAGTAATCTCCCACTGCTTTCCTATAGGGAATCTCAGCCAAAGTTTTATGATCTCAGCCAAAGTGAACAACACACTCATAGGACTTCAAAATCAACACGATAACGTCATTTGTTTTATACAGCGTGCACTACAAACATTCACCATTTCAGTCCCATTACCAAACTTTACTTACTATGTCGAGGTAGTTGGACTGAAACATTGATTATATACAAATACACGTCTCCTTAAAATAAATACGCTCTCTGGTTTATTTTGAAGTCCTATGAGTGCTTTCTTTCACGTTGGATTAATTGTTTTAAATGTGATG
Organism: Pelobates cultripes; assembly: GCA_933207985.1. Classification (NCBI taxonomy): domain Eukaryota; kingdom Metazoa; phylum Chordata; class Amphibia; order Anura; family Pelobatidae; genus Pelobates; species Pelobates cultripes. The sequence goes on from OW240916.1 coordinate 324,458,702, forward strand.
TTATCTTTTCCAACTCCATATCTGCACACTATGCTGGCGCAATGCATTATGGGGCTGGTAAAGAATTTTTTTCTAGGGCTGCTTTTCGTTCCCAGTCCTCATGTTGTTAAAGGGCTGCAGTACCTGATTGGGCCATACAGTGGCCCCAAGTGGGACTGACCTATCCATATATCACCTATAACATTTCATACCGGATTTATCATATTTTCATTCTATGTCGAAGTTTAATAGATGGAGTGAGAGTGAAAATGACTGGTATATGATTCACCATTAATAACACAGTTTATTGAAAAAGCAATGTTTTAAAAGGATAATAATGCCATGTGCTGCTCAGCTCTGCATGATGGGCAACGCGGTGAATAGAAGCTTTACACTGCGGGTACAAAAAAGCATATCTCCAACCAGCGGTACATTAATATATCGACCCCCGGGCCGATTCTAGTCATATCAGGGCCTTGCAGACACGTGTATGACATTTCGAATCTGCTGTTAAAAGATGAGCTAACAAATGCACACAAATAACGCTAAATGTTGATTGTTTAGCCAAGTGAAATGAGAAGGATGCCATCCTTGCCCGCTGGACACCAAAGAGCATGCACGCATCAAACTGACAGGATCACAGGCTGACCTTTTCTCACCGGACCTGTGCGTTCTTCATCCACTGAACAAATACATTCTCCATTAATATTAACTCTTTTCTTACTGAACTATTCAGCAGCTCGTAAACTTAGCCGCGCAGTCCTTAGATACAGGTATGACAGCCGTACAGTCCTTAGATACAGGTCCCTCTAACATGTAAGCTCACTGAGCAGGCCCTCAATCCCTCTGTTACTGTGTCACTATACCCCACTCCCTCTAGAATGTAAACTCACTGAGCAGGCCCTCAATCCCTCTGTTACTGTGTCACTATACCCCACTCCCTCTAGCATGTAAGCTCACTGAGCTGTTACTGTGTCACTATACCCCACTCACCTCTGTTACTGTGTCACTATACCCCACTCCCTCTAACATGTAAACTCACTGAGCAGGCCCTCAATCCCTCTGTTACTGTGTCACTATACCCCATTCCCTCTAACATGTAAACTCACTGAGCAGGCCCTCAATCCCTCTGTTACTGTGTCACTATACCCCACTCCCTCTAACATGTAAACTCACTGAGCAGGCCCTCAAACCCTCTGTTACTGTGTCATTATACCCCACTCCCTCTAACATGTAAACTCACTGAGCAGGGCCCTCAATCCCTCTGTTACTGTGTCACTATACCCCACTCCCTCTAACATGTAAGCTCACTGAGCAGGGCCCTCAATCCCTCTGTTACTGTGTCACTATACCCCACTCCCTCTAACATGTAAACTCACTGAGCAGGCCCTCAATCCCTCTGTTACTGTGTCACTATACCCCACTCCCTCTAACATGTAAACTCACTGAGCAGGGCCCTCAATCCCTCTGTTACTGTGTCACTGTTACGGTACCTCCAGTAGTAAATGTACAAACCGCCGTTTAGTGAATGTTTCCCCGTTCGCAATAATGTGGTCTGGTAGCGTATGCAGTATAACCATGCGAACCGCCAGCCAGGGAACACTCCAAACTCCCGAACGGTACCTGTTACGACACGTACCGTCGGGTAGATGAAGCCGCCGTTTAGGCAATAATCCCCTTCTCCAGAAATGCAGTTTAAATCCAGCCGATCGCCAAACTCCCGAACGAAGTCCACGAACACGGCAACTCCCGATCAGCCAAACAGTCGAACGCCTTCCACAGCTAGAAATAACGAAAGCGCTGTCCCAGTAATAATTCCCCCACAAACGAGACCAAGCTCCGTCTTGAGGGTCAAATGAAGTTCTGTTTAATGGGGGCTACCTGCCCGGTATTTATGCAGGTCTCCACAAGGTGGACACTCCCCGAGGGGACCTTGTGGAAGACTGTAAAACATATTGGACAGTAGCCAATCGCAGTGGCTTCAATAATAGCCCTTCCCATCTGGCCCATAATTCCGTCTTCTCTACCTCGGAGATAATTGGGAAGAAACCCAATTATCTCTCAAGGTAGAGACAATCGCCATCTTGAAATACAATAACAAAATTACATTAAAATACATAACGACAGAAATACCGAATGCATATGGTTCGTGTAACGTATCCCCAGACAGCCTGGATCTGAGGGCATGTTTTCACCGAACAGCGCTCAGATCCGATGTATCTAGTCGAATCGCCATGGAGTCAAAGTCTTTCACCAGTCCTTCGGTATACGAATGACTCCATGGGATGGCTGTCGGGGTAAAAGTCCATACGAATGAATAAAACTCCCGAACGACCGACGTTCGCATGCCTTGTCGAAAAGGAAGGTAGGCAGCAGCTTTTCAGCGGTGTTCGGTAGTTTAAGTGTCCGTTTTTAGTTCCATACAGTTTGTACCGAACACCGCTCTGTGTTCGTATGTCCCAAAATGGCCGCTGCCTCGTGGTCGACATGCGAACGACGACCACCCGTACGAATGGAATGGAGAGGTGTCTGCGGTTAACCACAACGTTCTAATTGGGGCCAAGAGGTTAACCAGCAGCACACTCCTCTCCTGGGTGGTCGTTCGTTCGGTAGTTTCAATCGGCATTTTGCAAATTACACGAACGGGGGTATATGAACAGGCAATTCCGCGAACAAAGGGAAACAGACGAACCAACAATGCAGATGAATCTGTCACACGGCTCCCCCCTTGTGGGACACTCCGGCAGACCCGGCTTGACCCTTTAGCGGGTCAACGTGGGGATGACCGGACTAAGATGGGGTGAGGATGTCGGTTTGCCTGGACAATCCATCTGCGTTCCCATTCTGCTTACCGGGTCGATAAGTGATGGTGAAGTTATATGGCTGTAGTGCTAAACTCCACCTCAGCAGTCTGCCATTGTCTCCAGAGACCCGGTTAAGCCAGACAAGGGGATTGTGGTCCGTCACAAGGGAAAATTCCTGTCCATATAAATATGGGCTTAGCTTCTTCAATGCCCACACCAGAGCCAAACATTCCTTCTCCACTGCCGCATAACTCACTTCCCTGGGTAACAGCTTCCTGCTGAGATATGCGACAGGGTGCTCTCCTCCATCTTCCCCGACCTGGCTCAGCACAGCCCCCAGTCCATACATGGAAGCATCTGTATGGACGAGAAAACGTTTGTTAGGGACTGGGGCAGCCAGGACAGGGGCATTCACAAGAGCTTGTTTGAGTGCTTGGAACGCAGCTTCACAAGCCGGAGACCACAGGACCTGCTTAGGAAGATTTTTCTTGGTCAAGTCAGTCAGGGGTTTAGCAATAGAGCTGTAGTCGGGGACGAAGCGTCTATAGTACCCTGCTGTCCCTAGGAAGGCTAACACCTGGGTCTTGGTGATAGGTGTGGGCCAGTTGGCAACTGCCTCTATCTTGGCTGGCTCTGGCCTCTGGCTCCCACACCCTACTCTGTGACCCAGGTACTGCACTTCAGCCATGCCTAAATGGCACTTCTCTGGCTTCAATGTCAGGCCAGCGGCCCGAATCTTGTCCAGCACCACCCCTACATGTACTAGGTGTTCTTCCCAGGACTCACTGTAGATCGCAATGTCATCCAGGTATGCACAAGCAAATTCCTGGAATCCATCAAGAAGTCTATCCACCATGCGCTGGAAGGTAGCCGGGGCATTCTTCATCCCAAATGGCATGACCTTAAATTGGTACAGGCCAAATGGGGTGACGAAGGCCGACTTGGGGATAGCATCCTCGGCCAGGGGAATCTGCCAGTAGCCTTTGCACAGGTCTATGGTGGTCAGATAGCGTCCCCTGGCAATGCGATCTAGCAATTCGTCTACCCGGGGCATCGGGTAGGCGTCAGTGGTGGTCCGCTCATTGAGGCGCCTGTAGTCCACACAGAACCGGGTGGTCCCATCCTTCTTGGGCACCAGGACTACAGGCGAAGCCCAAGGGCTATCGGAGTGTTCGATGACCCCCAGCTGGGTCATCTCCTGTATCTCCTTCCGCATTCCTTCCCGGACTGCTTCAGGGATACGGTAAGGGGGTTGTCGCAGAGGGTTCTGTCCAGGGGTTTCTACCTTGTGTACAGCTAGGGTAGTGTAACCAGGTTCTTGGGAGAAGGTCGCCTGCTTTTCCCACAAAAGCTGTCTTGCCTGGCCCTTCTCGGTAGCGCTCAATCTGTCCCCTAGCTGTACTAGGCTAGTAAGATCCGTCTGGGGGTCCCTCTCTAACAGGTCTGGCAAGGGTAAACTTTCTGTATCATCTGCAGCAGGGGCACATACTGCAGCGACATTCTCCGGTCTCTCCTGATACTCCTTTAGCATGTTCACATGGAAGGATCGCTGGATCCTTTCATCTGAACAGCTGGCTATAAGGTAGGTAGTATCACATATCTGTGCTAACACCTTATACGGGCCCTGCCAAGATGCCTGCATCTTGTTCGCCTTCACAGGTTTGAGCACTAGTACTTTCTGCCCAACCTGGAAAACTCGCTGTCGGGCACCCCGATCGTACCACTTCTTCTGTCTCCCCTGAGCCACCTGGAGATTCTCCCTTACCATTAGGGACAGTTTCTCCATGCGGTCCCGGAGTTCCAGAACATATGGTACTATGGGGGTCCCTTCCTGCTCTGTCTCCCCCTCCCAGTGGCCTCTAATGAGATCTAGGGGTCCGCGGACCCTTCTCCCATATAGCAACTCAAAGGGGGAGAACCCAGTAGATTCCTGGGGCACCTCTCTGTAGGCAAACAACAGATGAGGCAGGAATCGCTCCCAGTCTCTGCAAGTGTCAGAAAAGGTCCTCAGCATCTGTTTGAGGGTGCCATTAAATCGCTCGCAGAGACCGTTAGTCTGTGGATGGTAAGGTGAGCTAAGCAGCGGTTTAATACCGCACACCTTCCACAGTTGCTGGGTGAGCACAGCGGTGAATTGGGTTCCCTGGTCAGAGAGAATCTCTTGAGGGAACCCGACTCTGGTAAAAATCCTAACCAGGGCATCAGCAACTGTCTCTGCCTCTATATTAGACAGCGCTACTGCCTCTGGATAGCGAGTGGCATAATCCACCACGGTGAGAATATATTTCTTACCGGATGGACTAGCCCTGGCCAGTGGACCCACAATGTCAACGGCTATGCGGGCAAAGGGCTCCCCAATGATAGGCATAGACATAAGCCTAGCTCTTGGGTGGTCCCCCCGCTTTCCTATCCGTTGACATGTGTCACACGTACTGCAGTATGTCCGCACAGCCTGATTGAAGTTTGGCCAAAAAAAGTTCTGCATGATCCTATAGGCTGTGCGGCGGGAACCTAGATGTCCAGCTAACGGAACATCATGCCCTATCCGCAGAATCTCCTGCCGGTATTTCGCGGGCACTACCAGCTGTCGATTCGGCGGAGGGGCAACACTCTTCGGGGAAAGCTTGGGGATCCTATACAACCTGTCCCCCACCCACTCATACCGTTCCCCATCTAATCCTTCCTCTCCAGTATCTGCTCTGTCCCTATACTTCTGGAGGGTCGAATCTGTCTGAGTTTCCCTCCCAAACTCCTCTGGGGAATCCCAGCTAACAAAGGTCGGTTCTAGGGTACCAGTCGGGGACTCGGTTCTTACCTGGGTCTCAGCAGCAGGTGGGCTGGTTCCAGCAGCACGGGTCTGGGCACGGGTAGTCACTGGGTTGATAGCGGCAGGTCCCATTGGAGCATAAGCGGACACCAAAGGGGCCAAGTCATTCCCAAGTAAAACATCGGCCGGTAAGTCTTTCATGACCCCCACATTCACGTGTCCAGAGCCCACCCCCAATCCAAGTGAACCCGGGCAACCGGTAAACGGAACACTGCACCTCCCGCCACCCTCACTGCCACAGTATCTCCAGTGTGCTGGTGTTCTGAAACAAGGTTCTTTTGGAGCAAAGTCATAGTGGCTCCGGTGTCTCTCAGACCAATTACTGCTTTGCCATTCAGTTTAACGGTCTGTCTATGCTGTTGACGGTTATCCTGCTGCGCTGCTTGCACTGGATCCGCCTCATGTAATATACCCCAAAATTCCTCCTGCTCCAGACAGTGAGCGGAGGGCTGGGGTGGCTGCTGATTTCCGCCGGCTGGTCTTCTCCACGACTGGGCTTGGCTCGAATTGTTTAATGGGCACTCGGGTCGCTTGTGCCCCAACTGCTTACACCCGTAGCAACGGATCGGCTGAGAGTAATCCCGGGCGTTGAACCGGGCTGGCTGAACGTAATTGTTCGCTGTTGGCATGGTGGGGGTGCGTTGTGCTGGGTGTTGATACACTGCAGAGGTTGGAGGGGCTGCTGGTTTGTACTCCACTCGGGTAGGGACCTTGGCTGCTGTCTGGTCCAGTTTCCTGGCGTCAGTGTACTCATCAGCCAGACGAGCAGCTTCGGGTAAGGTAGCGGGTTTGCGGTCCCTAACCCACTCTCTGACTCCTACAGGTAAGCGGTCAAAACAGTGCTCCAACAAAAACACTTGCAGCACCTCTTCCCCAGTTACCGCTTGGCACCCTGCCATCCAGTGGGCTGCGGTGCGGTGTACTCGGCATGCCCACTCCACGTAAGAATCACCAGCCTGCTTGTTAGTGTCCCGGAATCGCCGTCGGTATGCCTCCAGGGTCACAGCATATCTGGCCAACAGGGCATCTTTCACTGCCCTGTAGCTGGTAAGTTCCTCCTCTGGGATGGCCCGAAACGCCTCACTGGCCCGGCCGGATAACTTCCCAGAGAGGATGGGGACCCATTCTCCTGCGGGTACCTGGTGTAAGGCACATTGCCTTTCAAAATCCGCCAGAAATCCATCAATTTCCCCTTTGGCTTCTACAAAGTTCCGAAATGCAGCAAAAGGTACTTTTCTCCTTCCATTATTATTGTTATAAGGCACCTCAGCTGCTGCAGCGCCTCTTCCTTGAAGCGCCTGTTGTGCTGCTACTGCTGCTTGTACTTGCACCACGATATCTGCTGCGGGGTTGGGGCCAAAATGTGCCAGCCTGATCTGAACTGCCCGGTTAAACTGTATCTCTTCGGGTGTTAACTCCAGCATGCCAGGCACATCCGCTCCCCCCGTTCCCTGTGCTGCATCCATTTCCAATAATATCGAAATAATCTCTCTTTTCTTGAGATTACTCGCTGATCGTCCTCTGCGCTCCAATATATCTTTAAGGGTAGCACGCCTTAACTCCTCATACTGCATTTCCAACCTGGGATGTGTAGCTGGCCTTCTGGGCTGTAGGATTCATCCCGTCGCTTGCCACCAATTGTTACGACACGTACCGTCGGGTAGATGAAGCCGCCGTTTAGGCAATAATCCCCTTCTCCAGAAATGCAGTTTAAATCCAGCCGATCGCCAAACTCCCGAACGAAGTCCACGAACACGGCAACTCCCGATCAGCCAAACAGTCGAACGCCTTCCACAGCTAGAAATAACGAAAGCGCTGTCCCAGTAATAATTCCCCCCCACAAACGAGACCAAGCTCCGTCTTAGGGTATGAAGGTACCTGCCCGGTATTTATGCAGGTCTCCACAAGGTGGACACTCCCCGAGGGGACCTTGTGGAAGACTGTAAAACATATTGGACAGTAGCCAATCGCAGTGGCTTCAATAATAGCCCTTCCCATCTGGCCCATAATTCCGTCTTCTCTACCTCGGAGATAATTGGGAAGAAACCCAATTATCTCTCAAGGTAGAGACAATCGCCATCTTGAAATACAATAACAAAATTACATTAAAATACATAACGACAGAAATACCGAATGCATATGGTTCGTGTAACGTATCCCCAGACAGCCTGGATCTGAGGGCATGTTTTCACCGAACAGCGCTCAGATCCGATGTATCTAGTCGAATCGCCATGGAGTCAAAGTCTTTCACCAGTCCTTCGGTATACGAATGACTCCATGGGATGGCTGTCGGGGTAAAAGTCCATACGACTGAATAAAACTCCCGAACGACCGACGTTCGCATGCCTTGTCGAAAAGGAAGGTAGGCAGCAGCTTTTCAGCGGTGTTCGGTAGTTTAAGTGTCCGTTTTTAGTTCCATACAGTTTGTACCGAACACCGCTCTGTGTTCGTATGTCCCAAAATGGCCACTGCCTCGTGGTCGACATGCAAACGACGACCACCCATACGAATGGAATGGAGAGGTGTCTGCGGTTAACCACAACGTTCTAATTGGGGCCAAGAGGTTAACCAGCAGCACACTCCTCTCCTGGGTGGTCGTTCGTTCGGTAGTTTCAATCGGCATTTTGCAAATTACACGAACGGGGGTATATGAACAGGCAATTCCGCGAACAAAGGGAAACAGACGAACCAACAATGCAGATGAATCTGTCACAGTACCTGTACGGCTCCTTCCCTTCACGAGCTCCAAATACATGAATTGCCAATAGTAGCCGAACGCCAATATCTTCCAAGTGGCAAATAATTCCAATAAGCAGTCTCTAGTCGCCGGTAATAAAATCACCCAATAACGAGACCAAGCTCCGCTTTGAGGGTAAAACACGAACTGAATTTACTGTGGGCTACCTGCCCGTATTTATGCAGGTCTCCCGCTTGGTGGACACTCCCCTAGGGGACCAAATGGGAGACTGTAATAGCAGAAGGACATGGGGACATTTTAGACATACAACCCCACAATATTCCCAGCATGCATCACAGTTTCCTCCCCTCTGCTCGGGAGATAATTGAGAGGTATTCAATTATCTCCCAGAGCAGAGGCAAATTGCCATTTTAAATATAAGTCACAAAACACATTAAAATACATAACTTTATAACTGGCGAATGTATAACACATCCCCAGATAGCCTGGATCTGAGTGCTTATTATTGGCGAATAGCGCTCAGATCCCATACGCATAGTTCAATCGCCATGGAGTCAAAGTCTATTACAGTTCTTCGGTATGCGATTGACTCCATGGGAAGGCTATCTGGGGTAAGTCCATTCGTGCCTTTAAACCTCTCGAACGGCCGGTGTTCGCATACTTCTGTCGATTGAGAAGGGAGGTCGACGGCTTCAGCGGTGTTCGGTTGAAAAAGTGTCAGTTTTTAGTTCCATTAAATAACCGTCGAACACCGCTGGTCTTTCGCATGGTTAAAATGGCCGCCGCCTCATGGTCGACATACGAACGACGACCACCCTGTGTTCGGTTTTAATTGAGAAGTGTCTGTGGTTAACCGCAACGTTCTAATTGGGATCAATAGGTTAACCAGCAACACACTTCTCTTCTGGGTGGCCGTCCGTTCGGTAGTTCCGTTCGACAAAAAAATACATTCCCTTAAACAAGGCATACGAATGGGGAAATTCATACAAACGTCAAAACAGACGAACACAGCAATTCTAGTTCTTATGGATGGGTCTGTCACAGTCACTATACCCTACTCCCTCTAACATGTAAGCTCACTGAGCAGGCCCTTAATCCCTCTGTTACTGTGTCACTATAACCCACTCCCTCTAGCATGTAAGCTGACTGAGCATGCCCTCAACCCCTCTGTTAGTGTGTCACTATACCCCACTCCCTCTAACATGTAAACTCACTGAGCAGGCCCTCAATCCCTCTGTTACTGTGTCACTATACCCCACTCCCTCTAGCATGTAAGCTCACTGAGCAGGCCCTCAATCCCTCTGTTACTGTGTCACTATACCCCACTCCCTCTAACATGTAAACTCACTGAGCAGGCCCTCAATCCCTCTGTTACCGTGTCACTATACCCCACTCCCTCTAACATGTAAGCTCACTGAGCAGGGCCCTCAATCCCTCTGTTCCTGTGCATCAAACTTATCTTGTTAAAATTGCATTGTACAGTGCTACGTCACTTGTTGGCGCTTTATAAATAATAATAATTATAATAATAATATTATAGGAGGGCATGAGATGGCTGTCAATGCTTGAGAGGAGTTAAGAATTTTCACTAGGATGCCATAATGCAAGGAAATAATCATTTATTAATATGGATGAGGAACATTCGTTTTACCGGAACTTTCGAAACAGGTTTACTCTAAAGATTTGAAGAGGCATGTTCAAGATCTCACAGAGAGAGAAACACATGTAAATGTGTCTGGTGTGATTTTTCTTTTTTTGGCTAAATTATTTTCAATGTGTTGACATGTTTAACGAGCTGTTTGATTGAATGTTTGGGTAGACACGCAATGACACATTAAATTGAACCATGCATTTTATTGTACTGCTTCTTGTATAGAAAAGCTGTGAAGTTTTTGGTAGTGAAATCCATGATTATGTTTACTGTAAGACGTGATATATATTCTCTGAGTTAAGGGGTAAAAAACAGAACAATGGGCGCCAGATGGACCTTAAGGACCCACCTAGCAAACATGGGTTGTATGCAGGGCCATTGATAGACACTAGTTCTTCTGTTCTCACATTTTCTGGTTCTTAGAGGCTACTCTAAGGTCCAACCAAATAACATTCTGAACTCGAGATTAACATCTTATCTGGTTCAAACAAAATGAGGAACATGGGTCCTGGAATCCTTGCCTACTCCTGTATCAAGGGATATCTTAGACAAACCCACACCAGGAGCATTTTATTTATGTTTGGTCTCCAGCTGAGACAGCATCATACTGACTTCTCACCCCACTTCTGGCTGGAAGGAACTCGTCTTTGTCTGAATTAGATGACCCTTGTCTCAGCTGTGGAGGCATGGACGTTGTTATCTCCACAGCTTACTGACACATTGTTCAATAAGTGATGCAAACAGACCAGTTGGATCCCATACTTGACCTATGACATTTAGTTCACACTAAGTGTAAAAATGGCCGCTCCCAACATAACAGAGCATGCTAATCTATTTTGTCAATTTTACTGTCAACAATATAATCATGGAAAAAGACCACTAATTAAATAATGTTTTCTAAAAGTGACTTTTTTTAGTATAAATTGTTTTTGGGAGGGAGTTATCTCTCTGAAATAAATTCTAAAAATAAGAGGTAAATGAATCATCAGAGACTATGGAGACTTTTCACTCCTATGAAATATACCTTATTTGTCAATCAATGTGTGAAAATTCAGCATGAAGACCACCAGGATTGCTTGAAATAACAAGGTGAGCACAGGGCAGATCAATCTAGAGATCTCCATTGATGTAGAGGTCCTGAGTCACGTGATGCTTAGTAATGAAACATGACAAGACGGCTTCCTAAGTAAGTGTTTCCTTCTGATTACTCCAGAAAGCTGTGATCTGAAGCCAAATTAAGTTCCACACTTACAGAGCATCACACATGATTATTCAACCCTGGAAGCTTTCTCCAAGGCGGGAGGCTGATGTGCCAACTGGCAGAGTGTGCGGTGATATTGACGGCTTCACTTTGGTCGGCAGAAATGCACAGACGCAGTTGGTTCGGGTTAGCAATGAATGATGTCAGACAGCATCCAGGAGACGGACATAACAACTGAAAGAAAGAGAAACTCAGTGACTGTATCAGTAACAGAAAGAAAGGCTGACGGCCAGAGGAGAGAGAGCAAGAACGAGCAACGATCACTGGGAGAAGCAACAATTTAATGGAAATTCATGATAAGACAGAATGTGCCAAAATACATGGCAGGAAGCCAGCTGTGTTCCTTAACCGTTACGATGAAGAATGATTCTTTGTGAATATGGAACTTTGAGTTCTTTCAGTGATGGCCTGACTTGGCACTGCAGATGTTTGTGAACTACACTTCCCATCATGCCTAGAGGCAGGCTGAGCATAACAAGCACCTGCAGCTCCTACTTGATTGGCAGTTTTCGAGCTATGGAGGAATGGAATCTCCTGCTTTAATGCTGCCGGATTTCACATTTCTATATGATTAGCATAAGTGTTCATACGTATTGTAATTCTGTGCACTGATAACTAAATATAATGGCATTTTACTCAATATTGGGGGCTAACAAAGTCACTAAACCTGCAGTTCCAAATCACAGAATTTAACATGAGACATTTTTTCTTTTTAATTGTTTGTTTTTAGACAGGCCATTCATTTTGCATCTTTGTTTAAGGAATTACAACGTTTAGACATAAATAGACAAACTAGAAAAATCTTCACAAATCTTCAGCGGTTTTTCTAGTTTAACTGTTTTGGCCTAGAATGTACAATTCACCGTCATTTCTGCAGGTTTCTCGATTTAATGAAGAAACCGCAAAGGGCAGAAAATATGAGTCTTTAATGGCACTAAATGCCCAATTCAAAATATGTTTCAATATTTTAGAACCAGAGATTAGATCTTTGGAATTTTAATTGTTCCAGTTCTTAGTCCCAATAATTCCTAAACTCCCTTTCTCCCAATTTTGGGATCTCTCGGACGAAGGCTGCAGAGACACCCAGGTACGATGCAGCCAGCTATATTTAGCCTTTAACTGGCACCCACAGGGCTGAACACACATTTCACCTTCATCGTTCAGCACAGTGTAGGTATAGTAAGATGTGATAGCTGGGTTGGTACAATGTTGGGTCATTGTCTCCTCACTAACGTAGAGCAGAATTCTTCATGAAACCAAATGCCACAGCACCTAAAAATAGCAATTCTACTTTCTAGTGTTTGAGTGTTACTTTGAGAGTCCTGTTGACTTTCCTGACTCTTTTTTTTATATTCAGGTAGGCTTCTATATTCGCCTCTCTAACTTGAAATATTCTGCAAATACTTATGAAAGAGTCTTGTAACATGTTTGTGAGATGCCTGGAAGGAAGGAGCAAGAATGCAGTCTATTAACACACTCTGTATAGCAGCATGCCTATCCTGACACAATCCTCACACATTTGCTCTCAGTATTTGCTTTCCACAGGAGCTTATTCATGGCTAAAGTGGAAATCTCTGCACTGGAGCTGAACAGCTGACACAGCTCACTGTGTTTGTTTATCTTTGGAAAGTGAAAGGTAAGAAAGTGTAAATGTGAATTAAGGAGCGACACTTTTAATAACAGGAACCATAAAACACAAACAGACCCAGGGGATTTCATTCAGTAATGGAAGCCGTCTGCTAATGATTACACACTTTAATATGAAAACAGCGCCTTATGCACAATTCCATTATCACTCTGTACAACAGCAGAAGCTTTGGGAAGGATTACGCAATTAGGATAAACCATTGCATTTCAATTTATATTTCAAATATTTGCTGCGGTGTGTCACAAAGCTCCGAGGCTCTTTGATATATAAATGCACTCACATTACTGTGAGTTTGATATCTGTGGAGCTCTGGGATGAATACCTACATATTGCACAGGACTCCAAGAGCGCTGTAGAGCTCTGTGAAATACTTATATGTATACACTTTCCAAATTACTCTGAGTTTAATTGCCGTGGAGCTCTGTGATATACATTACTGTTAATTGTATTTCTGTGGAGCTCTATGATACACTCACACAGTGCATGTTATAGTCAATTTAATTGCTGTGGAGCTCTGTGATACACTCATACGCAACACGCGTAACTGAGTTTTATTGCTGTGGAGCTCTGTGAAATACTTATATGTATATACTTTCCAAATCACTCTGAATTTTATTGTGGTGGAGCTCTGTGATATACATTACTGTTAATTGTATTTCTGTGGAGCTCTATGATACAGTCACACGATGCATATTATAGTCAATTTAATTGCTGTGGAGCTCTGTGATACACTCATACAAAGCACACATGACTGGAAGTTTTATTGCTGTGGAGCTCTGTGATACACTCACACACACTGCACACTAATGTAAATTTAATTGCTGTGGAGCTCTGTGACACCCATATGCAACACACATCACTGTGAGTTTTATTTCTGTGGAGCTCTGTGATACACTCATACACAACACACATGACTGGCAGTTTTATTGCTGTGGAGCTCTGTGATACACTCACACAATGCATTTTACTTAGACGGACACTACAGGCATCAAAACAACTGTAGCTTAACCCCTTAACGCTGTTACGGCGTTCTATGCCATCCGCATTAAAAGGGCTTTAAAGCCATTGCCGCGGCATAGAACGCCGTAACGACTTTGAGCCCTGGAGCCTCAGAAATACTTACCTTCCCGGCGCTCCGCTTCGGGAGGACTGCCTGACACCCCAGGCAGCCCTCCGAGGCAAAAGAAGCCCCCGGGGGCCATGTGATATATTGGTAACAAAATACACTTAGAATGACATTCTTTATATATCTATCTATATATAAAATACAAATAACTGCGAATATATATATATATAGATATATACATATAATTACATAAAAGATTACATTAGTATACACGTAGAATTTTGGGGGTGCCGTTACAAAGGGGTTAAATTCTTACCTTTCTCCAGCGCCAGGCTATCCTCGGCGCTGGGGACTCTCCTTCCTCTCCGGACGTCATCCGCTAAATGCGCATGCGTGGCAAGAGCCGCTTGCGCATTCTGTCAGTCCATAGGAAAGCATTTCTCAATGCTTTCCTATGGACGCTTGCGTCCGCTCACTGTGAAAATCACAGTGAGAAGCGCGGAAGCGCCTCTAGCGGCTGTCAGTGAGACAGCCACTAGAGGCTGGATTAACCCATTTGTAAACATAGCAGTTTCAGCTGCAGTGTTAACCCTAGATGGACCTGGCACTCAGACCACTTCATTGAGCTGAAGTGGTCTGGGTGCCTATAGTGGTCCTTTAATGTTTAGTATTTCTAGAATCCTGACCTTGGCTATGACTGACTTAGTCTGTATCTTTATTAACATTTGTTGTGGATCAGAATGTTGATCTTTGTTATATTCAGAGGAAGCCCAAATTGTTGTTACAAGTGCATTTGGAGAAGCGAGAATTAGACACCAGACACGTGTTGGTATTCAAAATAAGCCTCTGACGTTTTATTCATCAGCTGGGTTTTATACATTAAAAAGTAAGTGCTTACGTGCAAATACTCTTAGAACAGTAATAGGAAGGGAGTACAGATAAGACATAGGGATGAGCGTCATGTACACATAACAAATAAGTTTCAAGGTAAGAGAGAACAAAAAGATTAGAGTAGAGACATCTCAGGTGGGGGCTCTCTGCTCCCGGAACTTAGACATATATGGTCTTAAGGGTTGTTTAAGCATCAAGCATTTCCTGAGTCCAAGTTAGCCAATTTTAATATAGGATATCATTATATGACACCTATAAGCTTGAGCCTTGGAATCAAGATAAATTCTATCACACATTAAGTCTAGCCAAGGTCAGGAATAGGTCAATATTACAACTTCAATTTGTGGGATTCCCCATTTCCTGTGTGTTAGCGTAATAACCCCATAACAAACAGTCACTTTGTGCATTGAATGCGCTTTAAATAAACATCATTTTTTTTTTATTTGGTCATCCTTTACATACTTCTTTAGGGTCTGAAATGTGATTGTAAAAGCAAACATACTTGTGGCGGCCCCCCAGGTAGGAACACGGGCTTCGCTGCCAGAGATGTTCTTTTCCCCCTAGTGTGAGTGATGCTTTAGTGATCCCAAGCGGAGTTTCCCAATAGCGATAATCCAATTCAGGTATAGCTTTCCCCCACAGACATTAGTCGACACTGAATGCTGCTTATAGGTATTTGTAAGGACCCTGAAACCATTACTAGCAGTACAACTTACTGAGAACTCCGGCCACCAAGGGTGACATCCTGAATATACTGCAGAACCTGCCCACCCTATTCCGCTTAGACATGGCGATTTTGCAGAAGGAAGTGACCGCCGTTACTGGCAGATTGAGGGTTGCCGAGGAAGACATAACCGCAATGGCAGAACCCCAGCAAGCAATGGAGGAGAAGCTAATACACCTCCAGTCCTCACACAGGCACTACAGGCACGGCTGGATGGCCTAGAAGACGCAAGACGCCGCTCCAACATAAAAATCAGAGGCATTGCCGACTCCATAGACGACAATGAATTGCCACAACTCACCTGACGCCTCTTAGCCACAATACTTAACCCAAAGCAGACAAAGACTGAGCTAGTGGAGGGCATACACAAACTCTCCAAGTCGCCAAGAGCCCCAACGGAGGCCTCCCGCGATGTCCTTCTCTGACTACAGTCTACCCAGGACAAAATGGCAGTGATGGTGGCGCTCGGCGGCCAGAGCCCATACCAAGGGCATGCAGCTCACCTTCCTGCAGGACCTTTGCAGAGCTACTCTGACCTGGAGACGGTCCATGCAGCGAGTCACCACGATCCTCAGAGAGGCTGGAGTCAGGTACCGATGGGGCCCATCCATGCTAGTAGTTACAAAGGGAACAACAACTTATCGACTGACGTCGACAGAAGACGCAGAAACTTTCCTCGGTAAACTAGTACTTAAAACAATAGAATCCTCCAACCCAACTCCTAACTGCTCCTGAGACGTCCCCAACATAGTCCCATTTGTGCCGCGCTCCGCTGCTGACACAGGCTGAAACACAGGGACATGCAAGATAAAGCCACCTGGCTAAGGAGCCACCGGACTCCAACAAACCATATGACACCTGGTCACAGAACTTTTTATTTTTCTATTCTTATCTTTTATTCTTGTTTTGTTTTGTTTTTTCCTTGCATTTCGTAAAATTGTTAGGTGTTTCTTACAACACTATCGTACCCTATACGCAGGACATGCCCCTCTTACCGCTGCAGAGAGCACTCCCCCCCGCCGCCCCCGATACGAAAAGCGCAACCATTAGGTCAGAGAAAGCACGGTAGCATGCCCCTCTCCTCTCATAACCAGGAGAGCTTTATGGTACACCTCAGAAAAGCCACCACTTAGCACCCCATTAAAATTACCATTATGGCCGATGCCCACTCATACACCCAATAAACAGCGGCTGCTAGGGCTGCCAACCCACTCCTACCAAGGAGGTGAGTGATCCTTTCACCTAGTCTAGGACCATGCATACATAACCCCACCCCCCCCACTTCACCCCACACCACACCACACCAGCATTGCCTTAGTCTCGGGCATACACCCTTCCCCCGAGCACCCACCGATGACAGGGCATTAAGCAGCATTTAACCCTGCTTCGCTCTCCTGGAGTGCCTTTAACTAAAAGACTCAAAGTTTGGAACACATAAAGAACCCTATGCTTCCAAACAACGAGCTAAGACCACTTAAAAGCACAGACGTGCCTATCACGTATGTGCGTATCGACAACTCTACCCTTACCATGAACAACACAATAGATGATGGGGCTACAATGCTTAATTAAAATCAGTATAATAAAACACGAAAACAACACTCTACTTCATTTGACTACCAGAAGTAATACTAGCCCATCTCACGCAGGATGAGAATTACGGTTACCGGAAGAATAAAAGGAACAAACCGCAGAAGCCACACATAGAGATATGGACACAAGTCTTCAGGAAGTAACAGGTCTTTTATTTACACACCGATCGGGTCTCACACTGAACTTGTGTTCAAAAGGTATGAGCCCAGAGCATAGTTTGAACAGGCTATTTATTAACAATAACTCCTCCCATTCATAGCTCCACTCACACACACCCTTAGACCAATCAGTGAACAAGATATTCAGGATCACCTAATATGGGCAGACCGTATGACTCATTTTAAGGACAAAGGAATGCGACTACAGTTGATGCACATTCTCAGTACATTGATGACAGTATCTTAGCTACATGTAACTAACAGATACAACAACCACCTGTACTTGTATATGCCACATGGAGATTTCAGGCCTACTAAATTTTGAACCATGTTGAAATTCCATCACATTCCTCCCTTTGATGCTTCTGATACAAAGTTATTACAGATGCATCACTAATCATAATTTGCCAACACCACTCAAGTAGCCATGGACCAGAGCAGCCCTTGTAAGCATCTTAGCATTATCACAATCTCCTTCAGCATTCCTCATCCTGAATATGTTCTCTCTCTGGGCTAGAGATTCATACTTCCAGACAGCCATTACATGAGCAGCTGTCTTTCTTTCTATAGTACTCTCTATGATACTACGTATAGACCTAACCACTAATGGAATTAGGCAGGGCAGAAAGAGACATAAGAATATAATGAATATTACTTCTCCTACTAACGCCTTAATCCCTCCAAGCTGCTCATACCAACTTCCAAACCAACTACTTGGGTTATACCCATTCCAGACCTGAGTAGGTACATGCGTCAGTTTAACCATGAGGCTTGTTGGTTCAGCCACTGCCCGCCCTTCATCATCTATGTGCAAACAACAGTTGCTAAGATTAAACTTTCCGCATACACCTCCCTCTACTGCTAATAAGTAGTCCAGAGCTAATCTATTTTGATAGATGGCTGATCTCATCCGAGTATTTTGCTTAGCTAGAAGATTAAGTGCTTGCGCTGTTTCATTGGTGATAATCTCAACCACCGCCTGTAGTCTTATAATACAGTTGAGCATATACATTGGGGTTCTATATCCATAGGTACCATCTTCTGCCCAAGTAGCAGGTCCATAGTAATTTATGATACGTTGGGGAGGCCACTCATCTTCCCCAACTACCTATATTCAAGGATGCTCACTTCTTTTTATGATTCACATCATAAAACTTAACTCCCAAGGTCTCTCCTGTCTCAATTGGCAACAAGAAGAAGGATGGTTTGAGCGTACCTAGTACACATGCTCCCTCCCAATCTTGTGGTAACTTTAAAAATGCTTTCTTACCACAGATCCAGCACAAATTCGCTGGGGTTTTCCAATTGGATGTAGCAAATAAGTCAAACCATACCTCTTTTAAATTGGTGTAATTGGCAAAAGGATTAGTAGGCTCTGAGACATTTGAAGCTGACCACCAAGTAGTATCTTTTGTATCAGCATTATAGGCCTTCTGTCCTAAGCAGGTTAACTCTCCAACAGATGCATTACACAGTGGCCCTCTTCTAGCTAAACATACATGGCCTATGATAGATGTTTTTAAACGCCATTCTGATTTACCTCTAGTACTTACTTGATGATCAGACTGAGAAAGGATTATCACGATCTGGAGTAGCTTGCCAGGAATCTGCTGCTGGTTTAACCCTAGAGTGATGAATCCACAGAGTCACTTCTGCCACCTTTACAGCTGTTGGGGTAGATAAAAGATCAACATACGAAGGCTAACAGGATACACCCCAAGCTTTAACTCAATATGTATCGGTGGGATATTATGAGCAAGTCCTGGAGGATTATTCTCTGCCCATACTCCTGGAATGTCAAATAAAGATCCATCACTCTTAGGGTTTGCATTTGTTATTATAGAGTAGAAGCTCCATTCTTCTTCTTTTGGTACCAATACTGTTATCATGCCTGGTGATTTATTAAACTTCAGAGACGTTGATCCATTAGGTAGAAAAGTTATCTGAGCTTGAAGCTTTGATAACAGATCTCGTCCTTGAAGTTGAATTGGACACTCTGGCATATATAGGAACTGGTGCTTCACAAAATGGCTTCCTAAAATGCAAGTGCGACTCCTGAGAACCGGTCTAGCAGCGCTTCTCCCAGTAGCTCCTATTACAGTTACAGTCTTTCTAGAAGGAGGATCTACCAACTTAGTCACCACAGAATGTTCAGCACCTGTATCAATCATGACTTCTCTTTCCCCCTATTGTTACATCGACCATAGGCTCCGCTCGGTCCAGGGGGATGGAGCCCGGTCGGTATCAATAGTCTTCCATGACAGTGTCAGCCAGACCTACAAAAATCTCTATCTTCCCTATCCCTAGGTCTCTGGGGGGGGGCGATAATATCTACCTCCCTGAACACTCCCTCTGCTATTCCCATTATTCCCTCCAAAACTTCCTCTACCTCGTCCTCTATAGCCACTACCATAACCACCTCGCCCTCTTCTCTCTTCTTGTCTACCACCTGCAATATATCCCCTCTGTGGACAGTCACTCTTCCAATGCCCTTCCTCTCTACAATATGCACTTTGATTCCTCCTTAAAGGTCCCTTACTCAGCCTATTCTCGACTCCTTTATTCACTTCCCTTCCCTGTCTTTCTACACTTGTGATAGCTACCGCTAGCATATCTGCCTTCTTCCTCATTTTACGTTCCTCATCACGCTTTGTCTCAGTTTCCCTATTCATATACACCTTATTTGCAACCTCCGTTAGCTGTGTTATGGATATCCCTGCAAATCTCTCCAATTTTTGTAGTTTTTTCTTAATATCGCTCTGGGCCTAGCTGACAAATGCTGAGTTAATCATTTGGAAGTTTTCAGGGGCTTCAGGATTGAAAGGAGTGTACAATCTATTTGACTCAAGCAGTCTCTCATAAAAAGCACTGGGTGATTCATTAGCTTTTTGTAACACTTCAGCCGTCCTGGACATGTTAATTGCCTTTTTCCCTCCTGCCTTCATGCCAGCAATAATGGCTTATTGATAAGCCTTTAGATGGATCGTGTCAGCGCCATTTACGTTCCCAAGGTCAGTAATAATTGCTGACAATCAGCCCAGGTGGGATTGCGTGTTTGTATAATAAAGGTAACCAAATCTGTCATGGTTTTTCGGTATATGAAGAGTTATGAGTCTTCCAATTCAATAGATCAGTTGTGGTGAAGGGGACATAGACAAACACTGGATCAGCCCGTTGTATTTGGCCATTTTCATCAACGTGTGTTGGGCCTGGTGTCAGTCGGAGAGGCATCTGGCAATGTCGGAATGGAAGGGTGCCAGTCAATTGTTGGGTTAGTATGGGGCTTCGGCAAGGCTGCTCAGTAATAGGTTCCAGTCTGAGAGTAGTAAGATAGGTGGAAGGGGGTGAGCTAATTTTACTAGTCAGCATTTGGCGGATGAAATTTTTTTTTTTTAAAGTGTTAAACCAAAAACCTACCAGTAGGTGTCACCAGAGAGTAAGTAATTGTATCAAAATAATCTTTATGGGTCTAATAATAAAACTTAACTTTTAATATATTTATACATAAAATAAAACCTTATAGCAATAAATATATTAAAATAGGGTAAGCAATCCTACTTCTGTCGGTTATATGTAAGTATAGAGTTAAAGATGATTAAGCAATGTAATATCAATGTAACGCCCGAAGATGGCCAGTAGGTGGTCCTAGAGTGCTTCCTAAAGTCTAATGAAGCAGATAGACTTTAACCCCTTAAGGACACATGACGGAAATATTCCATCATGATTCCCTTTTATTCCAGAAGTTGTGTCCTTAAGGGGTTAATTATGTGCTTATTTTATTATTACTTATTTTAATCACTGTTCACCCTGATACATAGGCTTGAGTAAAGCTTTAGTTCTATGGTAACTAAAAAAGGATAAAAGTGTACTCTAGCATCTTATACCATTGATCATTTCTTCCAGTTGTATTTTAGACTGTGACTGAATGCACACAGTGTTCAGTAGTTTAAGTGCTATTTCAATGATTATGGTACAATGTCATTGCTGAGAATTATCCGATCCAATAGACTCAGTTACTGTTATTAAGAATTCTCCTCACAATTTAACTGTTAATAAAATTCAATGCTAAAATACACTCCTACCAAAAAGGAAGTCAGTTCAAATTACAAAGAACCAGTGGGGGGTTGGTACAGAAATACAAGAGTTTGAAACAAAAGAACAGATAGGTATGTGGGTAGGCAAGGACAATAGAGCAGGGGGAGTGCAAATACCAGCTATACCAGTTTTAGCTTGGGAGGAAGAATGGGGGGATGGCTACTCTGGCTCTGGAGGATGAATAAGGGGGTTGGCAATCAGATGCAAAGGGGGGGAGCTGTCCAAACTAGGTGGAATTAAGGGCTTAGTGGACAAACAGGTTCTGGCTACCACGGACACCATTGTTCCTCTTAGCACAGCTTGTTCCATTTAGCAGTGTTTCAACAATCTGTATACAGAAACTACTCGTATAGCCCCAGCAGGAACACTGGTTACCAGAACAGGCCGTCCTCTGCTACACAGAGTATTTTAATCTTTTGGGGGACAGTGTTACACCATAATCACAAACAGCATATCCCTTAGAAAAGTTTTTTTTTTTTTTTTTTTAAACATACAAGACAAAGGACCGTTTGTGAATCAGAGGCACCCATGATTTCAACAGAGCGTCTGATTCAAAGCAGTACAAATATACAAACAGTTTCAACAGTCACACCTGTTTCCTTAGCAGCAGCACCACGCGGCACGGTTACTAGGACCAAACATACACGTACACACACGCACAGGATCCTCACACGCTCAACAATATTTCTCCCAAACAGCCGAACAGCCACCAGGTGAATCAAATATTCCTCCAAACAGCCGAACACGCATACTCCATACGAATAATCCCCCCAAAGATGAGACACAGCTCCGTATTGAGGGTCAGCAGGAATCTGTTTAATGAGGGTTTAATGTTTAATGCCCAGCTTTTATGCAAGTCTCCCACCTGGTGGACACTCCCCTAGGGGACCAAATGGGGGACTGCAACAAGGACATTGTAACAACCAATCACAGAAGACACAATTAGCCATTCCCATTTTCTTGCCCAGAACCCTCTGCTCTGCCTGGGGAGATAATTGTAAAGTAATTCAATTATCTCCCAGGACAGAGCCTAAACGCCATTTTGAGTGATAATACAAAAAATGGCTGTGACCTCGTGTTCGGCATACGAATGGCGGCCACCCAACTGCTGTATCAATTGAGAGGTGTCTGCGGTTAATCCTCGACGTTCGAATGGGGCCAAGAGGTTAATCAGCAGCACACTCCTCTACTGGGTGGCCGGCCGTTCGGTAGTTTTGTTCGGTCATAAACAGGGGAATGCCATAGAGTCCACAGGAACGAAGAAAAGACGAATTAAATAAACGAACAAGCCATACGGTTAGTTCAGTCTAAGACAGAGGGATCTGTCACTCAAACCATACAATTATCCACATAAACTAACCGATCACATAACATTTCAACAATTTCGTCTCTACAGTCAGTGGTTATGGTACGGTTTGTAACTATTGTACAGTTTAGACAATTATGGTTTTAAAGTTACAATATCAGTTAGTACACATGCAAGGTTAAACAGTAATTTTAGCATTTTTCACGTAATATCAGTAGTTATGGTACAAGTCAATGGTTATGGTACCGTGCACTATCATACAGTTATACACACAATTGCAGAGCTCAAGCTTTCTAGCAGGACATACAATTTAACCAATTCACCAGTTCACCAACGACAGTATATCTAACAATATTTACAATAATCCCAACTATTCTAATTGGCCAGCACCTTGAGAACTATCGAACTATTTACACCAGGATTTGGTTAGTCTGCCCAAGCACCACATATAGCGAACTAATGAGCGGAATCTACAACAGGACTCATTTAGTCTATTTACTCTATCAATAGTCTAGTGGTTGAATTTACACGCCTCCCACTTAGCCAAGATAGGTTGAGATCTAGCAGATGGAATGTACACCAGAATCTGCTTAGTTTCGCCGGCCTCCCCGACCTAGCGACCAAAATTTACACCTAGACACGATAGTCAAGACAGGACACCGGTGTCTGACATGAACTATTTACACCAAGATTCAGTCTGACGCAAACCACCTGTATTAGATGGGCTGACTACAGAGCATCTAATGTCAACATAACAGTACGCCTTTGCTTCTTCCTTCCAGAGGGAAGGGGCAGATTCCATACAACCAATACAATTCTAAATACAAACCCCTTGTCGGTATACCGCTCTAACGATATTAATCTTACCCATCACATTACCAACTTCCCTCTCCAGATTATGCACAGCCGTTAAGACAGTTAGGTGTCCCACTCCTTTGTTATGCTGGTGTACAGTATTATTCTATATGTGCCTAGAGAGAGACATCCTCCCTCTATCCCCCCCATTTATTTATTTTTTTAGATCGGTGACCTTAGACTAACACAGCCTACTCTTATTCATAAAATGTGCTCTGTACTCACTTAAATGTCCACATAAATGTCATACTATGTTTGATGCCAAGTTTGTACAAGCTGTTGTGGCAGTACAAGCTCACTTGTTTATTGAATGCACTAAAAATAAAGAATTTAAAAAAACTAAAAAAACCGATATAGCAATCTCCATCAATCTCCGAAAGGCTAACGTATTGTTAAACGTGAAATGAGTCCATTCACTTCTCCCCCTCCCTCACTGTGGGAATGGTAACTATAACCTATAAAAACTTAGAGATTTTAAATATTTATATAAAAACATTTTTATTTATGATTTTTTTTTATATATTAATATGCTGAAATAATCATTAAAATGTGTCCAAAAATGCTAATTCTTTTTTGAAAGCTTACTCAACAATATTAAATAGAGGCCTTGGTTCCTGTAAATACAGGGCCGTGTGTGGCCCTCAGTCCAGTCCTGACCTCTGTAAAGCCTAGTGCAGCATGTGGATCCTCAGACATGTCAGGATTGGTAGC
Source organism: Pelobates cultripes (assembly GCA_933207985.1). Taxonomy (NCBI): domain Eukaryota; kingdom Metazoa; phylum Chordata; class Amphibia; order Anura; family Pelobatidae; genus Pelobates; species Pelobates cultripes. The sequence continues at coordinate 324,482,969 of OW240916.1, forward strand.
CTACATCTCCAAGGATAATATCTATTACTTTCCGTGATTGGGCTGCAGTCAGGCAAGCAATGACATATGAAAAGATAACCTAGAGACTACCAAACACCTTGCAGAGGCTCCTTACTTACCAGATCTATGCTTTTAACCCCCATAGCAGCTGTAGTGTCAACAATCATTGCCAAAACTAACAAACCATTAACTCTTAGTAACAAACTAACAAACATCAACCCTTAATCCTTAGTAACAAACTAACAAACATTAACCCTTAGTAACAAACATTAACCCTTAACAACAAATGAACAAAATATTAACCATTAACCCTTAATAACTAACAAACTATTAACCCTTAGTAACAAACAAACCATTAATCCTTAGTAACAAACTAACAAACATTAACCCTTAGTGACAAACTAACCATTAACCCTTAACAAAAAACTAACAAACTATTAACTCTTAGTAACAAACTTACAAACATTAACCCTTAGTAACAAACTAACCATTAACCCTTAACAACAAACTATAAAAATATTAACCATTAACCCTTAATAACCAAACAAACTATTAACCATTAACCCTTAATAACAAACTAAAACTATTAACCATTAACCCTTAGTAACAAACTAACAAACATCAACCCTTAATCCTTAGTAACAGACTAACAAACATTAACCCTTAATAACAAACTAAAACTAATAACCATTAACCCTTAGTAACAAACTATTAACTCTTAGTCCTTAATAACAAACTAAAACTATTAACCATTAACCCTTAGTAACAAACTAACAAACATCAACCCTTAATCCTTAGTAACAAACTAACAAACATTAACCCTTAGTAACAAAAATTAACCCTTAACAACAAATGAACAAAATATTAACCATTAACCCTTAATAACTAACAAACTATTAACCCTTAGTAACAAACAAACCATTAATCCTTAGTAACAAACTAACAAACATTAACCCTTAGTGACAAACTAACCATTAACCCTTAACAACAAACAAAATATTAACCATTAACAATTAACCCTTAATAACTAACAAACTATGAACCATTAACCCTTAATAACAAACTAAAACTATTAACCATTAACCCTTAGTAACAAACTAACAAACATCAACCCTTAGTCCTTAGTAACAAACTAACAAACATTAACCCTTAATAACAAACTAAAACTATTAACCATTAACCCTTAGTAACAAACTATTAACTCTTAGTAACAAATTAACAAACATCATCCCTTAATACTTAGTAACAAACTAAGAAACATTTACCCTTAGTAACAAACTAACCATTAACCCTTAACAAAAAACTAACAAACTATTAACTCTTAGTAACAAACTTACAAACATTAACCCTTAGTAACAAACTAACCATTAACCCTTAACAACAAACTATAAAAATATTAACCATTAACCCTTAATAACCAAACAAACTATTAACCATTAACCCTTAATAACAAACTAAAACTATTAACCATTAACCCTTAGTAACAAACTATTAACTCTTAGTCCTTAATAACAAACTAAAACTATTAACCATTAAGCCTTAGTAACAAACTAACAAACATCAACCCTTAATCCTTAGTAACAAACTAACAAACATTAACCCTTAGTAACAAAAATTAACCCTTAACAACAAATGAACAAAATATTAACCATTAACCCTTAATAACTAACAAACTATTAACCCTTAGTAACAAACAAACCATTAATCCTTAGTAACAAACTAACAAACATTAACCCTTAGTGACAAACTAACCATTAACCCTTAACAACAAACAAAATATTAACCATTAACAATTAACCCTTAATAACTAACAAACTATGAACCATTAACCCTTAATAACAAACTAAAACTATTAACCATTAACCCTTAGTAACAAACTAACAAACATCAACCCTTAATCCTTAGTAACAAACTAACAAACATTAACCCTTAGTAACAAACTAACCATTAACCCTTAACAAAAAACTAACAAACTATTAACTCTTAGTAACAAACTTACAAACATTAACCCTTAGTAATAAACTAACCATTAACCCTTAACAACAAACTATAAAAATATTAACCATTAACCCTTAATAACCAAACAAACTATTAACCATTAACCCTTAATAACAAACTAAAACTATTAACCATTAACCCTTAGTAACAAACTAACAAACATCAACCCTTAATCCTTAGTAACAAACTAACAAACATTAACCCTTAGTAACAAACTAACCATTAACCCTTAACAAAAAACTAACAAACTATTAACTCTTAGTAACAAACTTACAAACATTAACCCTTAGTAATAAACTAACCATTAACCCTTAACAACAAACTATAAAAATATTAACCATTAACCCTTAATAACCAAACAAACTATTAACCATTAACCCTTAATAACAAACTAAAACTATTAACCATTAACCCTTAGTAACAAACTAACAAACATCAACCCTTAATCCTTAGTAACAGACTAACAAACATTAACCCTTAATAACAAACTAAAACTGTTAACCATTAACCCTTAGTAACAAACTATTAACTCTTAGTAACAAACTAACAAACATCATCCCTTAATACTTAGTAACAAACTAACAAACATTAACCCTTAGTAACAAACTAACCATTAACCCTTAACAAAAAACTAACAAACTATTAACTCTTAGTAACAAACTAACAAACATTAACCCTTAGTAACAAACTAACCATTAACCCTTAATAACTAAACAAACTATTAACCATTAACCCTTAATAACAAACTAAAACTATTAACCATTAACCCTTAGTAACAAACTAACACACTATTAACCATTAACCCTTAGTTACAAACTAACAAACCATTACATTTTAGTAACAAACTAACAAACCATTAACCATTAATAGCAAAATATTAACCCTTAGTAACAAACAAACCATTAACTCTTAGTAACAAACCATTAATCCTTAGTAACAAACAAACCATTAACCCTTAATAACAAACAATTAACCCTTAGTAACAAACTAAGAAACCATTAACCCTTAGTAACAAACAATTAACCCGTAGTAACAAACTAACAAACCATTAACCATTAATAACAAACTGTGGCAAAACTAGCCACTAGAGACTATTAATGTATAAGTATGTTTGTATTCTTGCTAGAGTTGTAGAGACCAGTGCAGGATTGTATTTGTATTTCAGGTGAATGAGGGCATTCGTATGCTGGCGGTATGAAAACCCCAGCATTCAAACTGCAGTTTCACAAACAGTGAGTTTAAACACTGTTCGTGAAACGAATAACTTACCGAATGCACGACCACACACAGGAGGTCGTGTGGCGCTTTAATTAAATTAATCAAGTGTGTTTCTAGGTGGTCGTCGTCCGACTACCGACCATGCGGCGGTCGGCCATCTTGGTTCTTTGTTAGCCCAGCGGGGTTTTGTCGTCGAGCGCCTGCAACAAAAATCGGCTACTCGAAGGCGCGAACCCCGCTGGACTTCCAGGCCGTTCAGGAGCCCCGGCCGTTCGGGAGGTTGTTCCCCTGATGTCAATCGGTATTTTGAGCAGCACTTGAATTTCCTGTGTGTTTCGTGCGGTGTTCGGTTAGTTAGGCTGGGATCTGAGCGGAATTCTCACGAACTATGCGCTCAGACCACAGCTATCTACCGAATGTCCATTTGTTTAAATGAAGGGAATATTATGGGAGATATGTATTTTAATGTGAAATGTAAGTTCTGCTGCACGGAGGGATAATCCACTTAACGGTATATTCTCGTGGGAGTATCCCTCTCATGCAGCAGTGCATGGTGGGAAAAATGCATGTATTGTTCAGTTCCCCATGTAGTCCCCTACTGTGCCACCCCTGGAATGTCAGTAAGGAAACCCCTTGCATGGGGAATCCCATAAATACTGTGACCTGAAAATAAAACCTCAGTTGACCTCCAAGCTATGTGTCGTCTAGTTCTTGGGAGGAAGGGATTGTAACTACGCTACCTGGATTTTACCTGCTTTGTGCCTGCTTGATTCTGTCTACCAGCGGAGATACCGTGGATAATACTACTACTCCGCTACAAAAAAACATTAATCCTTAGTACTAAACAAACCATTAACCCTTAGTAACAAACCATTAATCCTTAGTAACAAACAAACCATTAACCCTTAGTAACTAACAAACCATTAACCCTTAGTAACAAACAAACCATTAACCCTTAGTAACAAACTAACAAACCATTAACCCTTAACCCTTAGTAACAAGCAAACCATTAACCCTTAGTAACAAACCATTAACCTTTAGTAACAAACTAACAAACCATTAACCCTTAGTAACAAACAAACCATTAATCCTTAGTAACAAACAAACCATTAACCCTTAGTAACAAACCATTAACACTTAGTAACAAACTAACATACCATTAAACCTTAGTAACAAACAAACCATTAACCCTTAGTAACAAACCATTAATCCTTAGTAACACACTAAGAAACCATTAACCCTTAGTAACAAACCATTAACTCTTAGTAACAAACAAACCATTAACCCTTAGTAACAAACCATTAACACTTAGTAACAAACTAACAAACCATTAACCCTTAACCCTTAGTAACAAACAAACAAGCCATTAAGCCTTAGTTACAAACCATTAACCCTTAGTAACAAACTAACAAACCATTAATCCTTAGTAACAAATAAACCATTAACCCTTAGTAACAAACTAACAAACCATTAATCCTTAGTAACAAATAAACCATTAACCCTTAGTAACAAACCATTAACCCTTAGAAACAAACTAACAAACCATTAACCCTTAGTAACAAACAAACCATTAACCCTTAGTAACAAACTAACAAACCATTAACCCTTAACACTTAAAAACAAACCATTAACCATTAACCCAATGATGCTCAGTGTAGTTAATAATCCTGATTGATTTGTACTATCTAAATTACTGATTTGATGATTTGTAATGTCTACTCTCTATCACAAAATGTGAAACCCTTTGCATTAAGTGGAGTATATTTTGATATTGCAGATAATAAAAACTAATTTACATGATTCTCTGCCAACAAGCATTACCGTAGGTCCTTTAAATAAATACATTTCTCAGTGAGCTAACGGTACATAAAGGGAATTATTCTGTTTGCGTCCGACGCCACTCTGCTCCAAAACCTCCACTCTCGGCTGCACATGTTGTTTATTCTCTGTTTAGATTACATTTCTAAAATAACACAACTGACAGAACCTTTAAAACAAATACATTCTTTACAAATAATTTATTTCTCACACGGCTCCAGATTGCAAATTCTGCAGCTACAAAACAACTTTTTTTCTTAAAATCTAAACAATCATATTTCAAACAATCTGACAAATGCCAGCGAATGACAGAAAGCAAATTGAGCCAAATTTTGATGCAATTAATGTAGGTCATTGATAGAAGGTTTAGGATAAAAGGGATTTTTTTATTTTTTCAGTCTTCAAATAATATCTGTTTTAGTAAAGAGGCCACATAAGGTTACAAACAACATGATTGCAAGAGATAAAAAAAGCTGAAGCATTATGGGTAACCTAACCTACAATCATCATTATTGAAAATAATCCTTTTGCCTGCCCTGAGCCTTAGGCAGATCTATTTTCCAGCAATTTCTTCTTGGAGATGGGGAAATAGCTAATCATGCAGTCTGAATATATTACCTAAAATATTACAAGGCAACAGATACAAAAACAAGTGTGTTTTATTTCTGAAAGGGCTTATTTACTAAAAAGTGATTGGTGGGCACATAACATGGGTGATATGGGCTTATTTACTGTAGTGAGATATTTTGGTAAGTCAAAGTAGTAGAAAGTAGAATTGTTTTTCCAGTTCACCTACTTTGGCCTTAATTATTTTAAATTTTAATGCATTTTTATTCATTAGGAATTTGAATGGACCCATAAATGTATTGGACATTAGGATTAGGCTTTGTGATTAACGCATTAATGTATTGGACATTAGGATTAGGCTTTGTGATTAACGCATTAATGTATTGGACATTAGGATTAGGCTTTGTGATTAACGCATTAATGTATTGGACATTAGGATTAGGCTTTGTGATTAACGCATTAATGTATTGGACATTAGGATTAGGCTTTGTGATTAACGCATTAATGTATTGGACATTAGGATTAGGTTTTGTGATTAACGCATTAATGTATTGGACATTAGGATAAGGCTTTGTGATTAACGCATTAATGTATTGGACATTAGGATTAGGCTTTGTGATTAATGCATTAATATATTGGACATTAGGATTAGGCTTTGTGATTAACGCATAATGTATTGGACATTAGGATTAGGCTTTGTGATTAACGCATAATGTATTGGACATTAGGATTAGGCTTTGTGATTAACGCATTAATGTATTGGACATTAGTATTAGGCTTTTTGATTAACGCATTAATGTATTGGACATTAGGATAAAGCTTTGTGATTAACGCATTAATGTATTGGACATTAGTATTAGGCTTTGTGATTAACGCATAATGTATTGGACATAAGGATTAGGCTTTGTGATTAACGCATTAATGTATTGGACATTAGTATTAGGCTTTTTGATTAACGCATTAATGTATTGGACATTAGGATAAGGCTTTGTGATTAATGCATTAATGTATTGGACATTGATTAATTAACGCATTAATGTATTGGACATTAGGATAGGCTTTGTGATTAACGCATTAATGTATTGGACATTAGGATTAGGCTTTGTGATTAACGCATAATGTATTGGACATAGGATTAGGCATTAAATGTATTGGACGCATTAATGTATTGGACATTAGTATTAGGTGATTAACGCATTAATGTATTGGACATTAGGATTAAGGCTTTGTGATTAACGCATTAATGTATTGGACGCTTTGTGATTAACGCATAATGTATTGGACATTAGGATTAGGCTTTGTGATTAACGCATTAATGTATTGGACATTAGGATTAGGCTTTGTGATTAACGCATTAATGTATTGGACATTAGGATTAGGCTTTGTGATTAACGCATTAATGTATTGGACATTAGGATTAGGCTTTGTGATTAACGATGTATTGGACATTAGGATTTGTGATTAACGCATTAATGTATTGGACATTAGGATTAGGCTTTGTGATTAACGCATAATGTATTGGACATTAGGATTAGGCTTTGTGATTAACGCATTAATGTATTGGACATTAGGATTAGGCTTTGTGATTAACGCTATAATGTATTGGACATTAGGATTAGGCTTTGTGATTAACGCATTAATGTGTTGACATTAGGATTAGGCTTTGTGATTAGTGTGTGGGTTTCGGACATGGTTTAGAAATTAACTGTAAACCACTCGGTGTGTACCCAATCCGTGCACTTTTGAGAGTAGAATGTAAGACTGCATGAGATTGGTTAGTTAGATCTCTCATCTGATTAACCAAGGTAAATACCAATCCATATAGCGCTAGAGGTGGAAGTACAAATACCATGGGCTGCATTAAAGGGGCCCCTTAAAACACTTTAGCTTGCTGAAAAGCTCTATGTGTGAAGAGTGTGTGCTATTTTTTTCATTTTGGAAAAAGTGCAGGTTTAATACAAATTGACACTGTTATACATTATACTGGTTACACACCCCTCTGGCTTTCAAGCAGACAGTAGGTCCTGTTACTTCCTGGTTTTGTTAACTCAATGCAGCTGATATCAAGCACCTGCCTTGCAAAGACTTCTCATTGAGCTGCATTGGCAAGTCTCTGTCAAACATAGAAAGTCTGGGTGGGGTTAATGAGGTGGGCTTGCACAGGCTGCTGGCAAGAGATCTGCATAGTTTTTAGGCTGTTTTTAGATTTACTCTCCATGAAAAAGTGCATAAATAAATACATCAACGTTTTCATTTGGGGTAAATCTACTAAACAGTGATTTATATGTATTCTGTGTTTGGTCAGTGGAGCGTCTCTTTAAGGGATTATTCACTAAGTATCCTTTCAACCAAAAGTGTGGTTGATAAAACTCTATTTTAACTTGATTCATTATTTAGTTTTGGCTATAATTCAATTGATTTACTGTGGAGCATTTCAGAACATTATGATACGAAAGGATTTAACATTTAATGATGTGAAGGTGTCAGTACATAGAGATGCTCGCACGTGTCCTTTGTATTTCAGCACTATAACTGGAAATGTGGGAGGTAATGGTAGTTAGAACAAAGGCCTACAGCTGTAAACCTAATGAGCGTTCGAAGAACGAGAGAACACACAATGTTTATAACTGTAGGATGTGAACTCGTACTCCTAACTCTATTATTAAAGAACTTTTACAAAAAAAGTTTATTCCAAAGGATTTTAACCACTTAGTGACCAGACCATTTTTCAATTTTCTTACCGTTAAGGACCAGGGCTGTTTTTACATTTCTGCAGTGTTTGTGTTTAGCTGTAATTTTCTTCTTATTCATTTACAGTACCCACTGTTTTTCTCGCCATTAAATGGTCTTTCTAAAGATACCATTATTTTAATCATATCACATAATTTACTATAATTTATTTTTTATAAAATATGATGAAAACATTAAAAAACAAAAAATACACTTTTTCTAACGTTGACCCCCCAAATCTGTTATGCATCTACAACCGCCAAAAAACACCCGTGCTAAATAGTTTCTAAATTTTGTCCTGAGTTTAGAAATGACCAATGTTAACATGTTCTTAGCTTTTTTTTGCAAGTTATAGGGCAATAAGTACAAGTAGCACTTTGCTATTTCCAAACCATTTGATTTCAAATTGAACACAAGTTACATTGTAACACTGAAATCTGTCAGGAATCCCTGAATAACCCTTCACGTGAATATCATTTTTTAAAAGAAGACAACCTAAGGTATTAAACTTGGAGTATTTTGACTCTTTTAATGCAACCATTTTACCACCAATCTATGCCAAATTTAAAAAAATAAAAATAATTGGTGATGTTTTTGACACACATAGCAATTTAGGAATACATGTACTGAGAATTTTAAGGGTTACTGCCAAAGAACACCCCAATATGTGTTCAGCAACATCTTCTGAGTACAAGGATACTACCCATGTATAAGTGTGTCTTGTTCTCTGGGGGCTAAAATTGAACCTTGTTTGGAGGGTGCGCATTCCAGTTTTCAAACTTGGAATTTTCACAGCCGGTCATCATGCATCCATGTCCTACTTGGGACATTTTTGAAGTCGGCCAATGTAATTTACCCCCATCAAACCATAACCATCCTGATATGTGTTACTGACAAAGAACAACCCAATATGTGTACTGTCACGGCAAGGGTGTATAATTTATTATTACACTATGGAATATCATCTTTTAATGTAATTTGTGTAGTAAATGGCACAAATTACAGAGATGCTATTGCTGAGGTCAGCAGGGGTTACATCTTTTGAAGCTGGGACCCCCACAGAGGTCAGATGACAGAAGGGGTAGTATGAATGGCATAGCAATGTGAAAAGGATTTTACTATATGGATGTGAAGTAATCAAGGATCTGCAAGGTGTGAGGTTCTACACTTGGAAAAAGTCTGAATGTCTATTCATCCATTTGGCATGTACCTTGTAAAGGATAGTTCAATCATTTAATGGTAATGGGATTAGTTTCATGAAGATCCTTGTGTTCCAGTATCTTATCCACGTGAAACATTCAAACTTACCCACAGTTTAATAATTAAGCCTCATTTTTATTATATTTGGAATGGGACAAGCCCAATCTCTTAATTAAGCCCAAACATGAGTTGCACAACTTAAACCGTGTGGCAGGAATTGTGATGTCCGTCCTATTGGATCGTGGGAGGGGCGTGCAACATGTCTATAGAATGGGAAAACAATAACAAATTCATAGAGGCAATTATTATTTCTGTGGCAAGTACAGTAGAGGAGATACAACCAAAACTTTATATGTGGCTTGTTGTTTTCTGGAACAAAGGAGGTGGTCACTTAGTATCTCTATAGGTACGCCTTGGCTCCACCCCTAGGTGAGACGGGGTAATTTACAGGGTATATCTCCTGTGATCCTGAAGGGTGCTGGTGTACTTGCTTGGGGCCAAGATCTAATTTTGAGTGAGTCACCATCATCCTTCCTTGCCAGAGACCCCCTGGACACAAGTTGTACTTTGAAAACCTAAGTGAGTAATTAGGACTTCTGTATTTTATCCTTTTTGTTTTATCTGTTGTTGATGTAAATAATTTGTTAATCATATATTGTTATATGCACTGTGACTATTTTTTTGCTCATAATAAACATTAATTTATTAAGTTCTGCCTTTGTCTGGTCTCTAAAACTCGACATTCCCCAAGGATGGTCGCTTGATGGGATCTTCACCACTCTTTATAGATGTCCAGGACTGCCAGCACTCGAGACATGGAGGTATAGCTGTCCATGCCATAAGAAAATTAGAATTAAACAGCATATTCTATAAAAAATAAATTTAAAAATATATAGTTAAAACAAACTATAGACAAACACAAATTCTTCAGAGTCACAGGATCTTTAAAAAAAAATAAATATTAACTGCTGTGTAAATAATGGTTGATCTGTAAGAAAAACAGACCAACGGATTGGGGTCGAATGTACTGAATGCCTTTCCATTCGGCAAGTATGATAACATGGTTGTAACGGACCGTTTCGCTCACAAGGGGATAAAAAACGTTTAGGCGATAATCCCCTTCCAGATAGACCAGCAGCTACTGCAATCACCAACCTCCCGAACTCCAAACTGCACGTATTCACCAACTCTCGAACAGCAGACACACGAACCCTGGAAGCAGCCGAACAGGAAAAGCCCTACGAACAGCTTACACTCCTGGCAATCGGCATACAGTCAAATTCCCCCCAAGAATGAGACGACACTTCACTTTGAGGGTTAAACAGGAACAACACTGCTGGCACACCCAGCCTGGTTTTTATTACAGTCTTGCACATACAGGACCGCCCACAGGGAGGTATAAAATAACCAATCAAATAACAGTTACAACCCACAATGCATCACAATCCTTCCTCCCGGGCCTGGAGATAATTGGAGAAGTAATCCAATTATCTCCCAGGACAGAGGCAAACTCCATTACACACATGGCAGACAAAAGACAGTAAAATACAATAAAATACACAAGGTTACATTTATACATAAAATACAGACATTCTACCTATCCCCAGATAGCTTAGATCTGAGCGCACGTTATTACCGGATGGCGCTCAGATCACATACATACAGTTCAATCGCCATGGAGCCAAAGTCTTTCAGTATACGGCTGGGCTCCATGGCATAGCTATCTGGGGTAGCATGGCTTTAACAGTCCGCAGAAAGGCACAAACCAGGGAGAAAGAACAGGGGCCATAGTCTAAAGGTAAGAGGCGGGCAAGCAGCCCCCTCCAAGGACACGTGGCAAGGTCGGTTTCGCCACAATGGTATCTCCCTACCTGCCTTTTTTGGTGTATGATGTGCATGCACAAGGTGTATGCCTGATGGTCCCAGCACACCCTGACGGGCAGAATGGTCTATCTTGCCCCCTCGTAGGTTCTCTATGGGCATGGATTTCAGTTAGCTTGTTCGATTAGGGATATCTCTCTATCAACATGATTTTAACAATTTGTATATTTTACCTAATTGTTTTTTAAAATTAGTATAGTTTAAATAATGTTTAGACAGTAATTTCCTCTGGGTGCACACTATAATATAATGTACGGGACATGTCCGTGGGCATGAGTCATAATACACCAGTGACAATTTAGTTCTCACATATCAACTTACATAAACTGAACAAGCTACATTAATTGTTCTTTACAATTCAATCGTAACGCTACTGCATATGCATGAGATTGTCCAGTCACATTGCTTATTCTCGTAGAGATCTTGGTCCCAAGGGGAATACACAGAGACTCATTTCATTACTGAATTCTGCAGTCATGCATACATATTAATCATTTCCAATGGGAGTTCACATCCCAGCCCAAGAGAAATGCAGATATTAAAGAAGTTTTATAAAATATTAATAAACTCTGGAAAAAAAAAGAAAAATTAAAGAAGAGGAAGAAAAAAATCCATAAAGAAGGAGTTTGTTTATCCGCTTTATTTAAACGGAATTGGTTTAGGAAGATGGTAGAAATTCTTTTCTAAGATTTCATCATTCTTCGAACAGATTAAAAACGTAAAATGCACATCCTCTTTTGCTGCTTCTCACCGCTGCCCCCACTGCAACATGACAGAACAGTCAGCAACTGCCCATCTTAATAAATAGAGCATCCTCCTGGCAGGCCTCCCACAGTACCTGGACCTTCTGTGTGCCTTGTCTGGAGACCAAACAGCTTCCTGGTCAGATTGATAACGTAAGCATCATGACTCCTAGGGTTCCACTCAGGGTTAGAATTCAACCCTCTGTGTGCCTTGTCTGGAGACCAAACAGCTTCCTGGTCAGATTGATAACGTAAGCATCATGACTCCTAGGGTTCCACTCAGGGTTAGAATTCAATGTAGGTTGAGCTTTCAACTTAATGTTCAGGTTTGAATGAGGTGTGCAGTTAAAGAGTCACTCTAGGCACCATAACAACTTATGCTCTTCTCCCTCACATAGCGACTTAAATGCAGTATTTTGAAAGAAAAAAAATTGCTCCACCATATTTTTTGATCCAGAGCTACACAGCCTTGCTAATAAAATAATAGCTTCCCACTCACAAAACTGAAAATGGATCTGCAACTAAAATAATAATAGCTTCGGAATGGCTGCGATCAGCTTGTTAAGCAGTTACACCTATTATATCCAATGAGTAGACCTGTGACTGGTGGGCATTCTGCCCATAACCTCGTGCTTGACAGACATAGAATGAGTGATTGGTGGAGTCTGGTTTGAGAGTGACTCTGTGGATGCCGTTAACTTGTTTCAGTTAACAGGGGCCACCATTATGGATTAGAAACAACACGTTTTAAGATTCAGGCAAACAGGGAGGGAAACAAAAAATGATTATTTTGTTTTATGGTTTTTATCCTTTACAATTTCTTAATTAATGTGTTAATAATAATAATAATTTGAGTTTCACATTCCGGAGAAGAAATACATCTGCCAGAGATGAGGTAAGCTAATGCGCAGCTCTGATTAATGTGTGAAATTAGATTATTTTGATTATTGTGTCTGATATAATAAGGATTCATTTATTTTAACCCTTAATTGGAGTTATGGCTCCAATAAGTGGACTGTAATAAGACAGTGAGTGCCAGGCTACAGGGCTGCCATTTAAACCTTTAATACATTTAAAGAAAGGAAAGAATATTGTAAGGATATGTTATGGTTCATTTAGGATTAATTGCCAAACAATGAAATGTACTTGGAATTTGAAAGGAAAGTGTTTAATCTTTAATCTCATATCATCTTCTAATTTTTAATACCCGCTGGCCAGTCCTTTCATCAAATGCTCCTAAACTGGATCCACACAGCACTAGAAAGGTGACAAAATCTGCCCTCTATGTGGGTTATTTCTCTTTCAATTCTGCCACCCATCAAGGAGCACCAGCATCAGACGGCCCCATCTTTATTGCCCTGTTCCCATGCTATTATCAGTTCATTAGTTGCCGTGCCTTGTTCATTGGGAGCCACTCCTTGTTTATTGGGAGCCAATCCTTGTTCATTGGTCGCCATGCCTTGTTCATTGGGAGCCACTGCTTGATTATTGGGAGCCACTCATTGTTTATTGGGAGCCAATCCTTGTTCATTGGTCGCCATGTCTTGTTTATTGGGAGCCAATCCTTGTTTATTGGGAGCCAATCCTTGTTCATTGGTCGCCATGCCTTGTTCATTGGGAGCCACTCCTTGTTTATTGGGAGCCAATCCTTGTTCATTGGTCGCCATACCTTGTTTATTGGGAGCCACTCCTTGTTTATTGGGAGCCAATCCTTGTTCATTGGTCGCCATGCCTTGTTCATTGGGAGCCATTCCTTGTTTATTGTGAGCCAATCCTTGTTCATTGGTCGCCATGCCTTGTTCATTGGGAGCCACTCCTTGTTTATTGTGCGCCAATCCTTGTCCATTGGTCGCCATGCCTTGTTTATTGGGAGCCACTCCTTGTTTATTGGGAGCCAATCCTTGTTCATTGGTCAAATGCCCAGGGCAAATGCCTTGTTAGCCTCGTGGCTAACTGACCTGCTGGGCTGGGTGGGCGGCGCTGGCGGGCGGCTGGTGAGGTCTGCTCAGGTCCCTCGCGCGCCGCACAGTGAGGCTGGGAGCCGGGTTGATGACGTCATATTCCGACTCCCAGCCTCACTCTGCGGTGCACGAGGGAGCTGAGCAGACCACTCAGAGGAAGAGCTCCCTCGCCAGCCGCCTGCCCGTCAACTCCGCCCGCCCTGCCCAGCAGGTCAGTTAGCAGCGAGGCTAAGAAGGCATTTGCCCTGGGCATTTGGGGGGCGGCTTTTTTTGCCACGCCCTGGAAAATGCCTTGTTTGCCTCGCGGCTAAAACGCCCCTGGCTGGGGGGATATGTACTGGATTTGATGTGGCGGGGGGAGATGTACTGGAGAGAGATGTGGCTGGGGGGGAGATGTACTGAGGAGGGTTGTGGCTTAGGAGGGATACACCTGTAAGTGAGTTATGGTGCAATTAATTAAAAAATGTTCAATGGTATGATAAAGCATTGAAATGACAAATTCGGGTAACTGTATGGGGGATGCAAAGAGAGCAGTGTATTCTATATAACAGCTTTGGTTTAGTGACTAATATTATAGTTACAGAGGGTTGGTAGCTGAATTGAGGAGGCAGGGACAGGTAATGTTAAAGAACTAAATAGACACCGTTCCTTCTGATGGCTGCCTTTTATGGCTGCCTTTTAGTTTACTTAAACCGGCCTCCATGTTTTTCCTGATAATGTTTAACTTGATTCCTGCTAATGCGCAGCATTGCATATTGAAACTTGCGGCTTGGAGTATTTTCAGGAAAGGGAAGCTGACTTTCCACTTTTAGCTCCAGTAACTGAAATGCATTTAGACATGTAGTAAATGGCTGTAGGCATTGATAGACCAAAAAATAACAGCCCCCAATTATTCTGCTGGGGTATAATTACATTACAAGCGCTCACTGATATTAAAGTGGACAGCCCAATGAAGCGAGCCTGGTGTATAGAGATGTACAGCCACATAAGCATACCGTATCAGCTAATTTCAGCTAATTCCAGCCTGCCTGCCATGTTAATTACAGCAATAAGGGGACATGCAGGTAAATGACTGGCTTTCTGCACAAAAAATACAAATTGTCACAACACGGGCTGTATCGGTGGCTGGCTGAGAGCCAATGCTGGCATCGAACGCCTTGTTATTTTCCCATTGCATTGTATGAGTGCGCTGAGAATTGCTCACTGTTCCTAATGCAGAGAGGTGTCAGCGATTTACCTGGCTCATTCTGTGTTTGACTGACTTGCTGCGATGCTGCATTAGGGGCGCATTATTGAAGTCCATAATTATAGTCTTCAGCTATTATTTACCGCAGGATACTTGAAGATGCTTTCATTTTGGGGACCTGAAGTACCCATTACCCAGCCACTAAATAATTATTAAAGCAGGGCTCAGTGAGAGTAGATCAATCAGACAGATAATGGAGCAGTGTGAATATAACCGTGGAGGTGAGCCTCCGGCTTTGTACAAGAGAATAAGGTTCCAATCAATAAAACACTTAATGTATATATTCTGTATTCTTGTGTATGAATGGACAGCACTGAGTGAAACACATTGAGACTTTATACTCAATTTAAGGCTTGGAGTTTTCAAATGTAACATTTCCAGAAAAAAACATGATGGATTGATAGGATGGGGGAAGGTTTCATTCAGTACATAAGCTGACGTTTATAGAGTCATCAGACAGAATGAGAATGTGAAGTACCTATCCAAAGCATTATGTGAAACTACAACTGGTTATTAAATGAGAGAGAGAGAGAGAGAGAGATTGACGGACAGATGCTGGCCAATGGTTTATATGATGTATTTAGTGCGCACATAGACAATAATTTAAGCACAAGGATCGGCTGAAAGATTTCAGCTAGTTTACAGTGTCACGAAAAAATCTTAGCGATTTGCAACCAAAAAGGACCTTCAATAATATCAGTATTTTATTCTGTCTTGTTACATTTTATGTTAGTTGTTATCAATACTTCCCTCCCTTCATTGTGAACTGCAGGGCCTTTAAAATAACCCTCATTAAACGAAGCACCCTAGCTGCGTCTTTCTTAGCTTGTCCCAAGTTAATGCCCTGTTTGGGTGATGAATGATGCTACTGTGTTAGTCAAGCTGTGACATTGTGGAACGGCCTGCTGTTGCTCCGGCTGAGTACCTCCATTACTTCTCGCCTTCCTAGGCTAATTTTGGAGCCGAGTATTTGGTTGCATTTAGAGCATTCAGATGCCCATCTCAAAGTACTCTGAGCAATATTCATAAGTGATTATAGCAGTGATTATAGCCTTTACCCCATACCATGAGGGTCATTGACAATACACATAGTTCCCCATCAAGTCTTCTTCCCATAACTCCTTGTTTTTATTGATGTAAATAACCCTCAGCCCCACCAAAACAAACACCTCCTCAGCCCTATTGTCTCCATATAATTCAAACAACATGAAACAAAGGCCCCTTGTAAGATTCCCACCCAAGCAAGAGGAACCACTACCTTTCAACCCTAGGTCCATGACACATTGTAATCACGTTCTAGATCAGTTGTGTTTAGCCTCCCCTGCTTGGACATAATGTTCGGTACCCCTATACAATTTCAGGTGGTAACTGTAGCGGAGCGGCAATATTAAATCCCACGGTCTCTGCTGGTAAAGAAGGTAATCCACAGTCAAGCGCTGAAAAGTAAGGCAATATCCCAAATCCCCCAGTAACCGGACGAAACACAGTTCTGGGAGTCAACTGAGGTTTTTATTCAGAGGTCACAGTATTTATGCAAGTCCCCATGCAAGGGGTTTCCTGAGTCACATCACAGAGGTATTACAGGAGTGGACTACATGGGAAACTTAAATCACAGAGCATTTCTCCCACCATGCACCGCTGTACTATAGGGATACTCCCACTGGAATATCCTGTTAAGTGGATTATCCCTCCGTACAGCAGAACCGGCTTTTAACATAAAAATATGTAACTTTTACAATACCTGGGTGATTTAAACGAATGGACATTCGGTAGATAGCTGGGGTCTTAGCGCACCGTTCATGAGAATACCGCTCAGCTCCCAGCTAAAACAACTGAACGCAGCACGAAATACACTTTGCCCATGAGTTCGTCTAAAACTGCCGAACACCGATGGGTAACTGTAATAGGGGAATACCGGAGCTCCCGAATGGCCTGGAAGTCCAGCAGGGTTCGCGCCGTCGAGTAGCCAATTTCGGCTCCACGCGCTCGACGACCAAACCCCGCTGGTGAGACAAAGGATCCAAGATGGCCGACCGCCGCGTAGTCGGTAGCAGAACGACGGCCACCTAAGAAAGCCTTTAATCACCGATTGCAACACTGTTGCAATCGGTTAACGAGTGCCACACATCCCTCTGTGTGTGGGCTATTAGGGGGTAGCTCATTCGGTTCACGAACAGCCGGTAAAGTTTCTGTTCGTGAAACGAAACACATGAATGCTAGCGGCTTTTTGGCTGCTAGCATACGAATTCAATGTACACATACAGGGAGTGCAGAATTATTAGGCAAGTTGTATTTTTGAGGATTAATTTTATTATTGAACAACAACCATGATCTCAATGAACCCAAAAAACTCATTAATATCAAAGCTGAATATTTTTGGAAGTAGTTTTTAGTTTGTTTTAGTTATAGCTATGTTAGGGGGATATCTGTGTGTGCAGGTGACTATTACTGTGCATAATTATTAGGCAACTTAACAAAAAACAAATATATACCCATTTCAATTATTTATTATTACCAGTGAAACCAATATAACATCTCAACATTCACAAATATACATTTCTGACATTCAAAAACAAAACAAAACAAATCAGTGACCAATATAGCCACCTTTCTTTGCAAGGACACTCAAAAGCCTGCCATCCATGGATTCTGTCAGTGTTTTGATCTGTTCACCATCAACATTGCGTGCAGCAGCAACCACAGCCTCCCAGACACTGTTCAGAGAGGTGTACTGTTTTCCCTCCTTGTAAATCTCACATTTGATGATGTACCACAGGTTCTCAATGGGGTTCAGATCAGGTGAACAAGGAGGCCATGTCATTAGATTTTCTTCTTTTATACCCTTTCTTGCCAGCCACGCTGTGGAGTACTTGGACGCGTGTGATGGAGCATTGTCCTGTATGAAAATCATGTTTTTCTTGAAGGATGCAGACTTCTTCCTGTACCACTGCTTGAAGAAGGTGTCTTCCAGGAACTGGCAGTAGGACTGGGAGTGGAGCTTGACTCCATCCTCAACCCGAAAAGGCCCCACAAGCTCATCTTTGATGATACTAGCCCAAACCAGTACTCCACCTCCACCTTGCTGGCATCTGAGTCGGACTGGAGCTCTCTGCCCTTTACCAATCCAGCCACGGGCCCATCCATCTGGCCCATCAAGACTCACTCTCATTTCATCAGTCCATAAAACCCTAGAAAAATCAGTCTTGAGATATTTCTTGGCCCAGTCTTGACGCTTCAGCTTGTGTGTCTTGTTCAGTGGTGGTCGTCTTTCAGCCTTTCTTACCTTGGCCATGTCTCTGAGTATTGCACACCTTGTGCTTTTGGGCACTCCAGTGATGTTGCAGCTCTGAAATATGGCCAAACTGGTGGCAAGTGGTATCGTGGCAGCTGCACGCTTGACTTTTCTCAGTTCATGGGCAGTTATTTTGCGCCTTGGTTTTTCCACACGCTTCTTGCGACCCTGTTGACTATTTTGAATGAAACGCTGATTGTTCGATGATCACGCTTCAGAAGCTTTGCAATTTTAAGAGTGCTGCATCCCTCTGCAAGATATCCCACTATTTTTGACTTTTCTGAGCCTGTCAAGTCCTTCTTTTGACCCATTTTGCCAAAGGAAAGGAAGTTGCCTAATAATTATGCACACCTGATATAGGGTGTTGATGTCATTAGACCACACCCCTTCTCACTACAGAGATGCACATCATCTAATATGCTTAATTGGTAGTAGGCTTCGAGCCTATACAGCTTGGAGTAAGACAACATGCATAAAGAGGATGATGTGGTCAAAATACTCATTTGCCTAATAATTCTGCACTCCCTGTACATTAACACACATTGTACAGCCAGGTTATACAAGACATTACAAGGAGACTACAGGCATGTGCACAGTCCTGAATATTACAAGTGGCTAGGTTTGCCACAGTAACCAATGGTTAGACTAGAGTAAATCATAGTAACCATGAGGATCCACAATAAATTGGTTATTGTATTATCACTGCTTTGCAAAGTGCGATTAAGACCCCATTAACACTTGAAAGAGTCAAATCATATTGTTTTGCAAAATTAATGCTGTTATAAATTATAAAAAAGTTCAAAAAGTTGTCAACAAGCTAAAGTTAAATATTTAATTTCAGTACATTTAAAAAAAATGTAACTAAGCTAATTTTCTCTAGACAATGACCAGGTGGCCAGCCAGAAGGAAACTTGAATATGGTTCCACTTAACTTTCATCTATTATTGGCCAACATTAGACTAACCTTGTAGGGTGCAAGAATGATGTACTGTGTGCTGATTCAGTGCACTCATTGCATTTTGTCTGGAATAGTAAATCCATTCTGTGTGAGTGTGACCGGTCCCCTGTGCCCCAACTGAGCACACCCACCTGCACAGCTTCTTCCCACCGCCAAACCACAGATGCTAGCTCGTTCACGAAGACTCAGTCAGCTAACACCTCTTCCCCAAGAACAGCAGACCCACACAGCTTGAGGGGAGAACAGGAACTGACTTTTATTAGACACACCCAGGTATTTGTATACAAGTAAACTGATTAGCAAACACACAAAGGTTTGGAACAGCTACCAATCAAATTGTGGCCTAAACAAAACACCAATCACACTAAGCCCATTAATAACCAATAGGACACACCATCACAGATCACCTACTTTGCATACACAGGAAAACATTATGCATTGGTTAAAGGGATTAACACACAGTCAACAGTAGGTGACTCAGCTCCCTGAGTCACAAAGGGGAAAGTCCCAACACCCACCCACGTGGTGACACAGTCTCTGGTTTGGCGCCATCTTGTCTTTCCATGTTGTGGCTAGGTCTAAGTCCGTGCGGTCCAAATGGCCACTCCCCACCAGAGCCCACCCAAACAAAGGAGCCCTTAATGCCCAAGTGACGGCGTACCAGCGTTCCGTCACAGTGAGCAGTCTTCTTATTCAGAGCCTGGATTGACTTGGAGTCCACCATTATAGATTGTGCAGAGTTTAGCTAAGAACAGAGAACTTCAAGGGGAGACTACAGCTACCACCTCTGCTGGAGAGATTCGGGCAATATAACCTCCACAACCGAAACATGCTGTTACACCAGAATAATTAGAGGAGAATTGAAGATATACCAAAACAAAATCAAAAAAAGAAATCATTAATATGTTTTTTGAGGTATAATTGTTAATTTAAAATGATTTCATAGAATAGGTTGACTTTAATAAGTTTATTGAATTTCAGAATGTTTCATGAAGGTGACAGATCCTTATTAAATAACTGGGACTCACAGGAACCCAGTGTATGCAATGTATTTACGGTAGAAGACTAGCGCTTGCCCTAAGGGATATGTTTTAACTGTTTCCATATGTTGCAATCAGGAAAAAATGTGAAGAAAAATGCGTGATCGTCACTTAATGTATATGTATATATGTGACATTTGTTAAATATTCTACAAACCATTATTCAAAAAGCACAAATTGATGTATTGCAACATGTAACCCTGCGTGTATGTTCCCCACCCGTTGCCAGTACACCCAGGGCTGTTTAATGTTTCCGTCGCTGATTAGCCTCGGCTGACAGTTTCCAAGCAGCAATAAGACATTACAAACATACTGAGACAAACAGGACACTTTGAGGCCATGTTCCATTATAAGTACTTTAAAAAATTTATTCTCAAATGTATTACATTTATCAAATATTTCCTGCTTTACACATTACTTGCAGTTCAGAACACAAAAAGTAAATATTCGTTGCTAGTTTTGTTAACTTGCACATTCTATCCTGTATAGTATTTAGTCGTTATTGTTTTACTATAATATCATCAGAATGCTGGGAAAATCACAAAAAAAGACACAGAATAAAAATAGCGCAATATAATTTAAGGAATAATGAAGATTTAGCCTGTAAATCAAGCAGGACATGGGGAGACTCAGTGTCAGTATGTGGTCACATGAATGTACAGGGAGACGGTAAATATTAGACATGTGCATTTGTTTTCACACAAATACGATTTCGTCCGAAAAGTTTGTTTTTTCGTATTCGTTTACTAAAACGTAAATGAAAGCACCACATGCAAAATATAGTTTAGTTTAGTTTCTTTCGTTTAATAGACTCCGTTCTGCAGGAATTAACCCCCACAGCATGGAGAAAATAACAGTGTGCATGCGCGAAAAAACAAGGAGGGAGCCAGCAGCGCTACCAGCTCCGTCCTTGTAATCTTATTAATTCCTACCCCTCACCCCCCATTAAAACCTATGTGTGTCATTATGACCCGCATATTAATAAAAAGAAGGTTAAATCTTGTGGCAGGGGCATGTCACCTAAACAAATGTAAAACTACTAGTGACTGGGAGCTATTGTTGTCCAGTTGCTAGTGCGGTAAGGGGGGACCTAATGTCCCCCCCGGGTACCATCCCATGAGCCGCGGCTGGGGACCCCAATTAAATAAATAATTTGACTCATAACCGTCTAATTGGTTGAAAGGGGTTTTAAAAGCAACCAATCAGAGTGTTGTTATGAGTCAAATTACACTCCATGGGAAAATTCCAAAGAACTTTCCCACGCTGTGTAAAATGACACAGAGCACTCTGATTACTTGGATTCCAAGCCAACCAAGCCAATGTAGAGACTTACCTGTCAGATTACTCTGATTGGTTGGCTTAACTCAACCAATCAGAGCGCTCTGAGCCTTATTGCAGGGCGTGGGAAGGCTCTCTTTTTTTTATTTTAACAATTGCGACATGTATTATGGATTTTTATTTGGCCTTTTTTGGGGCTGAAGAAAGAAAAAAAGAAGAAGAAAAGACATCTAATGGTAAGTATGAAATTTTATTTCACAGGGTTAGTTTATCCCCTCCCTCACTATTATTAGGGTGAGGGGGTAGGAAGGGTATTTTTATAGGGGTGGGAAGGGAGGGACTAGTGGCTTGGGGACCCTTAGTCACTTCATTATATTAATTTCACGGCATGTGGGAGGATTTTTTATTAAACAATAGTAAGGATCAGTCTAGGCTGACCCATAGGGCCAGGTGTAGCTGCAATTTCTGTTAATAAAAAATAAAAAACACAGAAAAAGTTACAAACAACTACTTGTGTGGTAAAGACTAATGATAGCTGTGTTAGAAAATACTTGTGTATGTCATGATTAGTGGATTTTCATCCGAGACACACTAAAAGCAAAGCCTGTGTATTCGTCTGTCTTCTAGGTCACTCATTGTGTAACAGCATCAGGAACAGCAACAGCTACCATAACCACTGCAGGTATCTAGGGTGCCTTGGCTCCCCACAGTACAAGTTATTGAACTATTTTAGAATGCTTTGATTTCTAAGCTGGGATCCGCTAGCTGCCACCCCAGGTTTAGGAGCTTCTATTAGCTCTCCTGAGTTACGATATTACCTGAGTCAGCGGGCAGACTTGGCACTGGCAGAGCGGTTGTGGCTCTTCTGTAATGGAGGCTGGGGGTGGAATTTAGTGGATCACAGGCAAGTCAAACCGTTCTAAAACATTTTGACTACTTACACTTAGGGGCCACCAGGGCACTTCTGGCACAATAACTACTACAGTGCACTGTAGTCGTTATGGTGCTTAAAATGTTCATTTTGTTGTTTCCAAAACACATGTATGTTTAGGTTTATCGTAATGAAAATGGCATTACATCACAACAGAGGCCTTTTCACTGCTCTGGAAGCGGAGCGATCGCTATAGAAAATAAAACCAATGGAATGTTGCTCCTTATTTTATACCTTGCCTGATTAAATTATATTTAACAACTTGTTATATATAAAAACAACATTCCAATTAACCAAAAAACATTGTTTTCTATTTTTTTGTTTAAAAAAAAAGATTTTTTGGCACTGACTTAGTGAACTTCAATTAAGAAAAGTTTTCTTGCAGCAGTTTCACTGACTAGCATAGTAAGAAAATTAAAAATGTCTTAGGGTGAAATAAACCACTTAGGAATCCATTTATCAAACACTGACAAAAACTGCAAAAAAATCACCTCCCCAAATCCTACACTAGTTTATGGAGTCTATTTATCAAACTGAGAGGGGTTTTTGACATCCTAATCAATCAAACCCCATAGAATAACATTGCACTTAGACTATTTTGTGCTGCAGAATTTTCCTCAACACTTGATAAAAACAAGACTTCGAGGTCACTAAATGGTTATCTATACCCCGAAGGCCGTTCAAATTATTCCTCAGAGTTTGAAAGTGAGCACGAAAATAGTATATTGCTACAGTATTACGAATATTATATATCTCTATGTGCTTAAGAAATAATATCGTAATACTAAACACCCAAAAATCCAATCGGTTAAAAAACACAGCTCGGAAAGATATTCATGAAATAAGATATTCTGGATCAAAATATAGGAAGATCATTAGTTATGCTTTAAAAAAAATGTGGGTGTTCAGAAAATAAAGAAATGGTAATGAAAACGTAGAATAGGAATAGTAACAAAAGTTAGAAAATGAGAGAAATCTCAATATAAACTTTTATTAGAATTGTACTTACCTTTTGGAGAAAAAAGGATAACAGAACGAGCCATAAACTTGTAACAGCTTTTATAAAGTCCTTACCAAATGGAAACCTCCTGTGAGACACAGAGTAATGGGCTCACATTTCCCATTTAATATTTAAAGAATTAAGGTGATTTGTCAGACTTCTTTTAAAAATATATTGTACTGGTCTTAGGTGTCAGACCAAACATGAACACTTATCTAATGTTTGTTCTACTTAAGTTATGGAGATTTTGACGTCAAGGTCTGATCAATTCTTCTCTTCAGTAGCTAGGGGTTTTAATGGGCCAATAAAGTCATCTCAATGAAGTGGTCTGGGTGCAGTGGATTCACCCTTTTAACCCTGCAATGTAAAACATTGCCTTTTGTAGAAACTTCAATGTTTACATCACAAGATTAAATCCACCTGTCTAGTAAAACTTGGTGCTATGAGGATACAGCTTATACGGAGGCATTGCATTCAATGTTTTCCTATAAGGAGCAATTGCCTGTGTGTGGAGTCTCGGTTGTGGAGAAAAGATACATAAAACACTATATTTTATTTGGAAAAGAAGGACAGTGACCTCAACTAATCTGCAGATCGGGCACTATATAATTCAGGTTTGCATTAAGAATGCTACAGTGTTCCTTTAATACACAGACATTTCAGTGCTTCAAGAAAGATTCATTGTCCTGATTTATGGAGTATCTCCAATGAAGTTGAGTTCAATCTACATTTGGTAGTTACAGGTCAATATTACAAGGAGCACATTCATTTTATGGTGCAGTTCAAGCTTTGTGTGTCCTATGGTGCGACAGACAGACATTTCACATTCAGTAACATCCCATACAGCAATGTGTCCCATCCTATACAGCAATGTATCCTAGTAAACCATAATACAGCTTTTATGAAGTTACAGGAAATCTCAAATTGGGGCTTTTTTAGCTTTTTCATGTGGAAATTTTACCATGATTTTTTTCTGAAATTAGAGGTGATATTATTTAATATGTCTTACCATAACTTGGATGTGTGTTATGGCAGGAAAATAATGTGTTTGTTTACAGCTACATCTTTGTTAATTAGTTACCTAGTTCTCTATGTTCAAAAGACTAAAGACCACCAAACTCACCCTTTAAAATCCATTCTTATAATGCTGTTGATCTGAAAGAGGGCAAAAAGCCCCAAATTGCAGCCATTTCCAGTTATGCCACAAAAAGGGAAAAAATACCACCTTGAATCCATAATGGCAATCAGATTTCTTTTTGGATCTACAACCTGTTCAATCAACATCGAGGCCTTTTTCATCCATGGTGCCATGGTGTTTCTCACAGGATGATGAGCAGAGTTGACTGTGCACCACACGTAGAATTTTGCAATAAGGACAAAAGTCCAATTTAACTTCTGAAGGCTATTTGATGCACCAAAGATTATTTTGGAGTTTCAAAGTAATGGAGGTGAATACGCAAGGAACCAATACATTTATGCAGTTTATTTGATTTGTGTTTTATAATATAAATAGCTTGCTCCTCGATAGCAGAATTGAAATAGACAAATATGGATTTGTTTTGTAATCAAACAATATTCTGAGTCCTAGAGATTGGCAGCTCGGCTTTATAATGTTAGGTATGTTTTGTAAATTAAATTTAAAAAAAATAATAAAAATCAATTTTTATGAAGACTACAAAATGTGGAATTAACCGAGTGCCAGATCTCTATTCACGGCACTGTACATGTCCAAATTTTGGATATAGAAATTTCGGTTCTAAACCTTTATTAATGTTAGTGAATGTTCTTTATTCATAGTATAATAAGGGGTAATACCGGAACGGATTATTAATACACAGATTAGAAAGACTATGGCCTGGGATGCTCATGCTTTGAGTAATGGGAGTTGTAATCTCTTGCAATGAGAGTTGTCATGCCCCTATCCCAGGACCCCGATCAGAGAGCTTAGACTCTGTGCTCTGATTCTAGACATTTCTGCACACATTATAAACATATTTTTGTGTAAATCTCGTTAGAAAGCTGGGTTTCTTGTAATATGTCCTTAATTGCTGTTAGAATAAACATCTGCACATAATGTTTAATAGCCGAAAACAATTTATTTTTTTATAAGCCCTTTTAAACTGTTAAATTAATGGCCAAGTGTGTCTCGATACAATTGATTTGTCCGTTCTAATCCGTGCTGATCGCTGGGTCAAGGGTTTTAAATTGTTCTACTGAAGTGCAGCCAGATATTTGCTGTAAAAACGTTTTATGGGTTTCTCTGTTTTGCTGTTTCTGCATGTGTTTGGCATATGTTAAAACTGAATCCCATTTCTTTTCATGGTTCTTTCATGTTTCCATGTATTGCTCAAGACATCCCCGAGATTAAAAATATTGATCAGATCAGAGAGCAGACATTGACGTGCAAAAGCAATCAAGTCTCAGCGAGCTTAGTTAGGGCTCCCTGCAGACACCAGATGACGAGAGCTGGACGGAGATTGGCTGGGCAGATGCAAGTTTTAGTTAATAAGGTCAGTTTGGTTCTTCAGCACGGATTGTATTCAGGCAGAGCAAGGTCTTAGAAAACCAATATGTCAGCAGGGGCAATTATTGTGATTTTTAATGAAGTTTAAATGTACGAAATAAATTAAATGCACAGAGAACAAAGAAAGCCAGGGGTCAGCAACCTATTTTCACACGAGGGCCAAATAGTATGTCTGTTAATGGATGGAGTCTGCCAATTAAAATAATAGCAGTTGGCTACCTAATTTGGTATCTTTATTTAAAGATACCGAATTAAAGGACTAGCTACTTAACACGCACATTCAGAGACATACACACGCGCATTACAAAGTCCACACAGCCACCCTACCTTCTCGTGGAGAGCTGTAGTGAATCCTTTCCTTGGATCCCATGGGTTTCCTGGGATGCTGCACATCTCCCATTCACACCTAGTGATGCTGGAGTTGGTGTCATGTCACATCCTGGCCCTGGCATCGTTACAGAGTACATGAAGGAGCTATGCAAGAAAAGCACAGTGAGAACCTAGTTCCTTCACACTGTGCCCTCTCCCCCAACATGAGCATATTAGGGCTGAGTATTCACCTGCTGTGTAGGTAGGCACTTTTATTACCTAGTGAGACCCCCAAAAGTGCCAGGGCAGTGTTTTGTTACCTTAGGCTGACATTAAATGTAAGAGGCTTTCAAGCCAACCAACCATAGCTCTTTAACTGACATTTACTGACCTTAAAAAAGCCTTTCTCACTTTGAATGGGTTTGTTTTATGGCACTACAGTATTTACTGACTCACTTTGTGTTTAATGGATTGATGTGGACAAATAAACAACTTTAAAACATTCTACGGAACCCTCCGAACGTGCCTGGGAAACTATTCGAAGATTTTTAGATTTTTTGAAACAAAGTTTTTTAAAGATGTTTAGAGATTTAACAAATGCCGATTTAGTCATACAGTATATATCTGAAGCTTTTCCATCTAGTTATCTTTATTCTTCTGAATTCATTTTAGATCTCTCTGCTAGATTCCTTCGCTACTTTCTGTCTCATTTATTAAACACGAGAAGATAAACGTGAAATAGTCAGCCATAATATTCTTCCGATCGGAGAGATGCATTCTGAAAAGCGAACACTTTTTAACTGAATGAACAATTTCCGCTGAATGAAGCAGTTTTGGTGTGTAGATCATGCCCCTGCAGTCTTACTGCTCAATTATCTGCCATTTAGGAGTTAAATCAGTTTGTTTCTGTCCATGCAGTCCTAACCACACCTCCCCTGGCTGTGACTGACAGAGCCTGCATGAAAACATAATGGTTTAATTTTCAATAAGATGGTTTTATCTCCTGCTCCGTAAATTGAACTTTAATCAGACACATGAGGCTCCTGCAGGGTCTAGCAAGCTATTAACAGAGCAGGAGATAAGATTCTAAATGAAACAGCATTTACAATAAAAGGAAGTGTAAATATTAGATGACTATTTAAAGGAAGTGTTCAGGAAGGCTGTGTAAGTCACATGCAGGAACGTGTGACTGGGGTACATAAACAATGTTTAGATATTAACTCCTGAATGGCAGTGAATTGAACAGTGAGACTGCATCATCTATACACCAAAACTGCTACATTAAGCTAAAGTTGTTTTGGTAATTATAGTGTCCCTTTATGTCTAAAATAGCCGGGATGGAAAAATTCTCTAATTCAGCTATGCTCTCAGTCCTGCTATGATGTCCTTGAATTAAAAATGAATTTCAGATTTACCATGAATTCTCACTTGAATAACCCGGTTACGCATTTATTCTCCTATAAATCAAGAGAAGACCCAACCAGCCTACTTTTGGTTTTACAAGAAAATAAAATACAACGTTTATTCAGAGCAAGCTCAGAATTCCTGTGTGCATGTTCTGTAGGTCACTGTCAACTGCAAGCTTAATTAAAATGTTGACATGAGGAAACAAGAAATCATAATAAATAATTTACCCTTTTTTGGGTAGATTCATTCTCCCTCTGAGAGCACACACTTAATGTTAGTGTGAGAACAGTGATAAAGGCTGTAATTCCAGCTGAGCCGCTCTGAGTGGGAGGGTTCATAGAGAAAGTGTAAGAGCAGTGATACAGGCTGCAATTCCAGCTGAGCCGATCTGCGTGGGAGGGTTCATAGAGAAAGTGTAAGAGCAGTGATACAGGCTGCAATTCCAGCTGAGCCGCTCTGCATGGGAGGGTTCATAGAGAGTTTGAGAGCAGAGACAAAGGCTGCGATTCCAGCTGAGCCGCTCTGCGTGGGAGGGTTCATAGAGAGTTTGAGAGCAGAGACAAAGGCTTCAATTCCACCTGAGCTGCTCTGCGTGGGAGGGTTCATAGAGAGTTTGAGAGCAGAGACAAAGACTTCAATTCCAGCTGAGCTGCCCTGTGTGGGAGGGTTCATAGAGAGTTTGAGAGCAGAGACAAAGGCTTCAATTCCAGCTGAGCAGCAATGCGAGGGGAGGGTTCATAGAGAAAGTGTAAGAGCAGTGATACTGGCTGCAATTCTAGCTGATAGCTTAGTAGCTCTGCATGGGAGTATTTACAAAACACAAAATGGTTCAACGCCAAGGATAATGGCCGTGACAGGATCTCCCCCTTTAAGAGCGCCCTCTGGTCGTGAACTGGTTGCTCACCATTTCCTTCCAGGTCAGAATTACCCTCTTCCTCTGAGATATCGAACACATTCTCTGGCAGGAGGTACTTTCTCACATAGGCAACCATGCCATACGTACGGCCTTGTTCCAGATTAATGGGAAACACAGCACCTACCATAGCCTTTGCTCTAGTAATTCTCGCATGGGAGGCTTTCGCAGCTTGTAATGCTTTTTCAAATACTTTGAGATCCTGCTTACGTACAACTGTGCCATTAGAGGCATACGTGCAGAACAGAACTTTCTTGGCAAGGCAGGAAGTGGTGATGGTGCTTGATTTAATAGGAACATCTTCAGGAAGCGGTACGGATGTTTCTGGAGTAGGTGGAGATTCCTCATGGATTCTGGTTGCGGGTTCTTGAGGGACACTGGTAACATAGAATGTTGTAGTCTGGGTACGCTTTTGTGTCACGGAACGTGGACAGGTTATACAGCAACCTTGGTAGTTTCCAAGCTGTGTTACCGGGGTGACAGGACTGGTCCGTAAGGTACCCAATAGAAGAGCTTTTGGCCTAGATGGACGAGATGGGCAGAGAGAGATGATGAGCCCTCTTTCTCCACAATAAAAACACAGGCAATGGACTCTCCTACGATTTCTTTCCTCGAAAGATAACCTGGTGCGGATGATACCGATCTCCATAGGTTCCTCTTTGTCCTTTGTAGTCTCCCTCGGAACCGAATCATAAAGAGGCAACAAGGAGGCATGGCTTTAGTACAGGGTCTCTGTTTCTGGGAACCTGGGAACTTCTGGGACGTGGAGCAGCTTTGTCACAGTGGTCTTGCACTGTGAGTCCATTGCAATCATGAAGGACCCCCAGCTGTTGAGGACAGGACTCTTAGCCAGCATCATCTGGTGTGCCCATGTCTTGATCCATCCATACAGCAAGTTAAGAGCCGCAGGGACCATGATTAAGTCCCTGGCATATGTCCGAGGCTTTAAGACAAATAAAATTTCACAATTCACCTTAAAGCACTGGAAGGATGCACGGCTACCATCGAATCTCTCTGTCATAACAACAAATGGCTCAGAATACGCAGGTTCTGGGGCTGGCTGTACTGTTCCTTTAAGAAATCAAACTTCTTGCTGCAGCTCTGAAACAGATTGGGCCAGGCTGGACACTTGCTGGGTAAGTAGTTTGCACATCTCTGTGGACCCCATGATGGCCAATTTGTTACATCAGGGCTTAAGTGTGTCCCAGAGGCAAGACAGCAGGAGTAAAGCTGAAATAGTCCAGAGTTCAAATGCCCTGTTGGGCCCTTCTAGGGCAACCACATCTGGATGACACGGTGAGAACTGTGATGCTGGATGGGTGTGTTCTATTTAATTTCACTGTCCACTTAACAATCAAAGAGCATTCACTGCAGGGTGGGAGAGGTACAGGCACCACCTGAATACGAATAAAAGTCCTTCATTAACCTTTTAAAACAGTGTATTTTCTTATTATTATTCTCTAAATAAAATGATCATTCTCCAGATATATTTGTCTATTAATTCATTCTCATTTACACAGTGTCCCTAATAAGGAATTATAAGAACCCTTGATAAAATAAAATAATTCTGAGAACAAGTCATAGAGAGGCAGCCAAGATGTTCTGGAGCGGAGGCTGTGAGTGTGAAGACATGGAGGAACACTGCCTGACAAGTCGCCTTCTGGCAGTCTGTTTCATGTATTTCTACAGCCACGTGTTAGACTTTTATGTTATTTATATTTTATTTGAGTTATAAAATATTTTACCAGGAAAGATACATTTAGATTTCTCTTGTTTTCAAGTATGTCCTGGGTCCACAAATCATTGCATTGATACAATAGGGTACAATAAAATACAAAACAATATTAACACACAATATATACAAAATTTAACATAGAACAGGTAGGAAATATATAATCAACCATGACAGGTGCATTCTGTTTTGAGGTTTGTAGAGAGGGATCTTGTAACGGACCGTTTTGCACAAAAGGGGAAAAAAACGCTTAAACGATAATCCCCCTTTCAGAGACAGGCACAGCTACTGAATAATCACCAAAACTCACGAACAGCCAATAAGTGAATGCTCCAAACTCCCGAACGGCATACAAGGGAATAAGGTAGCACTTCAAATAAACGAACAGGAACCATACGAATAGCTGCTAGCAGGCGAACAGGAAAAGCTTCCAAGCGGCTTACACTCCTGGCAATCAGTCCTTAGCAGCATACAGTAAATCCCCCCAAAGACGAGACAAGGCTCCGTGTTGAGGGTCAAGCAGTGGTCTGTTTAATGAGGGCTACCTGCCCGGCTTTTATGCAGGTCTCCCACCTGGTGGACACTCCCCTAGGGGACCAAATGGGAGACTGTGACAAGGGACAGACAAGTATACAAATAGGACACACAGTCACAGTATATTCCCACAATGCATCCTGGCTTCCTCCCCTCTGCCCTGGGAGATAATTGGGAAGTAACTCAATTATCTCCCAAGACAAAGGCAAAACTCCATTACACACGTGGGAACACAAAACCAGCATAACACTTTAAAATGCACAAAGTAACATTTACTACATAAACCACAGACATGTAACATATCCCCAGATAGCTCAGGTCTGAGTGCACATTATTAGGTGAATGGCACTCAGACTACACGAATACAGTTCAATCGCCATGGAGCCAAAGTCTTTACAGTCAGTTTCATACGAATGGGCTCCATGGGATTCCTATCTGGGGTATAAGACATTCACACAAAAATACCGAACACCGGGTCATTCGTGTGCTTTCACCGAACAAGAAGGGAGGTCGGCGGCTTCAGCGGTGTTCGCGCAAAACTGTGTCCGATTTTAGTTCCATAAAAATAGAGGCGAACACCGCTGTTCATTCGTATGGTTTAAAATGGCCGCGACCTCGTGTTCGGGATACGAACGGCGGCCACCCAGCGTTCATCAATTAAGCTGCGGTTAACCGCAGCTTCAGGGAGGTTAATTGCCGGCACACTCCAGCTCCCAGGTGGTCCAGTCATTCGTACGGTTGTTCGGTAGATTGAAACTACCGAACAACCGGCAGAAAAGCATGAATATGGCTTTTCTGCATGGAAAAATAAAGTCTTTTAAAAGGGGGCCATAGTCCAAAGGCAGCAGGCGAGCAACCAGGCTTCTCCAATGCAATGTGGCGAGATTGGTCTCTTCACAGATCTCTTTAAGGACTTTAGGCTTTGGGAAGATTTTAAATTGTGCGGGAGGTCGTTCCATAATTGCTGCGCTCTGTAGGAGAAGGAGGATCGGGCTGCTTTCTTTTTGTATTGAGGTAGACTAAATAAAGTGCTTGTACTGGATCGGAGGTTATAGGAGGTGGGAACAGCCGGAGAGAGCATTTTGCTCAGGTAGGGTGGGAGCTTCCCAGAAAAGCTCTTAAACACAAGGCTGGAGAGATGAAGGATGCGTCTGGATTCCAGCAGCAGCCAGTTTAGTTCTTTTAGCATGTCACAATGGTGGGTCCTGTAATTACATTGTAGCACAAATCGACAGAACGAGTTATACAATATATTGAGTTTATTAATGTGGGGAGTGAAGCAATGAAGACCATAGAGAATATCACCTACCAGTATCTGACCCAGGGCGGACGTAAATGGCCGATGGATCCTGTCATACACAAAACATAGAGGTTAATGTTTATCATATTTTCTCTACAAATACATAATGTAAAAAAAAATCCTTTCCATCCTTGAAAATGATTATTATATTATTATTCTTTTTGTTTCGTTGTCCTTCAAACTCTTCAGTGAATAACGGTGCGAGTGTCACAATATAGATTTATAAAAGTGTAGATTCCTCCCGATAAAATCCTTTTCATTATATTTGTGTGCACGCAGCTAACCCCTAAAACACGTTAAGAAACAGTAATGCATTCAGCCCCATTAATTGTCAAGTCACACTGTTTGGGGCAAGAGGTAAATGCTTGAGAAAAGCTTTGAATGGATAATGCATACAGGTGGGTTTATTAATCGCTGGGAAATAACAGCAGAATGCAGAAAATTAATTAGAAAGAAAGCAATCCGTGATACGTGGTGCCACAGCTCGCCAGACGTATTCTCAGAGCAATTCACCTCTGTCGGCAGTTTGCAGAGTTTGCTTGATGTAAGGAGAACTCATGGAGTATTCAGTAAGTTACAGCCACAAACATTAAATCATGCGGCCATAAAGTTGCAGTTTTACCTGTGTCTGCTAAATCAATGTATCTGAGGTCCTTGAGACCCCAGCATGTAACAAGGCTGCTGACACTCACTCTCTTCTATACCCTGCTATAGGCTGGAGAGTTGTCTTAATAATAGGCTCTAAAATGGTGACACTGAATGTGATCAGTGTGATTCAGATGGAGAGTTTGGGGGGGGCAAAGGAGTGACAAATTAAGGGGGGGGGGGGGTTCCATTTAGACCATTTAGACATTAAAGCAGTCCTTTAATGAGACAATGAGCATATGAATGAGATCACAATGTAAAGCACCTGAGACTGATACATGCTAATTCCTAAGGCTTAAAACATGATAACCGTGTGTTTTATCTCTGATACAGAACTGCAGTTTATTAGTCACCTACTCATTTAATGTCAAGTAGTGTGTGAATCCCTCTAATCGATGTCACACACTGTCAAATCTTAGTGAAATCTCTGAAAATCTTCTTCTCTCTTACAATCTGTCATTTCTAAGGAAATGGAAAGAACTCAGTGATGAAAAGACAGCAGCCATGTAATCTCTCATTATGGCTGTAGGTATCTTCGCTGGGCAGTCCTCATCACTGGAAGAAAGAGTATAAAATCCAAGACACCAATCCCCCAGTAACTGGACGACACACAGTTCTGGGAGTCAAAGTTTATTTGGTCACACAAAGCTTTTTATGCACTGACCCCTACATGGGGTCTTTCACACAAAATTATAAGGTTTTTCCTCCCAAGATCCTCTGGGCCTGAGAGATAATTGCGTGAGAAAAATCTATAACTTAGTTATCCCTTCAGGTACAGAAAAATCTATAATAATTTCAAACATCCCAAAAACATATTTTAATATTTCAGAACCCTACAAAAGTCACATCACCAAATAGCTTGGATCTGAGTGCACACTTTGACGAAATATCACTCAGATCCCTTTCGTGGTTCGTGAATGCCATTCGGCCACGAGGTGATGCCTCAAAACAGTTCCAGAAAAAATAAGGCAAGGACCAGTCATCTTTCGGGGGTTCTCGCACAAACACAGACGAAGGCTCCCCCTGGCTGTTAGCATCCGAATGTTTCCCCTGTTTGGTAGTCTATGTCTCCCGAATGCCATTCTCATTACGGTCCAGGAAGTTGGATGGGCAGTGGTATCAGTTAATCGTGTGTTCGCGGAGTCGTGTGGCCGAAAACAGTTCCATGCGGGCGACGACCATGTACCGCTGCCCGCGTTCCAGAGACAAAATGACCGCCATTTGTTAACAACCATGCATTCGGTTACACGAATGGCAGCCACACAGGGGAAACACTTTCCTTAACAAGCAATCTGCAGTTAACAGCCAGGGGTGGTCGGTTGTTAAAAGGTGTGAACACATGGACCACACAGATGGGGGTTCGGTATACGAGCGGGGGTACGGACAGCCGAACAAAGGGAATAAAAAGTATATAAAAGGCATCTGTTCTGCTACAATGGGTAAATGTTGCATTATGGGTAAATTCCCAGCGCTGTCTCAATGTCTGCGTCCTGTGCTGGTTATAGAATCCACATTTACACTAAGAGAAGATCCCCTCAGGCCAACAACACTTTAAAATCTGACATAGCCAGGTACCATGCTGTTTAAACAAATGTAATGACTTGTTAAAGTACAAAGGGTGTAGGATTTAAGACATTTGTATAACAATCATTGCCTTGCCTTCCTCAGATGTTCTGAAATGTCAGGAAGTCTGTAGTTATTGATGCACCAGTGTTAGCTATAAGGGAGGCTTTAATGAGCAGTTTACACTATGCCACATTGTGCAATAAAATATTGTAATCAGAGTGATATTACATAGTTGAATAGCTGAAAAGATGCATGCATCCATCAAGTTCAGCCTATCTCACATCTGTTTTTGCTGTTGATCCAAAAGGCAAAAAAAAAAAAACAGTTTGAACCACTTTCAATTTTGAAGCAGACTAAGAAATAATTCCTTTTTGACCTCTGCACTCTTTCTAGTGCTACAGTGAGGGAAAAAAGTATTTGATCCCCTGCTGATTTTGAATGTTTGCCCACTGAAAAGGAAATGATCGTCTATAATTTTAATGGTAGGTGTATTTTAACAGTGAGAGACAGAATAACAAAAAAAAAAATCCAGAAACACGCATGTCAAAAAAGTTATAATTGTATGTGATTGCCTCAAGTTCCCCCATTTTGTTATTTAGGCTCCTTGCGTTAGTAAGTATACATTTAATATTGTCATGAGTCTCTTTTTATTACTATTACATACCTCCTCTGTTCTGAGCTTGCCCCTCCTCTATCTCCATCCCCCCTTATACTGAGCTAAAGTCCATCTCCTTTCTATCCTATCTCCATTTGTAGATTTATGTCCCTCGCTCACTAACACTAGTTTAACATCTCCTTTAACCTTCTAGCCATTATGTCCCTAAGCACAGCAGAACCTCTTCCATTTAGATGCAATCCATTATGGCTATAAAGATTAAAATCATCTCAGTGCTTTAAAAAGCTGAAATCCTCCTCCTTACTACACCATAACTTTAGCCACGCATTGACCTCCCTAATCTCACGCTGCATTTCTACTGTAGCGCGTGGTACAGGTAATATTCCTACCTACTCTCTTAATAACTTAATAATAGAGTCCCCTACCAGCACAACCTGTCTAGCCTTCCTTAAACGCTCAACCCCGCCCGTACTAGATAAGCTGTTCCTTCGGCTGTTAGAAGGAACAGCTACCTCTAGTACAGCTTCACCTGAGCTGTTGCTCCGAACATCTTCACGCAAATGGGCAAATCTGTTAGGCTGCACAAAGTCAGGACTAGCTAAACCTTTCCTCTTGGGGAATGTGCCTGTTCCCCAGCTGTCTTATCTCCTCCTAATCCACTACTTGACCCCACTAAACTCTGCTCAGTGGGCAGCAGTCTCCTCTTAATCTCTCTCAATGTTGCAATTTGCTTCTCCAGATCTCCAATCTGAGCTTCCAGAAAAGCCACTCGCTCACACCTGTGAGGGGTTAAAGGAGCACTATAGGGTCAGTAACACATACATGTCTTCATGACCCTATAGTGCTAAACACACCATTTAGGTGGATTGCCCCCCCTTAACCCTCCTATATAAGTTTAAAACTCACCTTATTTCCAGCGCTGCGCAGGTCCACCGGTGCTGGCTCTGCCCCATTTGTGAAATCATCATAATGGCCAATTTTTAGCCAATGCAATTTTTCCCATAGGGAAAGCATTGGATTGGATAAAATCAGCACAGGGGCAGGGACGTTTTGGCCAATCAGGACCTCCTCATAGAGATGCATTGAATCAATGCATCTCTATGAGGAAAATTCAGCGTCTCTATGCAGAGTATGGAGACGCTGAACGGCAGGGCTGCTTACACTAACCCAGGAAGCCCCCCAGTGGCCATCTGAGGAGTGGCCACTTGGAGGTGTCCCTATGCTGTAATATAAACACTGCCTTTTCTCTGAAAACACAGTGTTTACATGAAAATGCCTGAAGGCAATGATTATACTCACCAGAACAAATACAAAAAGCTGTAGTTGTTCTGGTGACTATAGTGTCCCTTTAACAGAGACTACTCTTGGGAAGCTCCAAGTGAGCAAACTCAGTGAGTGAGCTGTGGGATTATAAAGGTATACGAAAACCCACACAGGTGGAAATGAAGGGAACATTCTACACCTACCGTTTCTATTTCTAACAGCACCGCCATGATGATGCTCCTTCCATAGTCCTTTCCCTTTATTACCAAACTCATTTTGCATGGAAACATTTACAAACACATAGCACACCTCCCTTAGGACGCTGACACGCTGACTTCATGCCTGCATAGCGTATGAAACACACTCACTGGAGGAATAATCACTGCAACTACAGTGAATGTGTGGTAGATGCTGTGATCCACATCTCTCAGTATTACAAATGGACAAAGAGGGCAATTACATTTTTGGCATGTGAGTGGGAGCTGAGAAATGTTAGGTGACTTATATGAATACACATTACTCAGTATTTCTATTAAGCGCTTACATGAGTATTACTAAAGTGAGAATTGTCATTTATTAAAAGCAAATTCAAAGTGAATTTCAAATTTAAGGCCAAAGTAGCCAAATTGTAAGCATAGCAGACAAAGAGAATGCTTCCGATTTGGCTATCTGGCCTTACATTTTAAATTCTCTTTGAATTCTCTCTGGATTCTAGACATTTCTCTGCTTAGTAAATAACCCTTTTAGGCACACCAACAATATGGAGCTCTTAAAAAAGAGGGGAACTTGGATAGAAAAGAGGGACAGGAGGATATGGCCCAGGATAGTGACTTCTTTCCTGAATCGGGACACTTGGGAGGTACGGTAATGGAGAACAGGATAATTGCATGTAAGAGTGCATGCAGGCTTTGCTGTTAGTGTAGGGCTCTATGCTAAGGAATTGATTGACAGATGAGGAGGGGTGATCTACTGTTTTACACATTTCAATCTATACATATGCTATCACCAGGTATAGATCCATCCTCCTCTCTGCTTATTTAAATTGTGTGCACCGTGTCGACACACTGTAAAGCATGTATTGTGATGGAGCGTCTTTATTTAAGCATTATGGGGTATTCTCTAAACACTTGTTAAGAAGAATTATGAGGATTTGGTGAGAGCTGTGATTGTGCTTAGAATTAATTCAGTCATAATTTGCAGAACTAACAGTGTCGCCACCGTGATCGTTCACTAGGACTTACCTGACTAACAGGTTGTAATGGGCCCAACATGCTATAGTGTCCCTGCAATAAAGCTATCATGCTATTTTAATTAAGAAATAATTAAGAATTATGTACATTTACAATTACAGGGTAACTGTAACGCTTTTTAAACTTGAAGTTTATTTTTCCACCAAAATGCTCTATTTGGCATTTAAATTATGAAATGTGATTTACTTATCTTGACTCCAGCACCGGGAACTTTGACCTCCCTCCTACACCCAAAGTCACGTAAGCTTTGCACAGTCCAATCACAAGCTTCTCGTAGAAGCCTGTGATTGGTCACCGAGGGGAATGGGGAGAAAAAAACAAACTGTATGTAATGTAAGGAGCACACAGTGGGGAAGGGGTGAATATAGCATCCCCTTGCAGGAACTCACCTGCACACAGTGCGCACTGACAACAGGCGTTTTTATGCACAGAATTGACATTAGGCAGCCTGGAACAGAGTTCTGGACTGCCTAATCACGTGTGCTGAGGGTGTAACTAGCCCCCGGCACATAACTGGAGAAATGACTCAACAACACTGCACTTCCAGACTATACCCACCATAACCACTTCAAATCACTGTATTTGGCATGGTGGTTGCAAGAACCCTTTAAAGTAAAAACATTTTATTTTGTAGAAAAGCATTCAATTAAATGTCCTTTTTTTATAGTACTAATAATTAATGAAATTATTCAAATGTATTCAATAAACAGTGAAATCTATTGAATCAAAAAACGAATTATAAAAACCAGGACAAAATAAAGCTTTGGAATTATTTTTCCGTTAGGCTATAATCACAGCTTAACTGCACCATGGAATGACATTTCCCTGTTTAGTGAATACACCCCAAAGTAGTTTTATAATTGATTTATTTTACAGTGAATTGAAGTGAATTATAAACACGCAGGTTAAATAACAATGCTGTGCCTATAAAGGGGTTTGATTGATTTTATGCATTGATGATATGTCCCTAAATCTTGTAATTTAGTTTTCAGCCCCTAATATTGCTTGTTTTCACTCACCATCCATCACCCACCTTCGCCTGGACGCATGCCATGTAGTAGAGCTATATTTAACAGAGGATCTGCCGCACATCAGATAACACCTTATTGGTGATTCACTTTCCATTGGGAAACTGAGAAATATATTTTAATTTTCATCACGTCAGTTTGGCTCACATACACTGAATCCAATTCGATAATTAACCCGTTAAAGGGACAGTGCACTCACTATAACAATTTCATCTAATAGGAGTTGTTATGGTGCCTACAATAGTTCTTAGTGACCCCAGATCACTTTCTTTCCGTAGCTAGAAAGCCTGGAAGCATGAAGATCGTTACTTCCTGAATCTCATAATCAGACATACCATGATGTCATGCAAGCATGCGCAGCGCCCCGTCATTGTCAGTCCGAGAGAAACATTGCGCTGGAGAGAGGTTGAGGGAAATTATTTTTGATTTTTTTAATAACAGTGCACATGGTGTTGGACCCCTAGTTAGCTAGGGACAGGGAGAATATAACGTTTGGAATACAGATTGCTTTCCCAATGCTATAATGTCCTTTCATAGCTCCATAATATCATGTGCTGAGTTTATGTTTTGCTTTAGTGGAGGAGGAGCTAAATTATACCGTCCAAATCCCTCTGTCCCTATTTTCTGTCCTAATGTCTCTCGAAATATTGTTGGTGTGAGTGTCTACAGTATACTGTAATACTCCCAGTAATGCGTCTGAGTGTGTAACAGAGCTCCACGTCAATAATACTCCCAGTAATGTGACTGAGTGTACAACAGGGCTCCACAGCAATAATACTCCCAGTAATGTGTCTGAGTGTGTAACAGAGCTCCACGGCAATAATACTCCCAGTAATGTGTCTGAGTGTATAACAGAGCTCCACGGCAATAATACTCCCAGTAATGTGTCTGAGTGTATAACAGAGCTCCACAGCAATAATACTCCCAGTAATGTGTCTGAGTGTATAACAGAGCTCCACAGCAATAATACTCCCAGTAATGTGTCTGAGTGTATAACAGAGCTCCACAGCAATAATACTCCCAGTAATGTGTCTGAGTGTATAACAGAGCCCACAGCAATAATACTCCCAGTAATGTGTCTGAGTGTATAACAGAGCTCCACAGCAATAATACTCCCAGTAATGTGTCTGAGTGTATAACAGAGCTCCACAGCAATAATACTCCCAGTAATGTGTCTGAGTGTGTAACAGAGCTCCACAGCAATAATACTCCCAGTAATGTGTCTGAGTGTATAACAGAGCTCCACAGCAATAATACTCCCAGTAATGTGTCTGAGTGTATAACAGAGCTCCACAGCAATAATACTCCCAGTAATGTGTCTGAGTGTATAACAGAGCTCCACAGCAATAATACTCCCAGTAATGTGTCTGAGTGTATAACAGAGCTCCACAGCAATAATACTCCCAGTAATGTGTCTGAGTGTATAACAGAGCTCCACAGCAATAATACTCCCAGTAATGTCTGAGTGTATAACAGAGCTCCACAGCAATAATACTCCCAGTAATGTGTCTGAGTGTATAACAGAGCTCCACAGCAATAATACTCCCAGTAATGTGTCTGAATGTATAACAGAGCTCCACAGCAATAATACTCCCAGTAATGTGTCTGAGTGTATAACAGAGCTCCACAGCAATAATACTCCCAGTAATGTGTCTGAGTGTATAACAGAGCTCCACAGCAATAATACTCCCAGTAATAGTCTGAGTGTATACAGAGCTAATACTCCCAGTAATGTGTCTGAGTGTATAACAGAGCTCCACAGCAATAATACTCCCAGTAATGTGTCTGAATGTATACCAGAGCTCCACAGTAATAATACTCCCAGTAATGTATTTTTAAACTACAATAAATGTTTAGAAATCAGCCTGTGTAAATAAGATGCATTGTTAATGTTATAAATCATCCTGTTCAGAGCATCATTCTGTTCAGGGCTCTAGGACCATACAAAGTGGTGAACCAGTGTCTGCATGACCTGCACTTAGTGAGCGTGCCTGGATAAATGGGACGCAGTCTAGTGGGCATCTGTGGCGAAAATAACCTCGCCACTGCGTTCTGGAGGGGCCTGTTTGCTCACCTTTTGCCTCAGGATTATGGCCCTGGGATGTATGGCCCTTTAAAAACATTATTTGGGCTTATTGCATTTTAAAACATTTTTTCTGCCCCTTTAATTCCATGGGAAAATGTGCTTGTGTTGTCCCAGGGACACTGCCAGACCAGTTGAAACTGGCTGCTTTGTCCCTCCTCAATCTCTCATCAGTCCTTGCTATTGTTTAACCACATGGCGTTCCAACTGTATTCGTGAGTTCTGAGCGCTTTTCGGACATATTGAGCACTTCCATCTATCTTTTGAACCACAGGGCCAATTTGTATGATTTTTACATATGTTTTTACACTGATTATGCTGATTCAGAATATATGACTTTTGTGGAAATTGTATGTATAGTTGGGAAGTTATAAATATTGTATAAAACTGTATATTTTCCTGCTTGTGATAATTAAGTTAGCCCATTGAGTTCAGTAATTATATCACAGGGAGAGGGGAGGGTTTGTGTGTAATATTTGGGAGTGTTTCAATGTACAAGACTGTCCTGCAACTTTGTATCCTGTGTTCCACAAGATCCACGTGGGTGGTAACCTTGTGGGAAAACTTGTATATAAGAGACAATAAACCCTCAGACTGCAGAGTTCCTGTTTTACCCTTAACATAGAGCCTTGTCTCATGTGTGGGGCAAACTGTTGCATCTACACTGGGGATTGCTATACGCTGTATACTCCCCTGGCTATAATCACTAAGCTCTTTTAAGAGCTTGTTCCTGCTTCGCTCTCTGAAGGAAGAGAGGTTCACCCACTGGAGCCTGGAGCCTTGTCGTAGGTCCAGGGTGGGTAGGAGACGGCGAGACCCCAACCAAGCTGCTGCGGTTCGTGGGGTCTGCAGTGCTTATGGTGTCGAATGAAGTGCTTGGAGCCCTCGGGAAGCACTAGGAGCATCCATCAACGGAGGTACCCAGTCGGGGTGCCAGGGGATCCATTACAGCATCATAATATATATATTTTTGTTGTTATCGCTGGCTGAACAATATCAGGTTTTAGGGCTAATAATTATTTTTACATTTGTAGATGTTTTTAAATATCTATTTTATAAATGTAAGTTATCATATATTCAGGGGTTAGAACAAAATGTATCTTTTTTAATTCTATTTGTCTATTTGTATCCGTTTGTTGCGATTCACCCACAATGCGTTGGGGCCAGCCTGAAGATGATCGCAAGCTGCTAATAAGTTCCTGCTTTCATGACGCATGCGCGTTATTTTTGTCTCACATGATGGGATCTTGGCTGTTTACAGCTGGTTACATCACACCATACAGGTATTTAAGAGGAGGTGTAGAGACTTTGTAGCCTTCCTTAAGAAAGTCCTAAATGCATGAAACAGGTTGGACTGAATCTACATGGCTAACCCCACTGTTTTTACTATTAGGCACTGTAAATATTTAGTGGAGCTTTCTCTGCAGAGAACTTTAATCTCCCTGTGTTTTACTTTTAAATCTGGATTCAGACCTGCTTCCTTGCATGGGACAGATGCTCTACTCCACACAGTTGTTGGAAGGGTCTGGTCTGCCCCCCCCCCTACACTACATTCCCTATTCCCCCAGTAAAAAAAAAAATCACCCCTATAGCCCCTAACCACCCATTAAAGTCCCCGTCCCCAACTACAGCCACTATTACAGATCTTGCCCCTCCCCCTCCCAACTACAGCCCCTAATCCCCAATTACAGCCCCTAATCCCTCAGTACAGCTCCTAACCCTCCACTACAGCCCCTATTACCCTATTGCAGATCTTGCCCCTCCCCTTCCAAATTACAACTCGTGAACCCCCACTAGAGCCCCTAACCCTCCATAACAGCCCCTAATCTCCCATTACATCCCCCAAACCCACATTGCAGCTCTCAACCTCTGCTATTACAGCCCCTATTCCCCTATTACAGGTCCTATTCCCCTATTACAGCTCCTGCCCCACCCAACTTCAACTCCATAAAGGCTCCTATCCCCTCCAAATACCCCCTGGGTATTTTTCTGTGGTCACCTCCAGATGGAGGCCTATAATGGATGGGTGGGGCCCATTGGGTTGAGCACCCATCCTTCCACTCCAAGTGCCCCTTTAAAGGTTGCACAGGAAAGCTTTATTTGACAAGAGTCTCTGGAAGCAGTTTAAGTATCTCCCACATTAAGATTAGTGTAGGACCCGCATGTCAGAGCCTGTTTTATTAGGATGTACAAGAACCCATCACAGTAGAAGTTAAAACACCTAAAAAGCTTACATAAACCAACCTCAGGACAACTTACCCATGCCCTCAGAGCCGATCTCCAGGTCTCAAGGATGGCTGACTGCCCCAGCCAATCAGCGGCGCCCCTGTCTAGCAGAACTTTGCGCTTCCTGTTACTTACTTTAAGAAGTCGGATGCCACCTGGGGGAGATCAGTGCTGGAGGCAACCTTTGAAGTTAAACTGTTTGAGAAAGGTTTAACCACTTAAGGTAAGAGAGGACCCAGGGGCCTCCTGGCACCGTAACAGCTTCGTTTAGATGAAGTTGTAATAGTAATCAGTGTTTCTTTACATTAACTCATCTCATTAGAATTTAAAATAACTAATCTCATTAGAATTTAAAGGGACACCGCACATATTAGCTTGCTGAAATGTTTTATGTGCGATTAGTGTGTCCTTTCTTTTA
This sequence comes from Pelobates cultripes, assembly GCA_933207985.1. Lineage (NCBI taxonomy): Eukaryota > Metazoa > Chordata > Amphibia > Anura > Pelobatidae > Pelobates > Pelobates cultripes. The sequence goes on from OW240916.1 coordinate 324,526,644, forward strand.
TATTACAAAAAGTGCAATAGAAATTGGCATTTTATAAATCAACCTTGTTACACACAATTAGACAACCAGTCCTGTTACTTTAGTGAAACTAAGTTAAAAGACATCAATTGCCCAGAGCACCTTCTTTGCAAATACTCCTCATTGAGTTGCATTGTAAGTCTGTGATTGGACAACCACAGTAAATTAGATGGGGAGGGATTGTAAAGGCTGCAGACAAGAGATCTGCATCTTTGCAAGCAGTTTTAGATATAACTTCAATGAAATAAACGCATAATTAGACGTTTTCATTGAGAGTTTATCAGTGATTGGTTGATTTTTATTTGGGCAGTGAAGTGTCCCCTTAAAAGAACCAGTCCAGGAGTACTTACAATAGTCCGCCAAGGACTATTGCATTATATTAAAAGTTACAATAACTTACAACATTCTCTATTCCAACCATATACTTTTTGAACCAGTTTTGGTGGTTTCCCATTCCACCCTCATCCCTACCTTATTATAAACAGACTCTCTCCATCATTATAGTAAAAATAAATTTGACTGCCCCTTCCCTAAATATGTTTAATTATTATATATTTTAATGAGAAAATTACTTATACATCAAAACACAGTGAAATTATTAGCAGCAAAGGGGTAACCTATAAGAGGAAGCCTTCATTCTCTGTATCTCAGTACTAATGGCTTGATTACATGTTAATTAAAGAAAATATTACACTTTAGCAGGTTCTGGCTCTAGGGACCCAGTTTAACACTTCCAAGCCAGTGTCTCCCTCACATTACGGGTTCCCTAGTTAGTTCCATTACATCGGGGTGTACTATTAAATTACCCTGCAAATGGTGATTGTAGAATGAGCAATGTTGAGAAAAAAGATAAAAGAAGATTTTAAATAATTTTACCATAGTACGTCCTGTATTTAATCAGTTCAGTAATTACAAAGATTTAAAACTGGCCGCAGTAAGTTGGAATTTATTTAGTCACTTATTGTGTTTTAGGACGTGGAGTTTGGTGGCCCATGGCCACCGACTCTGAAAGAATGAAACTAATTTAAAATAATAACACTATTACAAAATGCCTTTTGTAACTGTCTCTTTAAGTGACAAATTGCCCTGCTTCCCTGTTTTATGGCAAAGCCTTATTGCCCGCCTCCTTCCTCATGACTATGGCCCTGGTGTGTATGGCCCTTTAAGAACAGTCTGTGAGCATATTGGGGCTTATGGACTTTTATGGGACTGGTGCTGGCCCTTTAAGCACATTTTTGGGACATAGGGAAAATTGGGACAATGCCCCTTTAAGACGGTGTCCCCATACTTGTTTGGGACACTGCCCCTTTAAACCCGTGTCCCCAGTGTCCCCAGACTTGGTTAAAATCCTTTGTTCATGGCTATTTTTCACTTGGTTCAGTAAATGGGGCTTACTGAACCAAGTACCACACAGGTGGACCACCCAGAAGTGGAAGCGTGCTGAAAATGTACCTCCCATGCTGGGAGCCTGCTGTAGGTAAATTGCCGACTGCTGGGTGGCCACAGTTCGCACATACGAACACGTGGCGGTGCCATCTTTGTTCAACGAGATCAGCGATATGTGTAGCCAAATCCATGGAACTGAGATCGGCTACACATTTCAACGAACACTGCTGACCCTTACCTTCTCCTGCACTGAGTTTTCAGCTACAGAAACTAAGTCCCATTCGGCCATTTCAACGCATGTTCGAATGGGACTGTAACGGCACCCCCAGGCATAAAAGGGGTTAAACCGCCGTTTACAAGATCTTCCCCTTCCAGAGACACAGGCACAGCTACCGCAGAACCCCAAACTCCCGAACAGGATACAAAGTAGCACTCTAAACTCCCGAACTGGAACCTCACGAATAGCTGCTAGCAGCTGAACAGGAAAAGCACCCAGGCGGTTTACACTCCTGGCAATCAGTCTCTAACAGCATACAGTAAATCCCCCCAAGAACGAGACAAAGCTCCGTGTTGAGGGTCAAGCAGTGAACTGCTTTATTCAGGACTACCTGCCAAGTATTTATGCAGGTCTCCCACCTGGTGGACACTCCCCTAGGGGACCAGATGGAAGACTGTGACCAAAAGGATACAGTTGCCAATCACATACATACACAGTCAAACACTCCCACAATGACATCACAATCCCTCCTCTCTATCCTGGAGATAATTGGGAAGTAATCCAATTATCTCCAAGGACAGAGGCAAAACTCCATTAAGCACCTGGCAGTAAAAAGACAATAAAATACAATAAAATACACAAGGCTACATTTATTACATAAAATACGGACATGCAACATATCCCCAGATAGCTTAGGTCTGAGCGCACATTATTAATGAATGGCGCTCAGACCACACACATACAGTTCAATAGCCATGGAGCCAAAGTATTTTATTACACGAATAGGCTCCATGGCATAGCTATCTGGGTTAAATGAGTTCATTCAGTAAATCCGTGAATGAACCGGCCGCGTGTGAACTGCAGACTGCTGCCATCCAGTGTTCAGTATGCGTAGCCGCAGCCACTTCGCTCTACAGAAGGAAGAGGATCACCTACTGGAACCTGGAGCCTGGTCGTAGGTCCATGGTGGATAGCAGACGGCGAGATCCCAGCCCAGCAGCGGCGGTTCGTGGAGTCTGCAGTGCTTATAGTGTCTACGGTGCTGATGGTTCTTTGGTGAGCGCTAGGAGCATCCTTTCTATGGTCCAACTTTCAGCCAGCCTGGAGGCAACCGTAAAAAACACGTCATCCATTATATAGTTTCCTTTCAATGTCCACATTGCTGGGATCCTCTTTCCTTTACATCTAAAAGCAAAACGTGCAAAATACGCGCACATGGTGGCTGGCGAGCGGAGTCAAGGGATCGGAATTCAATCGCTGTGGTGAAGATTGCAACTTGCTGGCTCTTTTTGTTTTTACGGACTTTACTAGACTACTTAACATACAATGGATAAATGCAATCACATTCACATACGTGTGTACGGCAAGGAAGAGTGCAGGATTAACATAGGCAGGATTAACATAGGGGCTGATGGAGCTGCAGCTCCCGGCCCAGGCCCATGGAATAGGCCCATTGACTTATAAAAAAAATTAAAAAAAAATTTTTTTTTACATTTTTTTATTCCACACACTACTCTTAGGGATTCCACCTGGCTTTTATTTTATTGACACAGCCAGTATTTGAGGCTGCCTGGCTGGTGCCAATATTACAGTGATACTGGCAATACAAATGCTGGTATTTTTCTCAGTATAAACAAGAGATTACTCTGCAATACCAGCACTGGCCAGTAGGGGTAGCTGTATGTGGAGACAGGCAGGGATAGGAAGTTCCAGCATATCCCTCCCTGCCTATCTATACTCACTGATCTGCAGGGGAGCAGCTACAGAGAGTCCAGACAGCAACTCCCACCCTGCAGAGACAGCCTACAGCTCATGGAAGTGAGGGATGGGGGAAAGGCTGCAAGGAGACATACACTGAGACACTAAGGGACACTGGGAGACATTATGGCAGACACTGAGACACTAAGGGACATTGGGAGACATTATGGCAGACACTGAGACACTAAGGGACATTGGGAAACATTATGGCAGACACTAAGGGACACTGGGAGACATTATGGCAGACACAGAGACACTAAGGGACATGGGAGACGTTATGGCAGACACTGAGACACTAAGGGACATTGGGAGACATTATGGCAGACACTAAGGGACACTGGGAGACATTATGGCAGACACAGAGACACTAAGGGACATTGGGAGACATTATGACACAGACACATGGGGACACAGTATCCCCATGTCTCCCAGCCAGTGTCCCTGGTGTCTCAGTGCCCCCCAGGTCTCACCGTGCCCCCAGGCTGCCAGTGTCTCACTGTCCCCATGTCTCCTAGTGCCTCCATGTCTCCCAGTGCCTCAAGTGTCTCAATGTCCCCATGTCTCCAAGCTAGTGTCCCTAGTGTCTGTGGTCCTGGTGTCTCCTTGTCCCCATGTCTCCCAGTGCCCCCATGTTTCAATGTCCCCATGTCCCCCAGTCAGTGTCTCTAGTGTCTGTGTCCTTGGTGTCTATGTCCCCATGTCTTCAAGTGTCCCCTATTTTCCCAGTGTCCCCATGCGTCCCAGCCAGAGTCCCCGAGTTTCCCAGTGTCACTGGTGTCTCCGTGTCCCTAGGTCTCCCTGTGTCCCCAGGTCTTCCCGTCTTCCTAGTGACATGGGGACCCTGGGATACATGGGGACACAGGGAGACATGGGGCATTGAGACACTGTGATACATAGGATCACTGGGAGACCTGGGGACACGACACTAGGGGACACTGGGAAACATGGGGCACTGAGACACTGATACATAGGAACACTGAGACCTGGAGTAATCGACACATGGGGGCACTGGGAGACATGGGGCCACTAGAGGAATCCATCTATACAGCAGAATCAAACTAAGTAGTTTTTTGGTGATTTTACAGCATTTTCTCTTATATCACTCCTTGTGATTTACATCATGTGATGTCACCCATACATATTTAATTATGCAAATTAGCAAGGCCGGTATGTTTTTCCAAGAAAGGTGGCAACCCTAACTACATTTCACATACTCTTACTTAAGTATGGAAACTTAAAAGGGATGTATGGGAACAAAACTTGTGTGGACTGGCTGACAATGAATATAGTTAAAGGGACACTATAGTCACCAGAAGAACTACAGCTTATTGAATTTGTTCTGGTGAGTAGAATCATTACCGTCAGGCTTTTTGCTGTAAACACTGTCTTTTCAGAGAAAATGCAGTCTTTACATTACAGCCTAGTGATAACTTCACTGGCCACTCCTTAGATGGCCGTTTAAGATTCTTCCTGGGTCATGGCTGCCTAAAATGCATCCAAACATTCAGTGTCTCCTCCCTCTGCATGCAGACACTGAACTTTCCTGATAGAGATTCCTTGATTCAATTCATCTCCATGAGGAGATGCTGATTGGCCAGGGCTGTGTTTGAATCATGCTGGCTCTGCCCCTGATCTGCCTCTTTGTCAGTCTCAGCCAATCCTATGGGGAAGCACTGTAATTGGATTAGGCCATCACTTCCAATGATGTCAGCAGACTGCTTGTTTTTCTGAGTCTAACAGCATGCAGAGTTACAGCTTCAGGCTTGAATACAGTAAGATTTTGCTATATTTATGGAGGCATGAGGGGCCCAGGGGGGCTAGATGGTGGTGTTAACACTATAGGGTCATGAATTTATGTTTGTGTTCCTGACCCTATAGTGATCCTTTAACGTAATGCTGACTTTGGTCTCTCTAACACTGTGGCATGTTCCCTTTCTTCTACACTCACTACATACAGCTTTCCTCTGTCCCAGACTATATACCAGGAGCTTCTGCCTGCTTGTAAGAAGGTAAGGAGACAAGTTGACCAGCGAGTGCTAGGGGACAGTCCTTAGAAAGCGTTGAGTGAGCGCATCATTAGATGTATTTTTGCAAAGCTCAGGGTGCTGTCTGCATAGTATGCCCTTAGTTGGCCAGCTGCATGATTGGCAGGCAGTCTGACATGCATTCATACCAGGCTGGCCTTCTAATTCTTTGGGCAGACATGTTCTCTTTTTTGGGCATGTTCGCCCCTTTTGGCAGGTTACGTGATTTGTGTCAATGGCACACCCTTTTACCGTGCCCATTGACTTCCTGCTTGACTGGACACTGCTGTTAGGGGGTATGGATTTACTTAAAAGATGAAAACATAAATTAGAGAGAGATTAGCCTAGGGTATGTGTTTTCTTATAGCTGCTGTTTTCTTTCTCTCCAGCACCATCTCCATCAGGTATATGATGCTTGGGAGTGTTTTACTGTTTTTGGTCGATATGATTCTGTAATTAGGCCCGTCATAATTGTCAGCACCAGGTCCACTGGGCTCTTAATCTGGCCCTGGGAAGAGTGACATTTAATATTTTAACATATATGCAAAGTTTAAAAAGCATAAAGTGAAATAATTCCACAATATATACGTAGAATAAAAAAAACAAAAAACGAGTTAACACAAAAATGAGAGTTGTCATCTTTTAACAACGTGGAAATTTGCTGGCTTTGCCCCCCTAAAATATTATTTGATAATTTGTTGCAGTGGGTGATTATAATATTGTATTTGATGTTGTGCTGAGTGTTTGAAGTTAAGAGCCTCTCAGCCCAGCCAATCAGCCCTAGTTATTCCCTCCAATCAGCTCCTCCAGCCACCAGAGCCTCTCAGCACAGCCAATCAGTCCTCGTTATTTCCTCCAATCAGCTCCTCCAGCCACCAGAGCCTCTCAGCCCAGCCAATCAGCCCTAGTTATTCCCTCCAATCAGCTCCTCCAGCCACCAGAGCCTCTCAGCACAGCCAATCAGTCCTCGTTATTTCCTCCAATCAGCTCCTCCAGCCACCAGAGCCTCTCAGCCCAGCCAATCAGCCCTAGTTATTCCCTCCAATCAGCTCCTCCAGCCACCAGAGCCTCTCAGCACAGCCAATCAGTCCTCGTTATTTCCTCCAATCAGCTCCTCCAGCCACCAGAGCCTCTCAGCCCAGCCAATCAGCCCTCGTTATTCCCTCCAATCAGCTCCTCCAGCCACCAGAGCCTCTCAGCTCAGCCAATCAGCCCTCGTTATTCCCTCCAATCAGCTCCTCCAGCCACCAGAGCCTCTCAGCTCAGCCAATCAGCCCTCGTTATTCCCTCCAATCAGCTCCTCCAGCCACCAGACCCTCTCAGCCCAGCCAATCAGTCCTCGTTATTCCCTTCAATCAGCTCCTTCAGCCATCAGAGCCTCTCAGCTCATCTCAGCACATTCTGTTTAACACTACTCTGTCAATAGCCTTCTAGACTCTGCAGTTGCCTTGTGTGTGTGATTAAAGTTCAGTTTAAAGAGCAGGGGATAACAGCTTCTAAAGCAAGTTAACACCTGATTAAAAATATAACCATTTTTTCTCATGCAATCCGTGTGAGTCACATCTAAGGGAGGTATGTCTTGGTCTGCATGGACAGAAACAAAATTGATTTAATTCCTAAATGGAGAATTGAGCAGTGAGACTGCAGGGACTTAATCTGTACGCTAAATCTGCTTCATTAAAGGGACAATATAATCACGGAGACCACTACAGCTTAATTGAGTTTCAGAAAAAGGCAGTGTTTACATTGCTGCCTAGTAACACCTTTAGGTGCAGTCACTCAGACGGCCACTAGAGTTGCTTATTTTGTCAGTGCTGCACAGTGTGTAGTATCTACGTTCATCATCTCCATGCTCATCCGGTAGGAGCTGAATGGTTTTTATAGAGATGCATTGATTCAATGCATCTCTATGAGGAGATGCTGATTGGTGCATTGCTGCGTTTTACTGGGAATGCACAATAGCCTCGCAATACTTTCCTATAGGAAGGGGAACCATGCGGGACCAGCCATGGCGAGACTGACATGGCATGGGAGAACAGGTACGTCAAATCACCTTTTTACTGTGATCGGAGGTGGGTCGGTTTCCTAAACAGCCACTTCAGGACTATAGTGTCAGGAATACGTTTGTATTTCAGACACTATAGTAACCCTTTAAATGGACACTGTAGGCACCCAGACCACTTCAGCCCATTGATGTGGTCTGGGTGCAAACTCCCATCAACCTTAACCCTGAGCATGTAATTATTGCAGTTTTCACAAGCTGCAATAAGTACCTGCTAGGGTTAACTCATCCTATAGTAGCTGTCTACCAGACAGCCCCTAGATGGACTGCTGGGTGCTTAGACGACTTTTAGTTGTCTAAACGATGCTGGACGTCCTCACACTATGCATGATCCCCATAGGAAAGCATTGAATAATGCAAGAGTGGCCACTGCCGCAAATGCGCATTAGGTCTCCCCCACAGTGTGGGCAGAGCTGAGCCAGTAGCGCTGGACTCAAGTAAGTGACAGAAGGGGTTATTAACCCCTCCTGCACCACGGGAGGGAGCTTGACAAAGGGGGAAGCTATAGTGCCAGGAAAACAAGTTTGGTTTTCTGGCATTATAGTGTCCCTTTAAGCTAACGCTGTTTTGGTGCCTATAGTGTCCCTTTAAGCTAACGTTGTTTTGTTGCCTATAGTGTCCCTTTAAGCTAACATTGTTTTGATGCCTATAGTGTCCCTTTAACCCCTTAAGGACACATGACATGTGTGACATGTCATGATTCCCTTTTATTCCAGAAGTTTGGTCCTTAAGGGGTTAAGCTAACGCTGTTTTGGTGCCTATAGTGTCCATTTAAGCTGACATTGTTTGATGCCTATAGTGTCCCTTTAAGCTAACGTTGTTTTGGTGCCTATAGTGTCCCTTTAAGCTAACATTGTTTTGGTGCCTATAGTGTCCCTTTAAGCTAACGTTGTTTTGGTGCCTAAAGTGTCCCTTTAAGCTAACATTGTTTTGGTGCCTATAGTGTCCCTTTAAGCTAACATTGTTTTGGTGCCTATAGTGTCCCTTTAAGCTAACGCTGTTTTGATGCCTATAGTGTCCCTTTAAGCTAACGTTGTTTTGGTGCCTATAGTGTCCCTTTAAGCTAACATTGTTTTGATGCCTATAGTGTCCCTTTAAGCTAACGTTGTTTTGATGCCTATAGTGTCCCTTTAAGCTAGCATTGTTTTGATGCCTATAGTGTCCCTTTAAGCTAACATTGTTTTGGTGCCTATAGTGTCCCTTTAAGCTAACGCTGTTTTGATGCCTATAGTGTCCCTTTAAGCTAACGTTGTTTTGGTGCCTATAGTGTCCCTTTAAGCTAACATTGTTTTGATGCCTATAGTGTCCCTTTAAGCTAACGTTGTTTTGATGCCTATAGTGTCCCTTTAAGCTAGCATTGTTTTGATGCCTATAGTGTCCCTTTAAGCTAACATTGTTTTGGTGCCTATAATGTCCTGTTACATTTCATTTGTTGAAACAACACTTTGAACAGTTTTAAGAATATGACCCTGCTCTTAATCTCGAAACACTAACACATACTAATAAACTGAAAGTCCATATGGCGAGAGCGATGCAGAGCAAGAGATATTGTTTTATTTTGCTTCCTACAGATTAAACAGCGGGAATGTTTATTAGCTGTAATGCAAAATAGATTGTGTGTATATTGAAATGTCCTTGCGGGTTAATTTACATTAGGATGAGTGAGATAATAATCTATGTGTGACTGGGACATATTTGGACCAAAAATGTAATAAAGGCCATAACCAAATGTTATTTAGAAAACACGGCTTGGCAGCTGTAGAATATATGGCCATAGATAACGCACCATGTCTGGTAGAGGTGACAATTTAGCTGAGTTATTGGAGTGCGAGAAATCATTGTGGACTGCGGAAACTAATACATTAGAACTTGATGACTCCATTGGATTTTAATGATATGATACTGGTGTTCCAGGAAGATCAAAGGGTTGCAGACGCGGCGATAAGCAAAAAGGGTTAAAGCAGCATTTTTCTTCCAGATTTGTTTTTAAACTCTTCATTACATTAATTAAATGGCTCGGTTTTATTTCTTATAGTGGAGAGAAATGGTCATTTTATAATCCAGTCTGTGATTACATTCAGGAGTCTCTGGCTGCAAATTACATCGGGATCTGGGAGCAGTTTTTAGATACTATGTGGGCAGATAGTGGGGACTTTTCATTTAGGTTGCCCCCACACCTCTCCACTCACCTGTCCAATACTTGGAGATTACCCAGTTATGTTTAAGTTGTTTTGATTTTATTTTTTTCTAAAAACACCTTTAAAAAAATTGTTTAGGAAGTGTCACTTTTGCCATGTTTTGTTAATTGTCCTTTAAGGCATCGTGCCAGAATCCCTTTCTTTATCATAGCAGGCAGTTCTCAGTATTACAAAACAGAATAAATAAAAGTAAGGGCTGCGCTGAATAAAACTCTGTGTAAAACAAGTAGTTCAGATAAAATAAATAGATAAAAAGAGAAAGTCTTATCTCAGGACGTCTGTTGCGGTCGTATATAGTAATGATATTTGGTCCTGAATAATTGTCCTTGTCGATATCCTCCTTATGGGTCCACTCGAATGTAAGAGATAAGGGAAAAATAGAGAACCAAATAGTGTAGTAACTTCAGCAGTGGAAGTAATAGAAATATAAAAATCTAGAATGCAAACTCACATTTGACAGAGCTGTGACCTGCTCTGGTATGGAAGGCGTACAGCGGTTTGATCCCCGCTTATGGGATGTAGATGGAGTGTCCTTCGTCTACTTTCTCCGTCCTTGGTGTGGTATGCACTCGGTATAAAAAAACAGCCAATAGTTTTCTCTGGATAAACAACTTAGGAATAAAATAAAATAATAGAAGTGGATACTCACAAGATAGGAGCAGGTCAACTGCTCCTTGTATTTAGCGTTGGTGGTATGATCCCCACCTAGGATTACTTGGAGTCCAGGTACGATAAAAGGATGCCAGGTAAAAGTGAATGTGTGCTAAAAGATAAGTGGTACAATAAAAGTTACCAAATATACTTTAATATTAAAATTATACAATATAATAACCATAAACGCGTTTCGCCTATATGGCGTTATCAATATGGGTAAAGAACCTGATACCTGCCATGCTTTATTGTGTTTTTTAGCGCTTACTCATTGTTCTGGTTTTAGTTCTCAGTATTACAATGCGGTGCCTTCCATCCAACCAGTCCAGTGTGCCATTAGTCCATCATATGAGAATGCTCTCAGTACCATCTGTGACATCATACCTGGGTGCCCAATGTCATATTGTAGCAGTGAAAGCATGCAGAAGCCAAACACAGAGATATGGACACAGGTATTCAGGAAGTAAGAGGCCTTTATTCACATTACCGATCGGGTCTCAGATGAACTCCTGTTTCAACATTCTGAGAGACCAACACATAGTGTACATTCCTTATATAGCACTATAACTCCTCCCATTAATAGCTACACCCACATATACCTTTAACCAATCAATGAGCAGAATATAGACTTGTACATCTAGTCAAACCACATGGCTCATCCAAGACAAAGGAAATAAGTGCAATTTCAGATCCTGCATTCCTGCACATGCTCAGTACACTGATGACTCATCCAACTGTTTGTAATCAGATACTAATTAGCATATGCCATGTGGAGATTTTGGCCTACTAAATTTTGACCATGCTGGAATCCCATCACATTTCCCCCTTTTGATGCCTCTGATATAACATTATTCCAGATGCATCACTAATCATAATCTGCCAACACCACTCAAGTAACCATGAACCAGTACAGACCTTGTAATCATTCTAACTTAACTTCGTGCTCTCTCAACATTCCTCATCCCAAATATATCCTCTTTGGGCTAGGGGTTCATACTTCCAGACAGCCATTACATGGGCAGCTGTCTTTCTTTCTATAGTGCTCTATATAACACTACATATAGACCTGACCACTAGTGGAATCAGGCAGGGCAGGAGGAGGCACAAGAAATATAATACATTCTACTCCTTCTACTAGTGCCTTAATACCTCCAAGCTGCTCATACCAACTTCCAAACCAACTACTTGGGTTATACCCACTTCAGACCTGAGTAGGTACATGCGCAAGTTTAACCATGTGACTAATAAGTTCAGCCACTGCCTGCCCTTCATCATCTATGTGCAGACAACAGTTACTTAGATTAAACTTTCCGCATACACCTCCTTCCACTGCTAGTAAGTAATCAAGGGCTAGCCTATTCTGGTATATGGCTGATCGCATCCTGGTATTTTGCTTAGCTAGAAGATTAAGCGCTTGAGCTGTCTCATTAGTAATAATCTCAGCCACCGCCTGTAGTCTAATAATGCGGTTGAGCATATATATCGGAGTTCTATATCCATAAGTGCCATCTTCTGCCCAAGTAGTAGGTCCATAATAATTAATAATACATTGAGGGGGCCACTCATCATCTTCCCAACTACCTATATTCAAGGATGCTCTCTTCCTTTTATGATTTACATCGTAAACCTTAACTCCCAAGGTCTCTCCTGTCTCAATTGGCAACAAGAAGAAGGATGGCTTGAGCATACCTAATACACATGCCCCTTCCCAATCTTGTGCTAACTCCAAATAAGCTTTCCTACCACAGATCCAGTATAAATTTGATGGTGCTTTCCAACTAGATGTAGCCGATAAGTCAAACCATATCTCCTTTAAATGAATGTAATTGGCAAACGGATTAGTAGGCTCCGAGACATTTGAAGCTGACCACCAAGTAGTATCTTTTGTATCAGCATTATAGGCCTTCTGTCCTAAACAGGTTAACTCACCTACAGACGTGTTATACATTGTCCCTTTCCTGGCTATACAAACATGACCGATAATGGAGGTTTTTAACCGCCATTACGATTTACATCTAGTACTTACTTGATGATCAGACTGGAAAGGTATCTGTTGTTCATATGTCTCAGAGCCAGGATACCATATTTCCTTTGCCTCCCATGGCCACTGGTCTCCCATATTAGTACCTCCACACACATAGCAATTAGTTACATTAAGACTACCCGCAATACTCTCAGTCAAATCAATAAATAGGTTCTTAACATTATGGGGAATTTTATCCTCAACACTCATCTCCTCATAAAAGGAATGGAAAACCTGATGAGTTTGAGTTGCCACTGTCTCAGTTTCAAGACCTACATATATTATTGTTCCTGGATCTACTCCTGTGACATATATTTGGAACCCAAAAATATTTCCAGATTTGCCAATAAAATGCTGGGGATTAGAGATGGTCATATGGACCGGATAACATTCCATAGATTTACAGTATGGTGTGGTAGGCAACCTTTGGATAATCATATCTTGATCCACTGTTTTTCCCCAGGTTGCCCACCCTACACAAGACCAATAGGGACAAAAATTATAATCTCTATTTTGGCAATCAGGATCAGTAGATCTTTTACTGCGACATAAGTATTTATCATTAAACCCATAAGTTCGTTCCCATTTAAGATTACCACATACATTCCAAAGTTTTCGACTACCACAAATCGCCTTATATGCATCAGATAGCAGAACACCCGTAGAATGTATGGTATTTATCACAGTCCTATTTATCAAAGTTCCCTGGGAATTACTATTCCTAATTACCAACCAAATTGTACGGGGTTGGAATTGGGGAACGAAACATTTAGACTCTCCTGATATTGGGTTGCACACACTATAATCAATATCCAAATATCTACATTTAGATACAGATCCCTTACATTCATACTGTGAGTGCCAGATGAGAGTTTGGGATATTTGGTTATCTGTTTTAATAGTCTTAATGCAACTATCGCAATTCGGTATGTCTGTACTCCTACCTTCCTGAAAAATCATAAAAATACTAAGACACATAATAAAACACATTATTCCTAAAATCCAAATTTTTCTTTGACCGTGCGATGGCCCCTCAGCTTCCCGATTGTGAGGGCTGCAAGGATGTTGTTCTTCTGATCCTCACTTTCTTTCACAGAGATCCCTTCGAGACACTCTGGCTATGACACGTAGGCAGGTGGTCAGGCTTTATTATGGCCGTCAAAACACCTACTTGATGATCTCTGTAGACTTTTAACTAGAATGTCTCGATATCCCCTCGTACTTTTTCTCACGACACGTTCGATCCAACTGGGTTATGTGTTTCAACCGGATCTTGCAAGGATTCTCAGGATCTGGAGTAGCTTGCCGAGAGTCTGCTGCTGGTTTAACCTTAGAGTGATGAATCCAAGGAGTCACTTCCACCACCTTTACAGCTGTTATGGTAGATAAAAGAACAACATACAAAGGATAACATGATACACCCTGAGCTTTAACTCAATATGTATCGGTGGGATGTTACAAGCAAGTCCTGGAGGATTATTTTCTGTCCATACTCCTGGAATGTCAAATAAGGATTCATCACTCTTAGGGTTTGCACTTGTTATTACAGAACAGAAGCTCCATTCTTCTCTTGGCACCAATACCGCTATTATGCCAGGTGATTTATTAAACTTAAGAGACTTTGATCCATTAGGTAGAAAAGTTATCTGAGCTTTAAGCTTTGATAAAAAAAATCTCGTCCTAGAAGTTGGATTGGACACTCAGGCATATATAGGAACTGTTGCTTCACAAAAGGGCCTCCTAGAATGCAAGTACAACTCCTGAGAATCGGTCTAGCAGCGCTTTTCCCAGTAGCTCCTATCACAGTTATAATCTTCTCAGAAGGAGGAGCTACCAATCTGGTCACCACAGAATGGTCAGCACCTGTGTCGATCATGAAAGAACTTCTCTTTCCCCCTATTGCTACATCGACCATAGGCTCTGCTTGACCAAGTGGGATGGAGCCCGGTCGGGATCAATAGTCTTCCATGATAGTATCAGCCAGACCCACAAAATCTCTATCCTCTCTTTCTCTAGGTCTCTGCGTGGGTGGATAGTATCTGTCTCCTTGAACACTTCCTCTACTATTCCCACCATTCCCTCTAAAACTTCCTCTTCCTCTATAACTACCACTATAACCTCCTTGTACCCTTCTCTCTCCTTGTCTATCACCTTCATACTGCTCTCTCTGTGGACACACACTCTTCCAATGTCCCTCCTTTCTACAATACGAACATTGATTCCCACTTAAAGGTCCCTTGCTCAGCCTATTCTCGTCTCCTCTATTCACTTCACTTCCCTGTCTTTCTACACTTGAGATATCTACCGCTAGCATATCTGCCTTTTTCCTCATCTTACGTTCTTCCTCCCGCTTTACCTCCGTCTCCCTATTCATATATACTTTATTTGCAATCTCCATTAGCTGTAATTTGGACATCCCTCCAAATCCCTCTAATTTCTGTAATTTCCTTTTAATATCACCTTGGGCCTAGCTGACAAATGCTGAATTAATCATCCTAGAATTCTCAGGAGCCTCTGGATTAAAAGGAGTATACAACCTATATGACTCCAATAATCTCTCATAAAAGGTACTAGGTGACTCATCAACCTTTTGCAACACCTCAGCCGTCTTTGACATGTTAATTGCCTTTTTCGCTCCTGCCTTCATGCCAGCAATTATGGCTTCCCGATAAGCCCTTAGTTGGGTCATGTCAGCACCATTCACGTTCCAATTTGGATCGACATTTGGATAATGGGCTACAGCCCACGCAACTGGATTGGCCTGATTTTGAGTACGGGCCGTTTCCTCAAGCGCTTTAATAGCCGCTTGATTAATCTGGGTACTTTCCTCACAATTAAATAAAGTTAATAATAATTGCTGGCAATCGGCCCAGGTGGGATTATGTGTTTGGATAATAGAAGTAACCAAATCTGTCATAACTTGAGGTTTGTCAATATATGAAGAGTTATGAGTCTTCCAGTTAGATAAATCGTAGTGAAGGGGACATATACAAACATTGGATTTGCCCGTTGTATTTGGCCATTCTCATCCACGTGTGTTGGGCCTGGTGTAAGTCAGAGGGGCATTTGGTAATGCCGGGGTTGGAGGGCACCAGTCAGTTGTCGGGTTAGTATGGAACTTCGGCAAGGCTGCTCAATAATAAGTTCTGGTCTGGGAGTAGTAAGATAGGTGTAACGGGGTGAACTAATTTTACTAGTCCGCATTTGGTGGATGAAAAAATGGAAAAAAACTTAACTTTTAATATATTTATACATAAAATAAAAACTTATATCAATAAATATATTAAAATAGGGTAAGCAGTCCTACTCCTGTCTGTTATAAACTATGTATTATCAATGTAACTCCCGAAGATGGCCAGTAGGTGGCCCTAGAGTGCCTCCCTAAAGTCTAATGAAGCAGATAGACTTTAATTAATTATGTCCCTATTTTATTATTACTTATTTTAATCACTGTCCACCCTGATATCTAGGCTTGATTAAAGCTTTAGTTCTAAGGTAAATTAAACATCTCAGTTTGTATTTTAGTAAAAGGGGACATTTTGGACAAAGCAGGGAGGGGCCCATCCAGTAACTAAAAAAAGACAATATACCATCTTGATTAGGGGGAGGGAGGGATAGTACAGAAATACAAGAGTTTGAAACAAAAGAACAGATAGGTATGTGGGTAGCCGGGGACAGTAGAGCAGGGGGAGTGCAAATACCGACTATACCAGTTTTAGCTTGGGAGGAAGAGTGGGGGAAGGGCTACTCTGGCTCTGGAGGATGAATAGGGGGTTGGTAATCAGATGCAAGGGGTTGTAATTAAGGCCTTAGTTCTGACCACAATGTGGCTCCATTGTTCCTCATGACACAGTTTAATTCACCAAGGCAGTTTTTCAACAATCAGTTTCCAACAGTCAATATATAGAAACTGATCATAGAATTCCGGCGTACTAGTTACAGCCACATGTACACCCTGCACTAAATTTAGGTCAAGACTGCTACATGGAGGCCATGCGGCCACCAGGACAAGCCACTCCCTACTACACAGGTTTTTTTTTTTTTTTTTTAAACATACCAGACAAAGGACCAACAGCCTTGTGAATCAGATGATTTCAACAAAATGTCTGATTCAAAAGCTGTACAAATATACACACGGTTTCAACAGTCACACCAATCTCCTTATCACCAGCACCACATCGCACAGTTACTAGGCACAAACACACACATGCACGCACACACAGGATCCTCACATGCTCAACAATATCACGACGTCGCGCACACACAAGTAAAATCAAGATTTACCAAACACTATATATACTCATCACTGTAACTATTAATCAAACCGTACAACTATCCACGCTATTAATCCATATAAACTAACCGATCACATAACATTTCAACAATTTCGTCTCTACAATTATCCGTACTATAAATCAACTTTTGACCAACCAACTATATCACATTCTAGTAACCTCATCTTTACATTCAGTGGTTATGGTACAGTTAGTAATAGTTAAGGTGTTACACATACAATGCTAAACAGTAATTTTAGTATCGTTAATGTAATATCAGTGGTTATGGTATTATAAAGTGGTTATGGTATTCTAAAGTGGTTATGGTTTTATACATATAACATAAAACAGCAATTGTTAGTAATTTTTACACAATGTCAGTGGTTATGGTACATGTCAGTAGTTATGGTACCGTGCGCTATTTTACAGTTATACACACAATTTACACTCCCACTAGACAGCAGAGCTCTAACCTTCTAGTAGGACATACAAGTTAACCAATTCACCAACTACAATATATTTAACAACATTTACAATAATCCCAACTATTCTAACTGGCCAGCACCTCGAGAGCTTTCGATCTATTTATACACCAGAGATTCGATAAGTTCTTCGCTGCCCAGACACCACGTATAGCGAACTAAAGGGCAGAATTTACACCAATACCCTTTTAGTCTATTACACTATCAATAATCTAGTGGTTGGATTTACAACAGAGCACACTTAGTTAAGGTAGGGTGAAATCTAGCAAACTATAATATACAACAGAGCCTGCTTAGTTTCGCCAATCTCCCCTTGATAGCAACCAAAATTTACACCTAGCATGCTAGTCAAGGCAGGACATTGGTGTCCGACATGAGCTATTTACACCAGAACTCAGTCTGACAATACCACCTATATTAGACGGGCTGACTACAGAGTGTCTAATTTTCAGATAATAGTTGCGCCCTCGCTTCTTCCTTCCAAATTGAAGGGGCCAATACCAATAACCGGTTCCAAATATAAAACCCCTTGTGGGTCTACCACTCTAACGATATCAGTCTTACCTGTTAGTTCCTGGACCTGGGTTCACACTCATAGACGGAACACCCCAGTACTCACTGCGCAGAAGCCGATGATCTCCTGAGCGAAGCAGCCCAGTGGCGCCGAGATGATGGGATGTCCACGCAGTAGAAGTCCAGGGGTGCAGCATAGAGGATTTGATAAAAGTTTACCGTCTCAAATCTCTGCACCAGCTTCCATGCGATGAGGTTCCCGCTGCCAATGCACCAGAGATGTAGCAGTGTAAGCATGCAGAAGCCAAACACAGAGATATGGACACAGGTATTCAGGAAGTAAGAGGCCTTTATTCACATTACCGATCGGATCTCAGATGAACTCCTGTTCCAACATTCTGAGAGACCAACACATAGTGTACATTCCTTATATAGCACTATAACTCCTCCCATTAATAGCTACACCCACATATACCTTTAACCAATCAATGAGCAGAATATAGACTTGTACATCTAGTCAAACCACATGGCTCATCCAAGACAAAGGAAATAAGTGCAATTTCAGTTCCTGCATTCCTGCACATGCTCAGTACATTGATGACTCATCCAACTGTTTGCAATCAAATAATAATTAGCATAAGCCATGTGGAGATTTTGGCCTACTAAATTTTGACCATGCTGGAATCCCATCACAATATCATACCGGGTAGTTCTTGGATGACCTCATGTCCATCATACTAGTATGCTTTAGTCTTGCCATATTGTGATGGGATTCCAGCATGGTCAAAATTTAGTAGGTCAAAATCTCCACATGGCATATGCTAATTAGTATCTGATTACAAACAGTTGGATGAGTCATCAGTGTACTGAGCATGTGCAGGAGTGCAGGAACTGAAATTGCACTTATTTCCTTTGTCTTGATGGGCCATGTGGTTTGACTAGATGTACAAGCCTATATTCTGCTCATTGATTGATTAAAGGTATATGTGGGTGTAGCTATTAATGGGAGACCCCCATACTGGAACCTCAGGGTCCAGATTTGAAATTAATCTCATGCTCAGACTGCAAGGTGAGAATCTGCCACACTTTACATTCACAATACAATGCTCTAGCAAACCACAATCTGAACTGATTATCATGAATTAAAAGCTGACCCAACATGGCAGCTCTGTCTGATAACAGGGGACACTTTTTGTCAATAAAATATATCAATACACATTTAAATGCACATGTAGTGCAGCTAACACGGGAAATGTAAATTCTCCTGCCACTCCAGCTTTATGTGTGAAGAGCGTATCCTCTTTTTTTAAATTTGGCAAAAGTGCAGATTTCAATAGAAATTGATGCTTTTATAAAATAACCTGGTTACACCCTCTTGGCTTTAAAGCAGATAACAGGTCCTGTTACTTCCTGGTTTTGTTTTGCTCAATGCAGCTGACATCAAGATGCAGAAATTGCCCAAAGCACTTGCCTTACAAGGACTTCACATTGAGCTGTATTGGGAAGTTTATGATTGGACAGCCACAGAAAGTCTGGGCGGGGTTAGAAGGGTAAAGCTTTCTAAGGCAGCAGACTAGAGAACTGCAGTTTTTACAAGCTATTTTTAGGCATATTCCCAATGAAAAAAAAAAGATAAGTTTTCATTTGGAGTATATCTACTAAACAATGATTTTTATTTATTTTGTATTAGAGCTGTGGAGTGTCCCTTTAATTATGAAAACTGTTTGCTGAACTACCACTCCTGCAGACCTTGTTCTGTGCTTCCATGAAGAATTGACTTATTAGAGAAACACTGCCAGAAGGAGGGACATAAAGTGAGATATGAGGTCAGGTGTGCAGATACACTAACCAGCCAGGATGACTTGTCTTTGTAATAGGGGAGTGGGTTAAGAGGCAGTATGTTTTTCTCAATTCTTTTTTAAAAATTGTTTCGCAAAAACTATAGAAAAAGTGGCATGAAAAAAAACACTGCCTGTTATTTAGGCTACAAAGATATAACATATAGAAAAGTTACACGTGTGCCAGGAGTGTCCCTTTAATGCTGAAGACCAATTATAGTTGAATCAACTATCAGCTAAGTATTTTGTGGAAAAATGCAGCAAAATTGTTATTACTTTCGAAAAAAACAACCAAAATGTAACACAATGCTTTGGCAAGCCAGTAATTTTAGAAAATAGCTTTCAAAATGTTTTCTTTCGCTCGTGTAAATGAAAGAAAAGATCTGACAGATCAGAGAAAACATGTTTATAGACACATTAGGGTAAATTTGAGTATTTTTGGAGAGCGTAGCGGTGCACTTATGCCTTAAGTATCTGATGAAACTATCTGGGCTTTGATGGAGAGGAGTGAAGATGCTTCTGATGTCAGACACATCTCAACTTCTCAAGATTCTTCCGATGCCGACATTTCACGGCATGCTTTCCAAATTAAAGTTCATTTTCGTGTCGCTGCTTAATGCCACTTTTGAAATAATCAAGGACAGAGCCCAAAATCCAGTCCTTTCAACAATATTTATTTCTAAAGTTGTTTCTTATTTTATCCTTATTATATTGATAATATATCTTTGCTTTTAAATACAATTGTAAATTTTATAAATGGCTGTTTAACCACTTCCTGACCGCGGACGTGCTGGGTATGTCTGACAAAAAACGTCAGTTAACGTCAAAAATGACCCCTGGACTTACCTGGACCGGCGATCTGTGCCGATCTGCAGTGATCTCGGTCAAGGGGGACTGCCCGAGACCCCAGCAGTCCCCCTGCAGCAGCACTGGCCACCTCGACCCTCCAGGGCCATGTGATCACCATGGCCGCAATAGGAGTCTATGGAGCTATGCAATAATCATGCTGTCTAATCAGCATCTTGATATATCACACCTGTGAGGTGGATGGAGAAGTGCTCACTAACACAGATTTAGACAGATGTGTGAACAATATTTGAGAGAAATAGGCCTTTTGTGTACATAGAAAAAGTCTTTGAGTTCAGCTCATGAAAAATGGGGGCAAAAACAAAAGTGTTGTTTTTATAATTTTGTTCAGTGTATGTGTATGTGTGTATATTATGTATTATATACACATATTCTACATACATATTTAACTATTAATTTTATATAATTATTTGATTTTATTAATTATAATTTAAGGGACCTGCCTGACAACCAAGGCAGACAGTCCAAAGAATTTATTTGGCAAGCCCTATATTTAACCCTGTTGCTTTCCAAAACACCATAAAACATGTACATGGGGGGTATTGTTATACCCAGGAGACTTTACTGAACACAGATGAGTTTTCAAAACAGTAAACCTTATCACAACGATGATATCACCAGTAAAAGTACAGTTTTTGTGTAAAAAAATGCAAAAAACAAATATGAACGCTAATTTTGGCAAGTGTTTGTGACTAAATTGCTACAACAAAAGACTGGACATTCCCCATTTTAAATACCCTGCATTGTCTACCTTTTCAAATTATATGTCATGGTTGGGTAATTTTCCTTTCTGGGCTACCATGCCGTCTCCAAGGCAACATAGCCAATCTGGCAAATAGCAATTTAGAAAAATAGAAATTGGCAAATCTTATGTTTGACCCTGTAACTTTCCAAATCATCATAACACCGTTACTTGAGGGGTACTGTTGTACTCGTGAGACATTACTCTACACAAATACAAGTGTTTTAGAGCAGTAAAATGTATTATACTCATATCATCAGTAAAATTGCAGTTTATGTGTATAATGTGCAAAAAAAACAAATATAAACACTAATTTTGGCCAGGGTTTGTGACTAAGTTGCTACTAAAAAAGAGTGGACATACCCCATTTTAAATACCGTGGGTTGTCTACTTAAAAAAAAAAATATGGTTTGATGGGGGTAAATTACATTGACCGGCTTCAAAAATGTCCCAAATAAGACATGGGTGCATGATGACCAGCTGCGTAAATTCCAAGTTGGAAAACTGGAATGCACACCCTCCAAATAAGGTATTTTAGCCCCCAGGGAACCCGACACCTATACCTTAGGTTGTCTTCTTTCAAAAAATATATACATGTGAAGGGTTATTCATGGATTCCTGACAGATATCAGTGTTACATTTTGAAAAGATATGGTTTGGAAATAGCAAAGTGATACTTGTACTTATTGCCCTATAACTTGCAAAAAAAAGCTAAGAACATGTTAACATTGGGCATTTCTAAACTCAGGACAAAATTTAGATACTATTTAGCACGGGTGTTTTTTGGCAGTTGTAGATGTGTAACAGATTTTGGGGGTCAACGTTCGAAAAAGTGTGTTTTTTTACATTTTTTCATCATATTTTATAATTTTTTATAGTAAATTACATGATATGATGAAAATAATGGTATCTTTAGAAAAATGACTAGAAAAACGGTATATAATATGTGTGGGTACAGTAATATGCCGGAATGGTAATACCATAGTGACCAATATTTATTCATAATACAGATTAAGTATTAGTGCATGTGATGGTAGTCACCATCACTGGGGATGGAAGACAGACACTATGCTTGGGTCCCCAGATTCCTTTAGTGTTTTGGTCACCCTGTGCCCATTACTGGTGCAGGGTATGTTGAATGTACTGCTTGTCTGTGCCTCTCCCCCTCCCCCTTTTTCCTGTCCCATTGTTTCCCCAGCAAGGCGTTGTCCCAGGGTAACTGCCAGACCAGTTTAAACTGGCTGCTTTGTCCCTCCTCAATCTCCCATCAGCCCTTGCTATTGTCTGACCCCCACCCTTCCTTCTAGTATAGTGCTCTATGCACCCTATTGTATGTAAAGGAGGCTGTTGGGGGTTTTAAATTCACCAAGTGTTGCCTGGTGTTTGGGGAAATCTGCTGATGGAAAGTGTGTCGAGGGCTATTAACACAGTAGCCTGGTCCAGGGTGGAAAAGGCCCTCATTGATCCCAGTCAAGGCTCGGCGACTGGGTCTGAAGTGCTCCACAATAAGTTGTGTAGGCGCTTCTAATATTAAGTAAAACAGTAAAAGTCTGATAGCTACGAGGAAGCAGACTTGGCGGTCCATTTTTTGTTAGCAACGGTCGTCATCTCCCTGCGGTATTCTCTGACACTGCTATTCCCGCTCTAGATGACCATCTCATATGTATATCTGAGACTTGGACTAAGGTCCACACAGCATTAGAAACAACTGCTGCTCGTTTCAAAATGCAGGCTGAAAAGAGGCGTGGTTACCAAATGGGTGACAAAGTATGGCCCTCCACACGGAATAGTAAACTCGAGGTTCCTAGCATGAAGTTTGCACCCAGGTTTTTTGGCCCCTTTCAAATAATTTGCAGGATTAATCCTGTATCTTATTCTCTGGCTTTTACCGCCACTCTGTGTATACCCAATATGTTTCATGTATCCCTACTGAAGCCTCTTATTTGTAACAGGTATACCGCCCCTTCTGACCCTCCCCTTCCTTTTTTTGTTTCTGGACGGGAGGAGTACGAAGTATCCTCTATAATTGACTCCAGATTTTCTTGAGGGTCCCTGCAGTATTTGGTTGATTGGATGGGCTATAAGCCTGCCGATTGTTCTTGGGTTTCTGCTTCGGTCATATATGTGGGCCACAAGATCCATTCCTTCCATGCCAAATTTTCCCACAAGTCTAGTCCTGCCTGCCCAGCAGGCGGTCTTCGAGTGAGGGGGTAATGTCACGTATCCCTCATTTCCATATATAAAAAAATGTGAAAAATAATAATAAATAGCCCTATCTCCATTCTCGGCAAGATTGACACTGACGTGCGTGTGACGTCACTAAAACGACGCACACGCATGTTCTGGGGTCAAAGGTGAGGTACAGCCAATCAGAGCTGAAGGAGAGCTATTTAAGCCCAAGTTACCTGATAGTCATTGCCCTGTTGTGGTTTCCACTAGCTGGTTATCCGAGAGTGTGTTCCTGATCATGTTTTTCTGGTATTTAAATTTGGCTTTATTTTGACTTCCCTGATTTCTGGTATCCTTGACTTTTGCCTTTCCTCATCGTTGTGTCTCGTTCGGTGTCCCTTACCTCGGCAAGTTTTCTGACTATTCTCTGGTATCACGGATCTGGGTGATATTTGGATATGTTGTTCAAGCTAGTGTGTGTGAATCTATTTATTCATTTACTCTGTTTCTTAGGTGTTAAGGGATTACACCTCTTTTCACACTCACTTTTACTGTTTTACTTAATATTAGAAGCACCTACACAACTTATTGTATTTATTGTTTATAATTAAATAGATAGGCTGAGAATCATGGGAGTCGTAGTTCAGTAACATCTGGAGGACCGGAATTTGGGGAAGCCTGGTCTAAAGCATGGGTCCTCAAACTCCGGCCCCCCATATGTTGCTAAACTACAACTCCCATGATTCTTTGAATTACATAGATAGCCAGAGAATCATGGGAGTTGTAGTTCAGCAACATCTGGGGGGGCGAAGTTTGAGGACCCCTGGTTTAAAGCTTCTCATTTCCCAAATCTTTTTATAAAAGCTGAACGAATAAATGAAAAGTCAAAATTGTGTAAACTTACATCATTTTTGATTTTTACATTTGCCTGCAAAAACAAATCCTTCTCCAACAGTGGTTAAACCCCTTCAAAACAAAATACAATGTAAAAAATGCAAACAATATGGTGATAATCACCAAAACCATCTGCAGTATGGAACTTTCAGTAAAGAGAAGAACTTTATATTTTTTCCATGTTTATTCTTCATTAGAAGATTTATAGGCAGAAATAACAAAAACAATGATACATCAGACATTATCCATCACATGCAGTCTCGTCACATCAGCAAATCAGAACATGCATTTTATCTTAACATCAGGTATAATACAAAGTATCACCGCCACGGATTCCGTTTTCCCAGTAATATAACGCCAATAATTCCACCCTTGTAATATCGCCGGTGTCGCATACCCACCACACATGAACCAAGGCTTAATGCTGGAAGAAGACTCTTTTATTTGGGGCCACACACAGCCTTTTATGCAAAAGCCTCAACATGGGGTTTCTTGTACAGAAATGCAGGGAAATCTCTCCCATGATCCTCGGTGCCTGAGAGATAATTAGCAGAATACACATTTATAATTACATTATCATTCAGGTACAGAAAAATCTAAAAAAAATGTAACCACCCAAAAGTACCCCCAAAATACATGGAAACCCCACAAGTCATATCGCTGGATAGCTAAATTTTTATTGGACACTTTCCCCTTAAATATCCATCCTGCTCTGTATTTTATATTTTATCAATATTCTTTATTATTTCCTTATTTTATCCACAGCCTAAGATTTATTATATTTGTTTTATGGTTTATTTTATGTATGGGCAAATGATCTCTTATTTTATATTATATATATATAGGCATAATACTTTCACTAATATGGACTCCTCTGGCATTATTCCCACCATACCTAAAGATGGAATGCATGAAGATCACGTGACTATACCGAACCGGAAGTCACGTGTACGCGGCCGAAACAGAAATCTAAGATTTAATTTTATTTCATATTTTATGCTTTATCCTTTATGTATTTACCTATGTTTTAGAGTTTTATTATCTCTATCTGCACTAAGCTTGAAGATAGAATGTATGGTGAAATGTAAAGTAAACCGGAAATCACGTGGGGTTCACCGAAACCGGAAGTGATTTGATCGGCACCAATTCTGAATTCCAGCTGAACAGACTCAATTAGATCAAGGGGGTTATTTATACCCTGAAGTTATTCCAGGAAAACAGCACTGAGGAAGACCCCATTGAGGGCTGAAACGCGTTTGCTTTGTACTGGACTTTTATTGGGGCTTTTCTCTGTTGGCGGTATTCTTATATTGTATATACATTTTTGTATTCTCACTGCTTTTAATTCTTGGCCAGATTTGCGGTGTGATACTGTGTTATATTCGATTTTTTTATACCTGCCCCATTTTTGTCCCTACTTCACATATTTTTAATAGTATACTTAATACAATTATTTATATTCATATTTTTACTCGTGGAATTCAAGTTCTTCACAGAAAGATTACCAAGAGCCTGGATAGGCACCCAACGGCGACATACATAGAGCCTATTAGGCTCCATCCTTGTGAGTTTATTCCTCATATATTTTATACCTTGTATATTTGGTTTATATGGAAAACACTATGTGTATTTTATTTGTTTTTCAGGTGTAATTATTATACCCACATTTGTGATAGGTGGTATATTTTACATACTGTACTTTTTAGTGTGTGTGAATCTATTTATTCATTCTATCTATTTCATTCATAGAATCATTGGAGTTGTAGTTCAGCAACATCTGGAGAGCCGGGGTTTGAGGAAGCCTGCTTTAGACTGTATACATGCCCTTTATATTGCAATATTTCACACAGGCTCTGAAACACTAGTATTATTATTATTATTATTTATAAAGCGCCAACAATTTCCGTAGTGATTTACAATGGGTTGACTAACAGAGAAGTATTTGTAACAATACAAATTGGACGCACAGGAACAGAAGGTGTCAAGGTCCCTGCTCAAACAAGCTCCTATTGGAAGGGTGGTGGGGCAAAAGCAGGCAGAGGAGTTTACAATGAAGGTTTAGTTATTAGATGTTTTAGTCACAGGAGAGAAAGCATGGTGAGCGAGATGGGTTTTCTAGGGAAAGCTGTTAACACTTTAATTGATATTCTTTCCTAGTCGAGCAGAAAAGGGAAGGGAAAGGTGAAACCCTAGAGTAGTCTTGAAGGTGGTTGTCAGAGGTGGGAGGACGAACAGAGGATAGACGTAGGTCTTCGACAGAGCGTAGTGGACTGGACAGGACATACTGTGTATTAGGGAAGATAGGTAGACAAGAGCAGTATTATGAAGAGTTATGACATGAGTACCAGAATTTGACAGATTTAGGAGGTGTGAGTGGTGCAGTAGGGCAGGAACACGATCCTTGCTGCCAGGGGCATAATTAGGAAATTCTCAGTGCAAGAATTAAAAGGGGACCCTGCTTATCCTTGCTCCCCTTTTTGCCCCACCCCCCAAGTAATACACCCAGTTGAGAGGCATGTGGTTGCTGTGGTTGTGTGATTATGTGATGGTTGACTAAGTGTGATATGTATGTGTGTAGTTGGATAAGTGTGATTGTATGGGTGTGTGAGGGCTAGCTTAGTGTGTGTGGCTGTCTGACAGGGAGACAAGTATACAGAAAGAAGGAACAAAAAACAAAGTGAGTGAGAAAGAGAGGAGACAGAGGAAGGGAGTGTGAGAGAGGGAGAGAAAGAGACGGAGGGAGAGAGGAGACAGAGAGGAAGGGAGAGCAAGAGAGGGAGGGAGAGAGGCGACAGAGAGGAAGGGATAACAAGAGAGGGAGGGAGAGAGGAGACAGAGAGGAAGGGAGAGCAAGAGAGGGAGGGAGAGAGGAGACAGAGAGGAAGGGAGAGCAAGAGAGGGAGGGAGAGAGGAGACAGAGAGGAAGGGAGAGCAAGAGAGGGAGGGAGAGAGGAGACAGAAAGGAAGGGAGAGCAAGAGAGTGAAAGAGATTGAGAGAGGAAGGTAAAGCGAGAGGGAGGAAAGAGAGGGGGCTTTTTGGGGACCTGATGCTATGGCTGAGCTTGCTCAGAGCTACCCACACAGGCTGGGGGTTGTGGGCAACCTATGGGCTGAGAACGGCACTGCTGGAAATTTAGAGACAACTCTGCCAGAACTCATTGGGTTGACCCAGAAAGAGGTGAGTGCAAGCAATGCTTTCTGGCATGAGAGCTTAATGCACCTCTGCTGCACACACAAACAATAGGAGAATGGGATCAGCCCCCTCAGGAGGTTACTCAGTAGCCAATCGCTGCAGTGAGTTAATTGTAATTGCTGAATTGTCAATTTATTAAATAGTGGATTTGCAAGGAGAGGAGTTCCCTGGCATGGGCCCGCATTGTCTAGCAGAACTCTCATGACCCTGGTAGTTCTGCCACTGCTTGCTTCAGCATTTATTATACTATAGTGGGGAGAGCAGGAAGTGTGTGAGACCAGTGGGAGGTAGAGTACAACAGTCAAGGTAGTAGCAGATAGTGGCATAGACGGTATTAGGTAGGGGTGGATGCAAGCTATGTTTTTGAGATGTAAGCGGCAGTATTTGGCCAGTAACTGGACATAAGGGGTGAAGGAGAGATTGGATTTAAAGAGAACACCAAGGCAACAAGCGTGTGAGGTATAGCTGATGGTAGTGTCATTGACTTGATTGAAGATAGACACCAGGGTCGCAGCATTTGAAGGAGGAAAGATATTTAGGATTGAGTTCATGGAAGTTATGAGTATCACAGAGGAAGCTGGAAACATGAATTGAGAGTAGCAAATACCTTTGCCTGTCATCAGCAAGTGATAATGGAAGTATAGATTAATAAGAGTAGGGGACAGACAGAAGATCCTTGGAGAACACCAACACAGATGGGTTGTGGAGTAGAGAAAGAACCAGAAAAAGAGACTACCAGTCCCATACTTGCCTTGGAGACACCCATAATCTTCTGTCAGGAGCAGGCGGGTAATCATAGACTTTGTGGTCATAAACCAGGAGTTCAGGAGCTTAGATGATGACCTATTGATAATTCAGCTCACACTGTGTGGTTAGGATATAATTTGCTCTTTTCATGGGTTTCCATGAGTTTATAATAAAGAATATCTGTCTATTAGAATGTATAAACTATTTATAGAAGGAATAATAAATAAACGACTGACATGACGGAACGAAATACGATTGTACGTGTCCAAGCAAATACGTGGAATTCTCTAAAGTAATGTATAAAGCAATAGTGGTTTATCATGACTGAACCCCTAAATGTTTGGGACTTTCTTTGCCATCATGTTAAATTACACAAACAAACTAAGATTCCCCCCGAGGACGCCAACCTGCTTCAAATACAAATACCAAGCTTCAAATTCCACAAACCTCGAGAGATAATGCTCTTTAATTAAAGGTGATAACGGAGCCTAACTGTAAGTACAAGAAGGTTGGGGCAGATCGCACCCAGATAGTTTTATGTGATAATGATATGGCCATGATTTTGTAACCTTTAAAATCAAAAGCAAAAACTGTTAAACCAAGATGAATAAAGGCATAAAGTTTTGTTTTGTTTTGTTTATAAATTAAAATGATTACAGTTCAACAAAGAGGTGCAAAACCTAATGTAAAACTGATATAGTTTTTTGCACCTCCATGTTGAACTGTAATCATTTTTAATTTATGTAGGAAACAAAGATAAACTTTGTACCTTTATTCATCTTGGTTTAACAGTTTTTAACAGTTTTGATTTTAAAGTTTACAACATCGTGACCATCTCATTATCACACAAGATTACTTAGGGGGATGGAGTGATCAAGAGAGAGGTGCAAAAATTAACGGAAAACTGAAATGTATATATTTTTGCTCATTTCTGCATCTTGTTTCCAGGGAAACCTTTACATATTTAAATACATTTAAATGTGAGGTTAGGTAATTTAAATATTGTTTAAGAAATCTGCAGTGTAATCTTAAATATTCCTCTATAAAGCTAAATCAATCAATGAATAGATAAAACTCAATTCACACCTTCTTCACGTGACTTTAAAACCTCTCTCTCAATACGGTCCATTTTTGCCTCTAGAAAGCCGAATGATAAATGCTCATTAAGGATTGTGGGATTTTCTTCTTGCGTTTTTAAAGGCTGCCCCAAGATCTTTTTATCATTGAAAGTCTTTAAGCTTTGAAGCTTAAAGGACCACTATAGTGCCAGGAAAACATACTCGTTATCCTGGCACTATAGTGCCCTGAGGGTGCCCCCACCCTCAGGGACCCCCTCCCACACGGCTTTAGGGTGAGGAAGGGGTTAAACTTACCTCTTTCTCCAGCGCCGGGTGGGGAGCTCTACTCTCCTCCTCCTCTCCTCCTCCTCGGCTGAATGCGCATGCGCGGAAAGAGCCGTGCGCGCATTCACCCGGTCTCATAGGAAAGCATTCACAATGCTTTCCTATGGACGCTAGTGTCTTCTCACTGTGAAAATCACAGTGAGAAGCGTTGAATCACCTCTAGCGCCTGTCAATGAGACAGCCACTAGAGGCTGGATTAACCCTAATGTAAACATAGCAGTTTCTCTGAAAAAAGGGTTAACCCTAGCTGGACCTGGCACCCAGACCACTTCATTAAGCTGAAGTGGTCTGAGTGCCTATAGTGGTCCTTTTAACAGGAAGATCTAGCGCTAGACTAACCAGAGAAAAAATGAGTGAGGAGGCAAAACAGAGTGATTAAATAATTATTTTATGGGGAATGTAGCTCACAAAGTTCTGACGATGCCAAAATTAGCTTCTAGATATAGATTATAAATTTATACCATTAAAAGAATTCAGGCATTTTTAGCAACCCAATACATAGCGCTTATCTTTTTCATGGCACTGTTTGTATTAAGACCCTCATAATCTCTTGTTCTTCAGAACTGGTAGCCAGTAGCTCCAGGTATGAAATCAATCAATCAATCAACAAGAGAAAGCTTGACATGAGGCAACAAAATAACTGCGTAGAACAACATAACCTGTTTTTATTTTCAAACACTGTGTAGATATCGATCAGATTTTGTGCCAAATACCAGCTCAGCATAAACTGGACTGCAAGGCTGGGAAAGGTTGAATGTTAATCTCATTTGCTGTTATTCCTGAAAATGAAAGGTTCTGAGGTCGACCTGGATTTGGTTTGCAGCTAATTTTGAATACATAAAGATCAGGAAAGAAATGTTAGATACTTTTTTTCTCTTTAAAATGAAATGTCGTGTCTTCTCACTAAGCAGTGGGTTCTTTTCATCATACACTGTGGGAAGGTAGTGGGGAAAGTGTAGGAGAGTACCTTTTTACTTACGATTACTTATCCATAATAACTTAACGCAAGACAACAGGACACAGCTTTATTTAAAACAATAAACATTATCAATATAACATTATATTAGAATATATCCAATAACAGTAACTTTTCATCACTGGATCCTTGACAATCGTCTACCTTAACATGGGTGCTTGCCTCCCCCTCGTCCTTGTACCATAACTAGCCTCCCAACTGGCCTCTCAATACCATCCATGCTAACCACTGGCCTTGGCTCAGTGGGCACGTCCTTTACCCATACCTTAAACCCGAGGCTAGAGGAGGGACCAGCCATGAACCTTTTCCACTGTTCTGCTGGTCCAACCCTCATTGGCAAGGACCTTCATCCGCCTGCTGTGACAAAAAAAGAAAATTAGCACATACAGAGAATACCAGAACAGAAACATAACAAAGGAGGGTGGGCGGGAAGCTGTTGTGCATCTTCAGATTATTTCACAGGCAGGTATTCATACCTCTGCCTACACTGTGAGAGCTCCTGACTTTAAAAAGTCCCTTGCGGCTCTCAGGCCTAGTTCCCTTTTTTACTTTTCCCAGGCTTGAGGGATCCGAAGACTCTGTCAGTGTCCCTTAACAAATTCACACAGGAAACAAAAAGGAACTAACATACAACATTTTATTTTAAACTAGGACTAGCCTTTGGGAACTTGTCCTTAAACATGTGGTGACAAACAAAAAAATATTAACAATATATATAAGTTGAAGAACAACAACATAATAATTTCAAAAATATATATATGCCAGGGTCTCTCTGCTGTTTTAAACAGTAACCCTTCCTTTCTCTGTCTGAGTTTTCAGCTGATATTAACGATCAGTCCCTTCATTAGTGTTGCCACGGTTACTCACCTAATTGTAGTAACCAACCCTGCTGCTAATCAATGCAGCCTATTTAAGCCGCTAATCCCAGTACCTCCTTGCCCTTGCGTGGTTTCCTGTTCCCCAGAAGTCTCCTTGTTCCTGTGTTTCCTGTGTGTTCCTGGTTCCTGACTCTGGCCTTGTTCCTGTGTTTCCTGTGTGTTCCTGGTTCCTGACTCTGGCCTTGTTCCTGTGTTTCCTGTGTGTTCCTGGTTCCTGACTCTGGCCTTGTTCCTGTGTTTCCTGTGTGTTCCTGGTTCCTGACTCTGGCCTTGTTCCTGTGTTTCCTGTGTGTTCCTGGTTCCTGACTCTGGCCTTTTTCCTGTGTTTCCTGTGTGTTCCTGGTTCCTGACTCTGGCCTTGTTCCTGTGTTTCCTGTGTGTTCCTGGTTCCTGACTCTGGCCTTGCTCCTGTGTTTCCTGTGTGTTCCTGGTTCCTGACTCTGGCCTTGTTCCTGTGTTTCCTGTTTGTTCCTGGTTCCTGACTCTGGCCTTGTTCCTGTGTTTCCTGTGTGTTCCTGGTTCCTGACTCTGGCCTTGTTCCTGTGTTTCCTGTGTGTTCCTGTGTGTTCCTGACTCTGGCCTTGTTCCTGTGTTTCCTGTGTGTTCCTGGTTCCTGACTCTGGCCTTGTTCCTGTGTTTCCTGTATGTTCCTGGTTCCTGTCTCTGGCCCTGTTCCTGTGTTTCCTGTTTACTCCTGGTTCCTGACTCTGGCCTTGTTCCTGACTTCGCTGCTGTCCATTCTCCTGACCCTGGCTCGTCTGACTACCCGCTTTGGTGTCTGACCCCTGCTTGCCTCCTGGACTTTGCACTTGGTTATTTCTTTATTTGTTATTTAATAATAAAGGTGTTTTTGCATTCAGTTCTGTCTCTGTCTGGTTCCTGGTCCCTAACAATAACATAATTACAACTTTATAAACTATGTGAAAATTGAGATATATATATAGATGGAATGTGCCGTTTTTGCATATTGTAATTATAAAATTAAATGCATTTTCCAGTTTCCACTAACTGAAGGCAATAAAGAGCCTGAAAGAATCGCCTTTTAAAACAAGGATATCCCAATCTCATAAACCCAAACCAGGGGGGCAAACCAATCCGAATGATCCACATGTACCTGCCTCCCCAAGACAGAACCCCTTTCTAGTCCCATAGTTAGTGGGAAGGAAACACAATCACACACCTACCCTCTCTCCCTGCCACTAAACCACCTCCTATCATGCACCTACCCTCTCTCCCTGCCCCTACACCACCTCCTAACATGCACCTACCCTCTCTCCCTGCCCCTACACCACCTCCTATCATGCACCTACCCTCTCTCCCTGCCCCTACACCACCTCCTATCATGCACCTACCCTCTCTCCCTGCCCCTACACCACCTCCTATCATGCACCTACCCTCTCTCCCTGTCCCTACACCACCTCCTATTATGCACCTACCCTCTCTCCCTGTCCCTACATCACCTTCTATCAAGCACCTACCCTTTGCACTTACCCACTCTCCCTGTCCCTACACTACCTCCTATCATGCAGCTACTCTCTCTCAGTTTCACTACATCACCTCCTATCACATACCTACCCTCTCTCCCTGCCCCTACACCACCATCTCCTATCACACACCTACCCACTCTCCCTGACCCTACGCCACTTCCTACCATGCACCTACCCTCTCTCCCTGTCTTTACACCACCTCCTATCATGCACTTATCCTCTCTCCCTTTCCCTACACCACCTCTTATACAGCACATTACATTAAGGGGGGTAGGTACATTAAGTCAGCACATATACTGAGATAGGAAAAAAGAACAAAGGAGGGAGGGAGGGGAGGAAGGAAAGGTTAGGGGTGGTGGAGAGAGAGGGTGCACCCAGTCTCGCCCCCCCCCCAGATTCCATTTGCCCACACCCATCACCCATCCCCTCACCAGTCCAAGTCAAACCCCCACCTTGTGTCGCATAGCATCCACATCGTTAAACGTCTCTGAAAACTGGTAAATAATGTAAATCTGAGCACATTTCCCATTCTCATCCTTCCCCCATCAGTTCCCCTAATGCCCCCCCACACAATCTGACTCCCCTCTTCCATGCAAACTCCCTTACTCCTGCTCCTATCGCACACCCCAACTCGTATCCCTCTGTATCAGAATGCAGCTATGTATATATCCTTATAAACCTTTTCAGCAGACCTCAAATATTGTGCAGTGCTGAGGAATATGCTGAGACTCTATAAAATAGTAATAATATGAAGATTTATTGTGACTGTATGAGAATTTACCTTGTTCTTACAGCACATTATTTATTGACAATATTTACATGCTACTAATTGACTGTGAGCACTGTCTGATTGTATGATGTTTCTCTGTGTCTGTTCATATGAATTAGTGATAGCAGATGCCTCCGATGTCCCTTGTTGATGAATGTAAGTCTCTCTGTGATTGATTGTGATTTCTGACAGAACTGATTTCTTGTGCCATTCGAGTGCATTTAACTTGAGTTGCTGCTGTAGGAGGGAAGGGGAGCAGAGGAGATTGGAGAGGGTAGACGCGAAGGAACTGAGAGCAGGGGATTGGGAAGAGGATAAGGGGAGGTGAGGGGCGCAGAGAATAAAGGAGAGGCGCATGATTTAAAGTGTTAGAAATAAAAAATAGTTTTAGAATAAACATAATACTTTATTCACCTATCAGTTAACTTTGATGAATGAAAATCGATGTGCAATATTCAAGCTAAATAAGTGCAATTAATGTATCTTATAATTGCTCCATCTTTACTTTGACAAATCAATCACAATGTGTCATTTCATGTCAGTTCCAATCTGCATTCTTCTCGTACATTCTTTGGCTCCTTCACCAAGAAAAGCATCTTCTTATCATTACGTATATTAAAAACCAATAATAATAAATAGAAATAACCATGAAGTATCTTTTTTATTTATTTTTTTTAGACCAGGGACAAATTGTGTCAACACAGCATTATACGATTTGGCCTTTTCAACTCTTGAGCTATGTTGTAGATTGTTGATAATTCCTTCATAAATATGTTTTGCAGAAGAATCCCATTGTTTACTCGTATGACAGCTGAACATTTTCCAAATGAGTTCCTGAGTCTCGGATCCAAATAAAGACAGTTTAGCAACATGTGTGGGAAAACATCATTTTTGCCAAGCTGGAGAAATGTTTCTTGCAAAGTTGAATGTTGTTTTTCCGGGAGATCATCTTTTCTAAGATGACTTCTGCCAAGGTATCATCGATCTTTCATTCCATTCCTTCAAGAAACCTGTGCAGGAAATTTTTGGATTTGAAAAAAACAAATCTCTCGATGCCTTCTTAGAACTTAAATAAATAATTATCATCAATTAACATTCGTGTTCACCAGAAAATGAGTGCGTGATTACGGATCTAGCTGATCTCGAAAACTTAGAAAATGTTTTTTACTTTCTAATCAAAATGCATTATTTTAAACTTATTTATCTGCTAGCGACTGTTTATGTAGAAGCCATAGTAGTTTATTCCAGCAGTAACGATGCCAAGGGAATTCTTAGCTCTATACATATTTCTCTTTAATATTCTCCGAGCAAGTAACGACTTATTATGTTGGTAAGAGAGGACATGAAGATCACAGTGCCCTCAGAGGACGGCACTGAATAGAACAATCTTTCTGTAGTGTAAGAGGCCAAAAACTATAATTTCAGCTGATGGAAAAGCCGAGAACATGGGGGCAGACAAAGGATGAAATTCTTTGCAGGCTTGATGGCATTCGTACTTTTCTCAGTTTTATCATTTTATAATTTATTTCCCATTTTATTGCTGATTAATTGCCTGCTCCAGTGAGCACTGAGACATTCCTTTTTGTGTCTTACATTGCCATTGACACATCCTTAATATATATTTATGAAGCTGGTTAAAAATGCCATATATTTTCCTCTGTAATTATCATATTTAAACCTGCAACATTATACACCAAACAGTTCTAGGCTCGGGAAGACAGGAATAGTTGCATAAACAGGAAATGGAATTTGCTGGATGAGTAGCGACAATCAGTCGTTGTAAACTCCGTACAGAATTCAGAAGAATTGACAAGGGACATGCACACATTGGGCCAAAAGAACCGAGTTGGAATAGCTGAGCTGGATCATTCATTTTTATTCTAATATAGTCCTCCTTTTAATATTGTTGGATGAGCTTTTCAAATGTATTTACTTGTTTGGATAAACTTTTTTTAATTTTGCTTTTAAAATATTAAAATATTACAGATAGATATATATTATTTGAAAGTGATCAATATATAACGAATTTCAGAGTATTAGCATATTTTATAGAATCGTAAATAATTAATATTTTATCCAGACATTAAATAATGTAAAAAAAAACTTAAATATGAAAATCAAGGTCAGAATTATTTTGTCCTACAAATTGCAATTACCGTGTCAGCTTTCCCAATTTACTGCATAGGAAGATACCTTTCAAGTGAGGAACCGGTAAGTCTATATAACACACAACATTTGATTTGCTAAAAATATCTGCATCCCATCCTTGTTGATATTATTCTCTTTATTGATATTATTATTGGTATTATTAGCATTTACATAACACCAACATAGTCTGCGTCATTTTCCAATTATAGAAAGGTAATACAAAGAGGGCTTTGAGATCTGTGAGAATTTGAGGCAGGTGGATATATATCGTTATGTGTCCAAGGACACTTAATGTAACACAATGTTTAACAATAGCAATACTGTCTATATTTTCAGGGTTAATTAATACATTGTGATAGGTTGGTCTATTTTAGTCTAAAATTTGCAAGTCCCGGTCAGGGCTGGATTCTGCATTGTATGAAGAAGTAAGTAGAAGTATAGATCAGGGTGTTGCAGTGGATGTGATCTACTTGGATTTTGCCAAGGAATTTGATACGGTTCCTCACAATAGGTTAGTCTTCAAACTAAAAGAAATTGGTCTAGATGAATATTCTTGTTCTTGGGTAGAACATTGGCTTAAGGATAGAGTACAACGAGTTGTTATTAATGGTAAATTTTCAAGCTGGACAGAGGTGGTAAGTGGTGTCCCTCAGGGTTCTGTTTTGGGACTGCTTCTATTTAACATATTTATAAATGATCTTGAAATGGGCATTGAAAGCCATGTTTTAATGTTTGCGGATGACACAAAACTTTGTAAAGTAATAAAATGTGAGCAGGATATTGCTTTGCTGCTGAGAGATTTGGATAGATTGGGGGACTGGGCACTAAAATGGCAGATTAAATTTAACATAGAGAAATGCAAAGTTATGCACTTCGGGGTTAAGAATGCACAAGCAACTTACACCGTAAATGGTAGTGAATTAGGGATAACCACACACGAGAAGGAATTGGGAATTGTTATAGACAATAAATTAGGCAGCAATATGCAATGTCAATCTGCAGTTGCTAAGGCCAGTAAGGTATTGTCTGGAAATCTATTCATTCCCAGGACTTTACATAGGACACAAGGTCACACATTTAGACTGGAAGAAAGGAGATGGAGTCTTAAGGTAAAGGAAAGGTTTATTTACAGTAAGAGCTATACGAACTATGAGTGTTTATCAGAGTCTATACAAATGTTTAAACAGAAATTGTTTAAATACTTGCAAAAACATATGGGGATATAATTTCCAATTAGTGGGATAAATCTGACTGCCATTTTGGGGTCAAGAAGGATTTCCCCCCCTAGTTTGGTGCAAAATTGGAAGCGCTTCAGACCAGGTTTTTTGCCTTCTTTTGGATCTACAGCAAAAAACAAATGTGAGGAAGGCTGAACTTGATGGACACAAGACTCTATTCAGCTATGTAACTATGTAACTATGTAACTATGTAGCTATGTAACTATGTAACTGTTACGACACGTACCGTCGGGTAGATGAAGCCGCCGTTTAGGCAATAATCCCCTTCTCCAGAAATGCAGGTTTAAATCCAGCCGATCGCCAAACTCCCGAACGAAGTCCGCGAACACAGCAACTCCCGATCAGCCAAACAGTCGAACGCCTTCCACAGCTAGAAATAACGAAAGCGCTGTCCCAGTAATAATTCCCCCCACAAACGAGACCAAGCTCCGTCTTGAGGGTCAAATGAAGATCTGTTTAATGGGGCTACCTGCCCGGTATTTATGCAGGTCTCCACAAGGTGGACACTCCCCGAGGGGACCTTGTGGAAGACTGTAACACATATTGTACAGTAGCCAATCGCAGTGGCTTCAACAGTAGCCCTTCCCATCTTGCCCATAATTCCGTCTTCTTTACCTTGGAGATAATTGGGGAAGAAACCTAATTATCTCCCAAGGTAGAGACCATCGCCATCTTAATTTACAGTAACAAAAAGACATTAAAATACCTAACTACAGAAATACCGAATGCGTATGGTTCGTGTAACGTATCCCCAGACAGCCTGGATCTGAGGGCATGTTTTCACCGAATAGCGCTCAGATCCGATGTATCTAGTCGAATCGCCATGGAGTCAAAGTCTTTCACCAGTCCTTCGGTATACGAATGACTCCATGGGATGGCTGTCGGGGTAAAAGTCCATACGACTGAATAAAACTCCCGAACGACCGACGTTCGCATGCCTTGTCGAAAAGGAAGGTAGGCAGCAGCTTTTCAGCGGTGTTCGGTAGTTTAAGTGTCCGTTTTTAGTTCCATACAGTTTGTACCGAACACCGCTCTGTGTTCGTATGTCCCAAAATGGCCGCTGCCTCGTGGTCGACATGCGAACGACGACCACCCGTACGAATGGAATGGAGAGGTGTCTGCGGTTAACCACAGCGTTCTAATTGGGGCCAGGAGGTTAACCAGCAGCACACTCCTCTCCTGGGTGGTCGTTCGTTCGGTAGTTTCAATCGGCATTTTGCAAATACACGAACGGGGGTATATGAACAGGCAATTCCGCGAACAAAGGGAAACAGACGAACCAACAATGCAGATGAATCTGTCACACGGCTCCCCCCTTGTGGGACACTCCGGCAGACCCGGCTTGGCCCTTTAGCGGGTCAACGTGGGGATGACCGGACTAAGATGGGGTGAGGATGTCGGTTTGCCTGGACAATCCATCTGCGTTCCCATTTTGCTTGCCGGGTCGATAAGTGATGGTGAAGTTATATGGCTGTAGTGCTAAACTCCACCTCAGCAGTCTGCCATTGTCTCCAGAGACCCGGTTAAGCCAGACAAGGGGATTGTGGTCCGTCACAAGGGAAAATTCCTGTCCATATAAATACGGGCTTAGCTTCTTCAATGCCCACACCAGGGCCAAACATTCCTTCTCCACTGCCGCATAACTCACTTCTCTGGGTAACAACTTTCTGCTGAGATATGCGACAGGGTGCTCTCCTCCATCTTCCCCGACCTGGCTCAGCGCAGCCCCCAGTCCATACATGGAAGCATCTGTATGGACGAGAAAACGTTTGTTAGGGACTGGGGCAGCCAGGACAGGGGCATTCACAAGAGCATGTTTGAGTGCTTGGAACGCAGCTTCACAAGCCGGAGACCACAGGACCTGCTTAGGAAGATTCTTCTTGGTCAAGTCAGTCAGGGGTTTAGCAATAGAGCTGTAGTCGGGGACGAAGCGCCTATAGTATCCTGCTGTCCCTAGGAAGGCTAACACCTGGGTCTTGGTGATAGGTGTGGGCCAGTTAGCAACTGCCTCTATCTTGGCTGGCTCTGGCCTCTGGCTCCCACACCCTACTCTGTGGCCCAGGTACTGCACTTCAGCCATGCCTAAATGGCACTTCTCTGGCTTCAATGTCAGGCCAGCGGCCCGAATCTTGTCCAGCACCACCCCTACATGTACTAGGTGTTCTTCCCAGGACTCACTGTAGATCGCAATGTCATCCAGGTATGCACAAGCAAATTCCTGGAATCCATCAAGAAGTCTATCCACCATGCGCTGGAAGGTAGCCGAGGCATTCTTCATCCCAAATGGCATGACCTTAAATTGGTACAGGCCAAAGGGGGTGACGAAGGCCGACTTGGGGATAGCATCCTCGGCCAGGGGAATCTGCCAGTAGCCTTTGCACAGGTCTATGGTGGTCAGATAGCGTCCCCTGGCAATGCGGTCTAACAATTCATCTACCCGGGGCATCGGGTAGGCGTCAGTGGTGGTCCGCTCATTGAGACGCCTGTAGTCCACACAGAACCGGGTGGTCCCATCCTTCTTGGGCACCAGGACTACAGGCGAGGCCCAAGGGCTATCGGAGTGTTCGATGACCCCAGCTGGGTCATCTCCTGTATCTCCTTCCGCATTCCTTCCCGGACTGCTTCAGGGATACGGTAGGGGGGTTGTCGCAGAGGGTTCTGTCCAGGGGTTTCTACCTTGTGTACAGCTAGGGTAGTGTAACCAGGTTCTTGGGAGAAGGTCGCCTGCTTCTCCCACAAAAGCTGTCTTGCCTGGCCCTTCTCAGTAGCGCTCAATCTGTCCCCTAGCTGTACTAGGCTAGTAAGATCCGTCTGGGGGTCCCTCTCTAACAGGTCTGGCAAGGGTAAACTTTCTGTATCATCTGCAGCAGGGGCACATACTGCAGCGACATTCTCCGGTCTCTCCTGATACTCCTTTAGCATGTTCACATGGAAGGATCGCTGGATCCTTTCATCTGAACAGCTGGCTATAAGGTAGGTAGTATCACATATCTGTGCTACCACCTTATACGGGCCCTGCCAAGATGCCTGCATCTTGTTCGCCTTCACAGGTTTGAGTACTAACACTTTCTGCCCAACCTGGAAGACTCGCTGTCGGGCACCCCGATTGTACCACCTCTTCTGTCTCCCCTGAGCCACCTGGAGATTCTCCCTTACCATTAGGGACAGTTTCTCCATGCGGTCCCGGAGTTCCAGAACATATGGCACTATGGGGGTCCCTTCCTGCTCTGTCTCCCCCTCCCAGTGGCCTCTAATGAGATCTAGGGGTCCGCGGACCCTTCTCCCATATAGCAACTCAAAGGGGGAGAACCCAGTGGATTCCTGGGGCACCTCTCTGTAGGCAAACAACAGATGAGGCAGGAATCGCTCCCAGTCTCTGCAAGTGTCAGAAAAGGTCCTCAGCATCTGTTTGAGGGTGCCATTAAATCGCTCGCAGAGACCGTTAGTCTGTGGATGGTAAAGTGAGCTAAGCAGCGGTTTAATACCGCACACCTTCCACAGTTGCTGGGTGAGCACAGCGGTGAATTGGGTTCCCTGGTCAGAGAGAATCTCTTGAGGGAACCCGACTCGGGTGAAAATCCTAACCAGGGCATCAGCAACTGTCTCTGCCTCTATATTAGACAGCGCTACTGCCTCTGGATAGCGAGTGGCATAATCCACCACGGTGAGAATATATTTCTTACCGGATGGACTATCCCTGGCCAGTGGACCCACAATGTCAACGGCTATGCGGGCAAAGGGCTCCCCAATGATAGGCATAGACATAAGCCTAGCTCTTGGGTGGTCCCCCCGCTTTCCTATCCGTTGACATGTGTCACACGTACTGCAGTATGTCCGCACAGCCTGATTGAAGTTTGGCCAAAAAAAGTTCTGCATGATCCTATAGGCTGTGCGGCGGGAACCTAGATGTCCAGCTAATGGAACATCATGCCCTATCCGCAGAATCTCCTGCCGGTATTTCGCGGGCACTACCAGCTGTCGATTCGGCGGAGGGGCAACACTCTTCGGGGAAAGCTTGGGGATCCTATATAACCTGTCCCCCACCCACTCATACCGTTCTCCATCTAATCCTTCCTCTCCAGTATCCGCTCTGTCCCTATACTTCTGGAGGGTCAAGTCTGTCTGAGTTTCCCTCCCAAACTCCTCTGGGGAGTCCCAGTTAACAAAGGTCGGTCCTAGGGTACCAGTCGGGGACTCGGTCCTTACCTGGGTCTCAGCAGCAGGTGGGCTGGTTCCAGCAGCACGGGTCTGGGCACGGGTAGTCACTGGGTTGATAGCGGCAGGTCCCATTGGAGCATAAGCGGACACCAAAGGGGCCAAGTCATTCCCAAGTAAAACATCGGCCGGTAAGTCTTTCATGACCCCCACATTCACGTGTCCAGAGCCCACCCCCAATCCAAGTGAACCCGGGCAACCGGTAAACGGAACACTGCACCTCCCGCCACCCTCACTGCCACAGTATCTCCAGTGTGCTGGTGTTCTGAAACAAGGTTCTTTTGGAGCAAAGTCATAGTGGCTCCGGTGTCTCTCAGACCAGTTACCGCTTTGCCATTTAGTTTAACGGTCTGCCTGTGCTGTTGGCGGTTATCCTGCTGCGCTGCTTGTACTGGATCCGCCTCGTGTAATATACCCCAAAATTCCTCTTGCTCAAGACAGTGAGCGGAAGGTGGGGGTGGCTGCTGATTTCCGCCGGCTGGTCTTCTCCACGACTGTGCTTGGTTCGAATTGTTTAATGGGCACTCAGGTCGCTTGTGCCCCAACTGCTTACACCCATAGCAACGGATCGGCTGTGAATAATCTCGGGCGTTGAATCGGGCTGGCTGAATGTAATTGTTCGCTGTTGGCATGGTGGGGGTGCGTTGTGCTGGGTGTTGATACACTGCAGAGGTTGGAGGGGCTGCTGGTTTGTATTCCACTCGGGTAGGGACCTTGGCTGCTGTCTGGTCCAGTTTCCTGGCATCAGTGTACTCATCCGCCAGACGAGCAGCTTCGGGCAAGGTAGCGGGTTTGCGGTCCCTAACCCACTCTCTGACTCCTACAGGTAAGCGGTCAAAACAGTGCTCCAACAAAAATACTTGCAGCACCTCTTCCCCAGTTACCGCTTGGCACCCTGCCATCCAGTGGGCTGCGGTGCGGTGTACTCGGCATGCCCACTCAACATAAGAATCACCAGCCTGCTTGTTAGTGTCCCGGAATCGCCGCCGGTATGCCTCAGGGGTCACAGCGTATCTGGCCAAAAGGGCATCTTTCACTGCCCTGTAGCTGGTAAGTTCCTCCTCTGGGATGGCCCGAAACGCCTCACTAGCCCGGCCGAATAACTTCCCAGAGAGGATGGGGACCCATTCTCCTGCGGGTACCTGGTGCAAGGCACATTGCCTTTCAAAATCCGCCAGGAACCCATCAATTTCTCCTTCGGCTTCTACAAAGTTCCGAAATGCAGCAAAAGGTACTTTTCTCCTTCCATTATTATTATTGTAAGGTACCTCAGCTGCTGCAGCGCCTCTTCCTTGAAGCGCCTGTTGTGCTGCTACTGCTGCTTGCACTTGCACCACAATATCTGCTGCGGGGTTGGGGCCAAAATGTGCCAACCTGATCTGAACTGCCCGGTTAAACTGTATCTCCTCGGGTGTTAACTCCAGTATGCCAGGCACATTTGCTCCCCCCGCTCCCTGTGCTGCATCCATTTCCAATAGTATGGCAATAATCTCTCTTTTCTTGAGATTACTCGCTGATCGTCCTCTGCGTTCCAATATATCTTTAAGGGTAGCACGCCTTAATTCCTCATACTGCATTTCCAACCTGGGATGTGTAGCTGGCCTTCTGGGCTGTAGGATTCATCCCGTCGCTTGCCACCAATTGTTACGACACGTACCGTCGGGTAGATGAAGCCGCCGTTTAGGCAATAATCCCTTCCTCCAGAAATGCAGTTTAAATCCAGCCGATCGCCAAACTCCCGAACGAAGTCCACGAACACGGCAACTCCCGAACAGCAAAACAGTCGAACGCCTTCCCCAGCTAGAAATAACGAAAGCACTGTC
Organism: Pelobates cultripes; assembly: GCA_933207985.1. Lineage (NCBI taxonomy): Eukaryota > Metazoa > Chordata > Amphibia > Anura > Pelobatidae > Pelobates > Pelobates cultripes. The sequence goes on from OW240916.1 coordinate 324,569,637, forward strand.
CCAGTAATAATTCCCCCACAAACGAGACCAAGCTCCGTCTTGAGGGTCAAATGAAGTTCTGTTTAATGGGGGCTACCTGCCCGGTATTTATGCAGGTCTCCACAAGGTGGACACTCCCCGAGGGGACCTTGTGGAAGACTGTAACACATATTGTACAGTAGCCAATCGCAGTGGCTTCAATAGTAGCCCTTCCCCTCTTGCCCATAATTCCGTCTTCTTTACCTTGGAGATAATTGGGGAAGAAACCTAATTATCTCCCAAGGTAGAGACCATCGCCATCTTAATTTACAGTAACAAAAAGACATTAAAATACCTAACTACAGAAATACCGAATGCGTATGGTTCGTGTAACGTATCCCCAGACAGCCTGGATCTGAGGGCATGTTTTCACCGAATAGCGCTCAGATCCGATGTATCTAGTCGAATCGCTATGGAGTCAAAGTCTTTCACCAGTCCTTCGGTATACGAATGACTCCATGGGATGGCTGTCGGGGTAAAAGTCCATACGACTGAATAAAACTCCCGAACGACCGACGTTCGCATGCCTTGTCGAAAAGGAAGGTAGGTAGCAGCTTTTCAGCGGTGTTCGGTAGTTTAAGTGTCCGTTTTTAGTTCCATACAGTTTGTACCGAACACCGCTCTGTGTTCGTATGTCCCAAAATGGCAGCTGCCTCGTGGTCGACATGCGAACGACGACCACCCGTACGAATGGAATGGAGAGGTGTCTGCGGTTAACCACAACGTTCTAATTGGGGCCAAGAGGTTAACCAGCAGCACACTCCTCTCCTGGGTGGCCGTTCGTTCGGTAGTTTCAATCGGCATTTTGCAAATACACGAACGGGGGTATAGGAACAGGCAATTCCGCGAACAAAGGGAAACAGACGAACCAACAATGCAGATGAATCTGTCACAGTAACTATGTAACTATTTAACTATTTAACTATGTAACTATGTAGCTATGTAACTATGTAACTATGTAACTATGTAGCTATGTAACTATGTAACTATGTAACTATTTAACTATGTAACTATGTAGCTATGTAACTATGTAACTATGTAACTATGTAGCTATGTAACTATGTAACTATGTAACTATGTAACTATTTAACTATGTAACTATGTAGCTATGTAACTATAACTATTTAACTATGTAACTATGTAGCTATGTAACTATGTAACTATGTAACTATGTAATTAAGCTGAAGCTCCAGGCCCATGCCCATGGAATAAATATCTAAATATATTGTTTTACTACTTTCTACATGCTTTTGTTTTGTGCAGAGGGAATGAAGTAACGTATAAAGCTGACTTTGCGCAATGTTCTCCCAAACAGTGTGACATGTTCCCTTTTATACACTCACTGCTTCCACCTTTTTCTTTGGCCCAGACTGCTTAATGGGAGCTTCAGCCTGCTAGTAAGAAGGGGAGTGGACATAGAGTGTTGAGGGACATCAGGGAACTGTCCCTAGAAATCGTAAACCAAGTACATCATTAGCTGTGTTTGCTCCAAGCTCAGGGTGCTGAAACAGCACTCTCAGCCTAGTTTGATCTTGGTTGACCAGCCTGCTTGATTTGCAGACCGTTTTCTGGGCAGACCTACTCCTTTTTTGGGGCAGTGCTAATGACATGATTTGTGTCACTGTCCAACTTCCTTTTACCCTGCCCACCGACATCTTACGTCGTAGAGTTTCCCTCCAGCACCACATCCAGCAGGGGATGTATGGATGTTATAGTGTTTTCTGTTGATAAGATTCTGTAATAATGCCTATCACAATTGTCAGCATCGGGCCTAATGGGCTCTTAATCAGGCCCTGGTCCCTGTGATTTTAAAGTTACCATTTTATCTCAATGAATTGGTTATAGTAAAAACCAAAGAAAAAATAATTGGTTATAGTGCCTGGAGTCCCCTGACATTGTCCTTCCATTCAGTGTTAAGCCATTTTGAGCAGTTTAATACTAAATGAGTGTCCCTTCCTTCCCATAGCTCCACCCTCACTGGAGGTGTGACTAAAATAGAGATTACACACTTCCTTCTAGCCATAACAATGAATACCAGCAATGAGAGCTGTGATTTGCTGAATGTGATCAACTGACACTCTTAGCCAATCACAGTCTCCCATTGCTGCTCGGGTTAATTACTACAAGCTGCACAGAGGGAATGGGATGCTGCGGACTCTTGTTTAGTATTAAAACGTTAAATGTATTTAATGTTGAATGGGAGGACATCGCCAGGGAACTTAAGACACTTTAAACAGTTGAAGCAGTTACAGTGCACATTCAGCAACCGATAAATCTCAATTTGTGTGTGGGGTAACCATGTTAATGCTCTATTTAACAGAATAGGTTCCTAAGAACTTGTACATTATATATATATAAATAACATTTTCTTCCCTTATATTAAAGTATTTTCAAATTTACTTGAATTCATCCTCTTTGCCTTTTAACTTCCAACAAATTTAAACTGAAATACGGAAAACGACATGAAAAGAATCAGCAATCTGTCAGCAACACAAATCTACAACAACTGTGACATATAATAAATGTCAAGCAGAGTATCGTATAAACACACATAAAGAAAGGTTTGTTATATTCACAAATCTAGAAGCAGCATAGTATAAATAGTGGAGAAATAATGTAAAATCCAAAGAGGCTGTTAAATTGTCCTACTCTCGAAGACAAATAGATTCCCCGAGGGGAATTGCTGTGATTAGAATAAGGAATGTGGTGTTGTATAATTTCCGTGTACACGCCATCAATACCAATGTACATCTGACAGAGCGATGCCCCTATCATGTTTACTGGACGTTGTGCTTTTATCAGGTTCTGCACGTGTCATCCATTTGCAAAAGTCAGCTTAATCTGATTCTCTACTCCAAGATCCTTGATAATTCACTGACCACATGCTTTGCCTTGGACTAGGTCCTGTGGTGGATAACACAGATTGTATTCTCCAGCGATCTGGTCCTGGTTGTTCCCGTGGGGGCATAGATTACCCTCTCTTCATCCCACAGGCAATGCTAGACCTTAAACTAATACTGGAGCACTACTATAAGGTTACATTTTAACTCTGTTATCTCTTCCAAAACTGAATGTCCCCATCTACTGTTTGACTGGTACATGATAAGGAGAAACTTTGGTTTCTAAAAATCAGTACATGCTGTGCACATTATACAATGTCTGACTTCTCTATGCATGTCAGTGGTCTCATTCTATGAGTGTGTTCTCTATGTGTGACCCTGTTCTCACTCTGTGTGAGTTCTCTATGTGTGTCCGTGTTCTCACTCTATTTGTGTCCGTGTTCTCACTCCATGTGTGTCTGTGTTCTCACTCTGTGTGTGACCCTGATCTCCCTCTATGTGTCCGTGTTCTCACTCTATATGTGTCCATGTTCTCACTCTATACGTGTCCATGTTCTCACTCTATGTGTATCCGTGTTCTCACTCTATAAGTGTCCGTGTTCTCACTCTATGTGTATCCGTGTTCTCACTCTATGTGTATCCGTGTTCTCACTCTATGTGTATCCGTTTTCTCACTCTATAAGTGCCCGTGTTCTCACTCTATGTGTATCCGTGTTCTCAGTCTATGTGTATCCGTGTTCTCACTCTATATGTATCTGTGTTCTCACTCTATGTGTATCCGTGTTCTCACTCTATAAGTGTCCGTGTTCTCACTCTATGTGTATCCGTGTTCTCACTCTATGTGTATCCGTGTTCTCACTCTATAAGTGTCCGTGTTCTCACTCTGTGTGTGATTGTGTTCTCATGCTATATATGTTCGTGTTCTCACTTTGTGTGAGTTCTCTATGTGTGTCCGTGTTTTCACTCTATCTGTGACTGTGTCCTCACTCTGTACAAGTCCGTGTTCTCACTCTGAGTGTGTTCTCAATGTGTGACTTTGTTCTCACTCTATGAGTGTGTTCTCTATGTGTTCGTGTTATCACTCTATACGTGTCCGTGTTATCACTCTATGTGAGTTCTCTATGTGTGTCCGTGTTCTCACTCTGTGTTTGACCGTGCTATCACTCTATAGGTGTCCGTGTTATCACTCTATGTGAGTTCTCTATGTGTTTGACCGTGTTATCACTTTGTGTGAGTTCTCTATGTGTGTCCGTGTTCTCACTCTATGTTTGACCGTGTTATAACTCTATAGGTGTCCGTGTTATCACTCTATGTGAGTTCTCTATGTGTGTCCGTGTTCTCACTCTATGTTTGACCGTGTTATAACTCTATAGGTGTCCGTGTTATCATTCTATGTGAGTTCTCTATGTGTGTCCGTGTTCTCACTCTGTGTTTGACCGTGTTATAACTCTATAGGTGTCCGTGTTATCATTCTATGTGAGTTCTCTACGTGTGACCATGTTCTCACTTGTGTGGTCTCTTTTGTGAAGGTAATGAGGACCGTGTAAGTAGAGACCCACTTAAACATATATCACCTTACCCATAAATAACTAGACGCAATATGTAAGTGGTGACAAATAGGCCACAGCTTTATTTAATACAATTACATGTAATTAACTCAACATATTAATATAATATAACTTTTTCCAAACTGAATCCTTGCCAAATATCAGATAGAATAATCCAACAAGGGAGGGAGGGCGGGAGGGAAGCTGTTACCAAGCAGGGATTCTTAAAATGGCTGAGGCAAATGGCTATATATACTACAGCCCGCTCCCCCTATACTACCACTCCCCTGTATTACAGGGAGTGCAGAATTATTAGGCAAGTTGTATTTTTGAGGATTAATTTTATTATTGAACAACAACCATGTTCTCAATGAACCCAAAAAACTCATTAATATCAAAGCTGAATATTTTTGGAAGTAGTTTTTAGTTTGTTTTTAGTTTTAGCTATGTTAGGGGGATATCTGTGTGTGCAGGTGACTATTACTGTGCATAATTATTAGGCAACTTAACAAAAAACAAATATATACCCATTTCAATTATTTATTATTACCAGTGAAACCAATATAACATCTCAACATTCACAAATATACATTTCTGACATTCAAAAACAAAACAAAAACAAATCAGTGACCAATATAGCCACCTTTCTTTGCAAGGACACTCAAAAGCCTGCCATCCATGGATTCTGTCAGTGTTTTGATCTGTTCACCATCAACATTGCGTGCAGCAGCAACCACAGCCTCCCAGACACTGTTCAGAGAGGTGTACTGTTTTCCCTCCTTGTAAATCTCACATTTGATGATGGACCACAGGTTCTCAATGGGGTTAAGATCAGGTGAACAAGGAGGCCATGTCATTAGATTTTCTTCTTTTATACCCTTTCTTGCCAGCCACACTGTGGAGTACTTGGACGCGTGTGATGGAGCATTGTCCTGCATGAAAATCATGTTTTTCTTGAAGGATGCAGACTTCTTCCTGTACCACTGCTTGAAGAAGGTGTCTTCCAGGAACTGGCAGTAGGACTGGGAGTTGAGCTTGACTCCATCCTCAACCCGAAAAGGCCCCACAAGCTCATCTTTGATGATACCAGCCCAAACCAGTACTCCACCTCCACCTTGCTGGCGTCTGAGTCGGACTGGAGCTCTCTGCCCTTTACCAATCCAGCCACGGGCCCATCCATCTGGCCCATCAAGACTCACTCTCATTTCATCAGTCCATAAAACCTTAGAAAAATCAGTCTTGAGATATTTCTTGGCCCAGTCTTGACGTTTCAGCTTGTGTGTCTTGTTCAGTGGTGGTCGTCTTTCAGCCTTTCTTACCTTGGCCATGTCTCTGAGTATTGCACACCTTGTGCTTTTGGGCACTCCAGTGATGTTGCAGCTCTGAAATATGGCCAAACTGGTGGCAAGTGGCATCGTGGCAGCTGCACGCTTGACTTTTCTCAGTTCATGGGCAGTTATTTTGCGCCTTGGTTTTTCCACACGCTTCTTGCGACCCTGTTGACTATTTTGAATGAAACGCTTGATTGTTCGATGATCACGCTTCAGAAGCTTTGCAATTTTAAGAGTGCTGCATCCCTCTGCAAGATATCTCACTATTTTTGACTTTTCTGAGCCTGTCAAGTCCTTCTTTTGACCCATTTTGCCAAAGGAAAGGAAGTTGCCTAATAATTATGCACACCTGATATAGGGTGTTGATGTCATTAGACCACACCCCTTCTCATTACAGAGATGCACATCACCTAATATGCTTAATTGGTAGTAGGCATTCGAGCCTATACAGCTTGGAGTAAGACAACATGCATAAAGAGGATGATGTGGTCAAAATACTCATTTGCCTAATAATTCTGCACTCCCTGTATACCAACACCCACAAATGCCCCTTATCCAGCTAGCTTTGTCCCCCTTCTCAGGATCCATACAGGATCCTACCTGTAAGCCGATATCTGGATCTTGAAGATATTGTATACAGAGTACTTTGCTAGATTGTCTGTGAGCTTACAATCTAAAGGTTTAAAATGGGGAGATGAGACAATCAGTAGCAAAGGAATTTGAAGGTGATGGCAGAGAGAAGTAATAGTATTATTGCAGTAACTGGTAACGTGAAGGGAATGAGGAGGTGATTGACTGTGATGTCAAAGAGCTGGAAGAGCACGCTGTATAGTTAGAAGGAACAGGTGGGTGGGAGGGTCGTGCTCAGTAAAAATTAAGTGGATTCAATTCAGTTGGTTTGTGGAATTGGGTCTAAAGAATAGAGGTATGGTAATTTGAAGGAATTTACAGCAAGGAGTGTCAAGCAGGGGGGATAGTGGATTCCTTTGAAATATTATTCACCATTAGCGTTTAAGAAAACCCTTGTGCCCAAGTATCATATCCAAAGCAAACATTGATCATAGCTCACAGGTGAGTTATTGTGCCTCCTTTTCTACATATTTAGAAAGGAAAAAGAACAATCTGTCTAAACATGGTTACCGACGCTCAAGTCATTTGGAAGAAATTGTGAAGAATCCTGTTACCCGAAGAGACCAATTAATTAGAGTTTTGCAATTGCTTAGACATTGTGCTAAATTGCATTTGGTGGGTTTTTATTCTAATTTACTTGGGAGTCCAAGGCACCTCATTTATAAATTGTCTTAGTGGTGGCAGCATTAAAATAGTTATATTTATATTGTTATAATTAAGTGTGGGTGGTGGGATTACGTTCTTTATGGATTACATCCTATAGACACAACGTCCTATACAGATTAAGATCTTTTTGGATTACGTCCTACACATGTATGTACGTAGTGGGGAATCGCGATGCAGCCTGGAACAAATCTAGCCCCATTAAACCCCCCAATAACGACAAACAACTTAGTATGGATGAACAGGCCACAGCATTTATTATAACATAAATAAATTACTGCATAACACATCCATAACTTTTTATTAAATCTCTTCTTTCTGTAACGAAATAAATAATCATAAATTAACATATATACATATATAACTCCACCCATAGTGTTATGCAGTGACCCAACCGTCCTTGCCAATAAACATACAGTGGTTCCGAACCACCACTTCCTCTCACCTCCCCCCTCGTCATAAATCATCTGTTACGACACTCACCGCCAGGTAGATGAAGCCGCCGTTTAGTAAATAATCCCCTTCTCCAGAAATGCAGTTTATATCCAGCCGACCGCCAAACTCCCGAACGAAGTCCACGAACGCGGCAACTCCCGATCAGCAAAACAGTCGAACGCCTTCCACAGCTAAAAATAACGAAAGCGCTGTCCCAGTAATAATTTCCCCCACAAACGAGACCCAGCTCCGTCTTGAGGGTCAAATAAGGATCTGTTTAATGGGGGCTACCTGCCCGGTATTTATGCAGGTCTCCACAAGGTGGACACTCCCCAGGGGACCTTGTGGAAGACTGTAAAATATATTATACAGTAGCCAATCGCAGTGGCTTCAATATAAGCCCTTCCCCTCTTACCCACAAATCCATCTTCTCTACCCCGGAGATAATTAGGAAGAAACCTAATTATCTCCCAGGGTCGAGACAATCGCCATTTTAAAATACAGTAACAAAAATACATTAAAATACATAACGGGGAAAATACCGAATGGATATAGTTCGTATAACGTATCCCCAGACAGCCTGGATCTGAGTGCATGTTTTCACCGAACAGCGCTCAGATCCGATGTATCTAGTCGAATCGCCATGGAGTCAAAGTCTTTCACCAGTCCTTCGGTATACGAATGACTCCATGGGACGGCTATCTGGGTAAAAGTCCATACGAATGTATAAAACTCCCGAACGACCGGCGTTCGCATGCCTTGTCGAAATAGAAGGTGGGCATCAGCTTCCAGCGGTGTTCGGTAGTTTAAAGTGTCCGTTTTTAGTTCCATACAATTTGTACCGAACACCACTATGCGTTCGTGTGTCCCAAAATGGCCGCTGCCTCGTGGTCGACATGCGAACGACGACCACCCGTACGAATGGAATGGAGAGGTGTCTGCGGTTAACCACAACGTTCTAATTGGGGCCAAGAGGTTAACCAGCAGCACACTCCTCTCCTGGGTGGTCGTTCGTTCGGTAGTTTCAATCGGTAGTTTGTAAATTACACGAACGGGGGTATACGAACAGGAAATCCAGCGATACAAAGGGAAACAGACGAACCAGCAATACAGATGAATCTGTCACATCATCTCTTTCCAATGCCCGCCATCAGCCGACCTTATCCGCGCTCGATGGGCATGATACCTCAGGCAACCTAATGTTAACCGTTTGAAGCAGGGGAGGTTGAGACCCGCAAACATAATGAACTTACTCCATCCTTAAACATAACCCTTCAAACTTAATTGGCAAGGACATACCCCCGCCTCGCTGTGACTAACTAATCCTACAAGGGGTGGGTGGGCGGGAAGCTGTTCACTGGCCCGAATCCCAAGTGGCACTGAGGTAAGACCTCCCCCACACTAACTTATATTGAACCTAACCCCTCCCACACACACATTACACAAGTCACTCCCCTGCATCTATCCCCACACTCCTACATGTGCCCTTGTCCGCTTAGCTGCGCTATCTCCCCAGGGTCTGATTACATTTTATGTAGATTATATTCTTTACGGATTTCGCACTACACAGATTAGGCCCTTTATGGATTATGTCTTATACAAATTACGTTCTTTATGGATTACGTCCTATAGAGACAACGTCCTATACAGATTACGTTCTTTATGGATTACGCACTATACAGATTACTTTATGGATGTAACAGAGCGGCCTGTAACTCGACCGGTTACCTCCGTTAAAGGCACTGCTTCCTAGCTGCACTGGATACGGGAACTAGCTCTGCTCGCTCCCAGGCACTGGACGGCACTCAGTCCTGGGAGTTACAGTCCTTGCAAGGACTTTCCCAGCTGCATCCACTACCAGCTGCGACAAGCTGGCACAGGGATTAACCCTCTCTTCATCCTAGTAACTAGACATGACACAGTTCTTGAAGTAAAAACACTGCCAATGCTTTATTGATACACACAGCTTTAATGCACAAACTCATGCAGGGGATCTCAAACCTGTTCCATACTATCCTAGGCTGGAGGGGAACGGTTTACAGGTAACCTTCTACCGCTCTGGGAGATACCAACTGCACAACAATTACAAACAGTAAAACACATTATATATATGGGGTAACACTTAGGGGCTCCGCGCCCTGGGAAGGGAATGGGGTACACACATGAAACATACATCCCACCTAGGAGCGCTGCAAATAGCGGGGCTATGGGATGTACAGAGCCTGAGAAACCATCATACAAAGTCTGGACCCTGTGCTCTGTACAATCCTGAAAATAGTTCCACAGCGTTGCTTGGTTTAGTCTGGTGAATTCAAACTTTGCGCCTAAATCAAGCAACAGCAAATCTGCTGATAAGCGCAAAACCAATTAGCACCAATCAGAGCTCAGGTAGGAGAGGGGTTTCGCCACCCAATCAGGAGAAATGGTGCAAAACCCTGTTTGAATGGGCACTCCTTCTCTGAATAGTCGCCTGCACCCTGCAGCAGCCATTCAACGCTGACTCGTGACTCAGTGGTCGTGGTGGTCCGTATTTGGGAGGCGAATGGGTTCCGTTCGCATGTGTGCACTCAAATGGGGAAACAGGCACAATACACGACATACATAACTGATACATGGGAAAACACTGTGGGAACACACAAAGCAAGGGAAAAGCACACAAATAAGCATTGGGCATGGTACTCAGTGACGGCGGTCTGCCACAATTACGTCCTATACAAATTTCTTATTTTTGTATGTTCTCATTACTTTTAAAAAATTTGACTTGTAAAACGTTAACGTATACCGAAGCGCAGTACACAGTAGAACACAGACGATCTACTCCTTACAGGAAAGGTGATTCTAACACCGTCCTATTTCCACGCAGTGAAATCATCTTGCTTTATGATGAATGGATGGACAGCTCTGCCTACACCGTACTTCATCTCAAAATACAGAGAAAGAAAGTCAAATCATCCACTGGTGAACAGGACTTATCTATTATTTATCTCCCTGCAGGGACATTAAACCCACATAGCTAATCATTGCCAACAGCTTTGGCTGAAAACTCCTACCCAGCTATTATCTACAGAAGCGCTTTTGACTTTACTGTCTGATTGTAAAGCCTGCAGGGACACAAACTTAGTTTTTCTTCCCCTTTCTTAATTTAATGTTTTACAAATCCTTTAATCACCTTAAGTCCGTAACATGCCTACTGAGAACACACAAAGAGAAAAATGAAGCCGGCAGCTCTCTACTGTCTCCTTTCCAAATGAAAAATGTTCCATTTCTGAATTAAACTCTTTTTCTCCCAGAGATTCCTTTAATTCACTTTATAATGCTGTTATATCTCGCAGGACTCTCGGCCAATATAGCGTTGCAGCTTATTATACTTACTGTAATGCTGTTTTCTGTTCTAAAATCTCATTTAATAGTGTATCTAGTTGGGATATTTGCATTACAAAAAAATCCTAAAAGTTGGCAGAATTTATTGATCATTTTAGAATCAAAGTAGGTGAAAGAGCGCTATAAAATCTTACAGTTTAATTTTCATCCAAAAAACTCTGGCTGTCAATCGAAAATTACGCGTCGTATAGAGATCTGCTGACAATGTGCCCAGTAACAGTCATATAAAGTCGGTGATCCCTCTGTAAGGTGTTTTAGCAGGTACCTCAATAATCATTGGGGGTACCCCATTTATCAATCTGAGAGAAAGAGACATTCTCCATGGCCACAGTTGCCATATTTGGAGTGGTTCCTCCATCCCGTAAGTAGATATACAATTTGATTCATACGTTTTTTAGCACTGACTCGTCCAGTACAAATGTAGCAAAATTTGTACCTAATGCCCTGTCGCCAGCCCTTCATTGGACACATAATGACAGAAACGTGTAAAACAATATTGAGGTACTTTGGAGGGAAAAGCTTCATCCCGGGCACTCATTGGATAGCTGATCGGTAATGCCCCAATGCTGGCTGTAGCTGCTCCGTACAGTCTGTTTTTTGGATGTATGACCTACTAGGGATCCATAGAATGTAGAATGACTCACACCCTAGTTTTCTGGATTGATGCATATACTGCATTCTCTGAATGGCCTGGAGGACAATCATGCCCCTCCCTAGGTTGATCAAATGACAGCAGAGACAATAAGTTTTTCAATCTATGGTGGGGCCTGGGTGACTTCCAGGCCCATCATAGAATGCAGTATATGCATCGATGTAGAAAAACAGAGTGTGAGTCATTCTACATTTTATGTAGCACTAGTAGGTCATACATCCATAGGCATCGAAAATGGCATTAAGCACGTCTGTCTGCTTTAACATGGAGGCAGATGGTCTCTTTAACCTTCGCAAGTCAACACATGTAGCACCTATAGGCAGTCTAGTAGTCAGGGAAATTCCTGGTTGTGAGCCCGTCAGCCAATCAGATGAAAGACATAATAAATAAATAAATACATAAATAAATAAGGAAGACTGATATGAGCGAAAATTGTACTACATCAATGGTTGATATAAGGGGCTTCTCAGAGCTCTGAACCAATCCTATAGGCAATATAATTCCTACGTCTGGATATAAATTCTGGACTGTGACCTCAAAGTAAATACATAGGAGAAACAAGAACACAAACAGGTGCAATATGGTAAATAATTATAAATATAAAGATAATAGTAATAAACGTATACTCACATTATACTGAGCCACTAAGTGCTCGGGTAAATGATGTAAATGAGTGCTATGGGTGTAATCCTGACTAGTGGACATATATGCTTTGGTCTTGCTGTATTTGGTGGTTCACAGCCAATAATATGCCAAAGATAATCAATGGCTAAACATATTTAACTTGTCTAACATAATACATTCTAGAACTCATTGCAGAAAGTATTCCCCACCAAGGATATGGTAGTAATGGGGTCCTGGTAGTAGAATAAAGTAATTGAAACAAAAAAAAATTAAAGTATTAAATAAGGTAATAATAAGTTGATATTTATTAAATTAGGTTAAACTTACAGTAATCAGTAGAACGTGTTTTTCTGCCAAGTAAGGCTTTGCCAAAGTCTCCTGTGGGTCCTACTGGGATGTCTTAAATTGCTGAGGATCATTGTTAGAGAAAGTTCAGAGATCCACAGGAAACACAGGCTTCATTCTTCATTGTAGCCCGTGGAGCAGCGCGGCTAAGAGTAATGGGCCTTGACATTGCTAGGAGACAGGCATAGGAGGGGTGTAGAGGGGGGGACTGGCTAGTATAACAGGAGGTGGGGTTTGTGCTAGAGGAGTATATATAGTGGCCATTTTAGATCAGGGGCCATCTTAACTAATCCTCACTTGCCTGTTTTGTCCCACCCTCCCTCCCTTATTTTGTTGTTAGCTCCCGTTTGGTCACGGCAGCGGGGTATGGATAGATAAGGTGGGGTGTAGGTTGTTTGTCCTGATGTAAAATAGTTTGGTTTGCTAAGAACAGTTAGGTTTGGAAGGGTATTGGTAGGTTCGAGCTTGTTGGTTGCTCCAAACCTGGTGTGTGTTGGGTGTATCTCGTTATATCCCTACATGGAATAAAGTTGGAAATCATGCCCTCGGTGGCAATGGTTATGTTTATATGTTAATTATATGTTATAATGTGGTTTTACTTATTGTGATGTGGGTCATTGTCTGGGGTAGTATTTTTAAAAGACTTAGGGGTTATATGTTATGTTAATATGTGACAATGACTTTAAATTATTTTAAGTATTATTTATATATTATTAAAGTTGTGATAATTTTCCCACATAAAGGTGTCCAAGTATTTGTGTTTTTTTGGGGGGTTTTGTTACGCATATGCCGAAAAAGGCGACTATGCATAAGTCATGTACTTTCTGCTCACAAAACGTGTGTTAATAGAAAAGCAGGAGAGGGGGGAATACATTGTACAATAGTATCGATAGTCAATGAATTGGGTTGCCTGGACACATAGGGGATTATTCACTAATTTCCGAAGCCAAACACAGAAATTGTTCACACTGTTTAGCAATACTGTCTCCGAATGAGAGTCTTGTCTGGATGTAAACTAACTGCTAAAATCTGAGCGCTCACAATAAATGTCTGGATTGGTCTTGATTGCAATTTTTTTGCAATCCGGTGGCCGATGGGTTTTATAGCTGTATTGCTCTTTAAAACCGTGACCTGTAGTGTCTTCTACCTAGGAGGAAGTGACATCAAACAAACTCGTTCCCATCAGTCTCAGCCAGGATTAGCAGCAGGAGCCCAGGCAACCACCCTCCAGGACACAAAAGGTAAGCTAACAGGAGGTTGGCTGCAAAAATAAAAATGATCACATATATGTGTTTATGTATGTTTGATTGTGTGTGTGTGTACCTGTGTCCAGGTGAGTGTATGTATCAGTGTGTGTATCTGAGTGTGTGTCTGTGTATTTATGCATTTGTGTGTGTCTGTGAAAAGCAACCCCCAGGCACTGTATGACACTCAGTCCTGGGAGCTCTAGTCCTGGAATTGCTCCCTCCTGGAGCCGAATGGCGAATTCACTCTAGACACCCCAAGGCAATGGACGACACTCAGTCCTGAGAGCTCTAGTCCTTACAAGGACTTTCCCAGTTGAATACTTCACACTGGAACAGTGATTAAAGAATAGCCCTTTCCCCTCTCAGTAACCAGACGACAAATAGTTCTGGGAGTACAAGCTGGAATGCCTTTATTGGCAGCCACAACTGGCCTTATATGCAGGTCCCCATGCAAGGGACACTCCCCACTGGACCTGAGAGTAGACTACAGTTAAAACATACACATGATTACATTGGCTCTAAGGTCCAGGACACTCCCATTCAAAACAAGGTAATCCCTCCCCTGTGCCTGGGAGATAATTAAGTTAAACTCAATTATCTCCAGGCACAAAAAACACACATTTCCCAAATACCCCATATGTACCTTAAAATACATAAAACCCCACAAAGGTTACATCACCTGATAGCCCTGATCTGGATGACCAACATATCCAAAAATCACCCAGATAAGTTCAAGGGTTCCGGAATTTCCTGGAAGTCCTAATTTGACTGACCGCACGCATGGTCCCCTAGCTGAAAATAGTTCCATAGAATTGCGGCTAAGTGCTGCTGGGGACCGACCGGGAACCACAAAGCCTTCATTCTGAAAATATTTCCAGGGCTTTCGTGGCTAAGTCCCCTTGAAGTCTATTCACGGTTTTGGTCCATGCGAACGGCTGTCAGGGAGCTAGCGTTCGGTTCTGTGCGATGGAAAGTGCTGAAAAAGGCGAACCAGGAGGAATAAAATATGGGTCTTTACAGTCGCTGACCTGGCCCATAGTCGGTGGGGAGGAGGCTGGCAAGCAGGCTCCTCCAGGAGCTTGTGACAAACTCACGAGCACAGAAACCCCTGTTTGTCTTTGTGGCAGACCGTTGTAAGGGGTTATGCATAAAAGCCGTGTGTGGCACAATAAAATCATATTGTACTCCCAGAGCTGTGTCTCGTCCAGTTACTGGGGGGAATGAGTGTCCTTATACTTTAAATGGTTCCAGAGTGGCTGAGGGAAGGAATTAGCGGAGGTAACTGGTCGGGTTACCCGGGGTCCGCTACAAGCATATCAACTTACCCTCCCTGCACCTTGGTAACTCACGCTGCCTCCTCTCATCTGTGTCATCCAATAAACTAACCTTTCACTGTAAACTATTCTAGTAACCAACTTTTTCCCATACATTAAAGGAACACTATAGTCACCTAAACAACTTTAGCTTAATGAAGCAGTTTTAGTGTTTAGATCATGCCTCTCAGGTTTCACTGCTCAATTATCTGCCATTTAGGAGTTAAATCACTTTGTTTCTGTTTATGCAGTCCTTGTCACACCTCCCCTGGCTCTGATTGACACAGATTTCAAACAGATGTAATTTACCTTAAACAATTGTATCTCTTTGTCTGTAAATTGAACTTTAATCACATACAGGAGGCTCTTGCAAGGTCTAGCAAGCTATTAAACAGAACTCGCAATAAAAGGAAGGATAAACTTTAGATGACTCTTTACAGGAAGTGTTAAGGAAATCTGTACAAGTTATATGCAGGGAGGTGTGACTAGCAGTGGTGTATCCTGGTTTTGTGCTGCCCTAGGCAGGACAAAACTCAGACGCCCCCCTCCCCCCCAAAAGCTTAGAGGAACGCCACCCCCACCCAACCCTTCCCCCCGCGCCACCCCCACCCAACCCTTCCCCCCGCCCCACCTTCTAAATACACACACACACAGTCAGACACATACACAAACACACACACACACACACACAGACACATACACAAACACACACACACACAGTCAGACACATACACAGACACAGTCAGACACAAACACACACACACACAGTCAGACACACACACACACACACACACACACACACACACACACACACACACACACACACACACACACACACACACACACACACACACACACACACACACACACACAGTCAGACACACACACAGACACAAACACACACTCACAAACACACACAGTCAGACACAAACACACACACACATTAACTTTTTTTTATTTAAATCCCCCCCCAACCTCCTTACCTTTGGGAGTGCTGGGGGGGGGTCTCTCTCCCTGGTGGTCCAGTGGCTGCAGGGCGGGCGGCGCTGGCAGGTGGGCGGCCGGCGAGGGAGCTCTTCCCATGAGCTGACTGCTCAGCTCCCTCGCGCGTCGGCTGCAGAGTGAGGCTGGGAACCGGAAGATGACGTCATCTTCCGGCTCCCAGCCTCACTTTGCGGTGCGCAAGGGAGCTGAGCAGTCAGCTCATGGGAAGTGCTCCCTCGCCGGCTGCCCGCCTGCCAGCGCCGCCCGCCCGCTCGGGATGTCAGTTAGCCGCGAGGCTAACTAGGCATTTGCCCTGGGCATTTGGGGGGCGGCGTTTTTTGCCGCCCCCTGAAAAATGCCGCCCAAGGCAAATGCCTTGTTTGCCTCGCGGCTAAAACGCCCCTGGTGACTAGGGTTCATAAACAAAGTGATTTAACTCCGAAATGGCAGAGAATTGAGCAGTGAGACTGCATGGACATGAGCTATACACCAAAACTGCTTCCTAAATATCATAATAAAGCTAAAGTTGTTTTGGTGACTATTGTGTCCCTTTAAATAGATCCTACCCTTACATCTTGTGTCACTTTACCCCACTCCCTCTAGCATTTTAGCTCATTGAGCAGGGCCCTCAACACCATATGTTCCTGTGCATCCAACTTCTCTTGTTGCAAATACATGTCTGTTAGTCCACTTAGCGTACAGCGCTATGGAATTTGTTGGTGCTATTTAAATAATAATAGTAATAATAGTAATGTATATATGTTGGTTTCACCACTTCATGCTGAATTAAGACTTTACAGGTCTTATAAACTCTGACACCTCGTAAATTAACCCTTTTGCGGCCTAGGATCCCTGCAATTAATTCCGTCCTGTGAAAATGTTATTTATTGGAATTTTTAAGTTATGAATACGGATTTTTACCATTATACTGAAATTTCCCTCTGATCCTAGTAAATAGATCCGGCACTCATGGTTTAATAGACCCGACGCTGCCTTTTACAAGCTGTTAATAAAACTCTTGAAAGGTACGAGCCCACATGCCATTACATTATCTGGTGATTTCAATGTTAACAGCGTTAAAATCTTAACAAACAACCAGCAATAAAAATGCATTTTTATTAGTTAGATCTATGTAGGTAGGATTTAAGTAACTATAACACTATGTGAAAATTATGCATATAAGAATTTTCAAGAGCTGTTCAAGTGCTAATATATATTATAGTAAAGGAAAATTGTAATATAAAATATATATTTTTAAATCATTAAAACGCAATAATTATTAGAGCGTCGGGAGAGTCTCCTCATTGCAACCTGAACCTCCTCCAGCGCAGTCATAAAAACTGGTGACTTTTGTCTAATCAATTGTTTCTCACAGAGAGGCATTGAGGATGCACTGTGCATGCGCAGCAATCATCATGTTCTACCAAACCAACGCTTCTCTCTGCTTTTCATACAGAAGCAATAGTCTAACACAGCGTCTGGCGTCAGCATGCATTGCATAATTCTCTATCTGAAAACTGCAGGTAAATCAGGAAATAGCAAATTGTAAACAATGGCATTTCCCTGCTATTGCGCTGTTTGCTATTGTGTGGACATTTTTTCTCTGCAAAAGAGGGTAACCGTTTCTGCCTTCTTGGACCTCGTTTTTTTAAATGTTACATAATATTGATAACGACAAAATCCCAATAGCCAGACAAGTCAGGCATTGAATGAGTTAGTGTGCAGACATTTGTGAAGGGAATATTCTGAAGTTGAATAAAAATGATAATAGGAATGAATTAAGGTTCTGTCCTGGGCCCTCCAATCTTTTTTTCTATTAATGATCTCACATGGCTCATTTAAAGTCTTTTTCTATGTTAGTAGATAACATAAAATGAAGTAATATAAATCAGGATGACAGAACGGTACGTCTGCACTAAGGGATTTGGATAATTCGGTAGATGAGCCAGCAAGTGGAAGATGAGACTCAAATACTGCAAGTTACATGCAGGTAGCATTAAGGATGCACTGTGCATGCGCAGCAATCATGTTCTACCAAACCAACACTTCTCTATGAGAATGGCTGAATTCTCTGCTTTTTATATAGAAGCAATAGACTAACACAGCGTCTGGCGTCAGCATGCATTGCATAATTCTCTATCTGAAAACTGCAGGTAAATCAGGAAATAGCAAAATGTAAATGTGATGAAATGCCTTTTGTCACTGAATTTTTAGGTGACAAGCTGCCCTTTTCCCCTGGTCGTTGGAGGAGCCTGAGTGCCAGCCTCCTGCCTCATGACTATGGCCCTGGGTTGTATGGCCCTTTACAAACATTATTTGGGCTAATGGATTTATATTGTGCTGCTGCTGGCCCTTTAAGAACTGCATTGTGGTTTATGGACTTGTATTGGACCATGCTGGCCCCATAGCCGTGCGCAGCCTATTGCATTAGGGTGTGCACCCTAAAGCACAAGCACACGCCGAATATATATATGTATGTATGTATATATATATATATATATATATATATATACATACACACACTGCTGTGTGTGTGTGTGTGTGTGTGCTGTGTGAGGGTGCGGTTAGTGTGATATGTGTGTGACGGTGCTGGTAGTGTGCTATGTGGGTGAAGGTGTTTGTGTGTGCGTGCTTGTGAGGATGCTGTTAATGTACTGTGTGTGAGGGTGCTGTTTGTGTGTGTGTGTGCGCTTGTGAGGGTGCTGTTAATGTACTGTGTGTGAGGGTGCTGGTAGTGTGCTGTGTGTGTGTTTGTTAGGGTCCTGTTTGTGTTTGTGAGGGTACTGTTAGTGTGCTGTGTGTGTGTGAGAGTGCTGTTTGTGTGCTGTGTGTGTTTGTGAGGGTGCTGTATGTGTGTGTGGGTGCTGTATGTGTGTTGGTGCTGTGTATGTCTGTGGGTGCTGTATGTGTGTTGGTGCTGTGTATGTCTGTGGGTGCAGTATGCGTGTTGGTGCTGTGTATGTCTGTGGGTGCTGTATGTGTGTTGGTGCTGTGTATGTGTGTAGGTGCTGTGTATGTGTGTGGGTGCTGTGTATGTCTGTGGGTGCTGTGTATGGGTGCTGTATGTGTGTGGGTGCTGTATGTGTGTGGGTGCTGTATGTCTGTGGGTGCTGAATGTATGTGGATGCTGTATGTGTGTGGGTGCTGTGTATGTCTGTGGGTGCTGTATGTGTGTGGGTGCTGTATGTGTGTGGGTGCTGTGTATGTCTGTGGGTGCTGTATGTGTGTGGGTGCTGTGTATGTCTGTGGGTGCTGTATGTCTGTGGGTGCTGAATGTATCTGGGTGCTGAATGTGTGTGGGTGCTGTGTATGTCTGT